>CM017570.1:494356-1082225 GCA_007844125.1 Sinonovacula constricta | reverse complement strand
TTTGCACACGAAACGAAAATATGTAAAACCAGCTAAACAATCAATTTATTAACTCTCTGTAGGGACACGTTTTTTCTCTTATATAAGAACTTCTCAGATTATTCCGTTCTCAGGACGATCACGCCTCGATAGTATCTGGTAGAGGGATATGTACAGAATTGTAACTTTTCGTTCGTCGATTAATACTTAGTTGTCATGTTTCGTTAGACAAACAGTGGTTACTCATTTAACATCATTACATTTATATTTTCCGTTCGGAAGACCTACAAGTCGCTAGGCAGTGATGCTGCCATTTACAAATAAATGGGGATCATTTATAAACCACAGCATAGAAGTTTGGGAGTCATTCAGAATAGCGAAGGGTCATACTATCAATGTATAGATCTACATGGTCTTTTAAAAACATATTTCAACGTATGTATTCACATTTTAAGTTGCTATATAACTTACAAAGTGAGTGGAGTGAAGTTAAAAAATACCAAATTCCATTTGCAAGTTTTCTATTGTTTCAGTCTGCAAAAGAGCTAATTTTCTATTTATTACAAGAATTCGGGTTTAGAGAATATATGATAATATTATCTGTCGGCATTTTGATTCCAGACTGCAGCTATATCTTGACTGTGTAGGTTTTCTTTAAAACAATTAGTCTCATACACATGACAATGTGATTTGTCATACCATTATTAGTCGTAAAATATTCTGTATTGTTAAACTGTCAAAGAGGAAAGTCACATGATAGCCTCTTATGTGTGCAAACAATATACTAGTCATTGGTTTACTGCATTGTTTGCAATTAACAATAGAAATAAAAGTATATTGACGACCTATGCATAGCTAAAAATGTTGAACAATGACTTTCAAATACTTTTTTTAATTTCCTCGTAATTTCGCCGTTTCCGATAAGGAGCGAGGATAGGTTTGTACATAATTTCCGGTTTGTCGATTGTTAAGAATCCCTGGGCTGACATCGGATCTTCGATCAATAAAATAATGTGATAATATACTGAAGAAAACAGCAATTTATTTATTTTCTTTTTGTCATAATCGTATGCTGATAAAATTGACGAGTGAGTTTAGTTTCGTGACATTGTTTAAAGCAAAAGTTAAAAGTGCGGATCAAATTATCCCGAAGTCAACTTCATAATAGTAGCTGCAACTTACACTTTGTATTGGCAGCAATAGCCGAATTGCTCGGAAAGTTTAAATGCAAACAGCCTTATCCTTAATCATTAAACTTTGTTTGCGCTATGTTTTGTACTCCAGGAACAATGATTTCAGTTGCAGAAAAGCTTATTTAACTTAAAATGTTTGTTGCATCTGGAAAAACGCAATATGTTCTTATGACTGCGAAAAATTCACATTGTTTAGTCACGGGACTTACTGGCATTAATTCGTGACTAAATCATTCTGGGTTTTCCTACTAATTCGACTTATTTCGCAATAACCACTATTCTGTTACGATTTCTCAAAATGGCTTAAATGCAATTTTCGTATTCTCAATATCGTTACATTTTCTGGAAGGCACGGTAACATTGTCATGCATTCATAAAAGCGGTTTATTCCTTGTTATAAATAATAAGAGTGGATCAAATTGTACATAGATGGACATAACCAGAAAATTGGTGCTTGTGTTTGGGTGTCGCCTCTATAAAAGTCTAACTCTGGAATAAAAAAAATCCTTGTTTTAAAGGTGGAATCCGACAGTTTGGTCTAAAACAATTTTCGCTGAACATCATTATAAACCATTGTAACAAATTTCGCAAAATGCTGTTTATTGATGTCCTAAATCTGTCGGAAAAGTGAACCATAACACAGGTAGCTATTGTTAAACCGAAAAAAAACATGTGGCCATTAATATTTTAGTTCATCCACGTCATCCGCTGTGACGTCGGTGTCTTTTAAGCAGGAATTCCAATCGTTCTCTATTACATATATATATATATATATATATATATATATATATATATATATATATATATATATATATATATATATATATATATATATATATATATATAATGTAGGCAAACTGTCGGATACCACCTTTAACGTTAAATGCGTGTACTATAGCATTTTACTTCAAATCAAGTTATATCTTAAGACTAAAACGTCCCCAGAAACAAACAAAAATACAATCTAGAAGCTATGCGTTCACATCATATTATGTCTAGCTACGCCACTGAATAAATATAAATGAACACCATTTACCAAATTAGGACCCGTATGTTGAGAACGTGTAAATCGGGGAACTTCCGAAATTCAGAACACCTCGCCCATTTTCGCTCGCCTATTCTCTAGCGAGAACGAGAATGGCCGAGGACGTCCGCTCAAAGGTACATTTTTATAGCGTCGTCAATAACTGATCAGTTAATCCTAATCAATAATAAAAATAATTAAACATTTTTATTGATCAATATTTTTGTCTGTTTAAATGTTTCGTTTGTTATATCTATTGTAAAAACAAAGAAGAAAAAGTCACAGAAAATTTTATTTTGACTGCGTCGGAATTCGATCTCTGGAGACCGTTTACATCAGAACAAGTCCATAACCACTGCGCTATTCCACGATTGTCATCTGTGTTTCAGTACAATTGATATTTTGTATAACGTGCCACTACAGAGGCTATCGACCTTTTTTAGAAATAGAGAAAATAGTAAATTTTAAACGAATAACCAATAGTTTTCATAAGATTTATAAACATTTTAATACAAAGAACAACTTTACATATAATACTGCATATTCGCTATAGATGTATATAAAAAGAACGTCATTTACCGAAATAGGACCCGTACGTTAGGAATGTGTAATCGCGAAACTTCCGGAATTCGGAACGCCTTGTCCATTTTCCCTCGATCATTCTCTAGCTAGAAGGAAAATATTCGAGGACATCCGCTCGCATGTGCAAAATTTTTCAGCATTCCATATATAGGCGGGCGCGCTCCAGCGCGTCGCCAATAATATGGGGTCAGATGAAACACAATGTCCGTCAGCTAATTAAATTTTATAACTGGTCCAGTGAATTAAGCAAATAAATGCAAACCAGCAAATATATTAATGGTTCTTTATCCTACATCATATATTTTTAGGATAGATGATGTTTTAAAGATCACTGCTGAGACATTGGATACAACTGGGTCTTGAGAGACACGTGGATACGGTTTTAGAGCTTACGAAAGCCATTGATGAATTCATAGACGACCATGATAAAACGTTTATGATCGATCTTGACGAAAGCAGCTCCGATGACTCAGTGGGTTATCACAACAGCTTTACAAACACAGCCAACGTAAGGGAGTGACAATTCTTTAATGCTATGACATATGGATGTACTGTATGTTTTTGCATTCTTTGGATATAATAAAAACTGAGAAGAAAAAAGCAAATAATCAGATAATAATATTATAATAATAATAATTTTTAATCTATATAAAAACTAAAAAAGCGGTTCAGTCCAAAGCAAATCACTCTACCTCTTTACCGAACCCTCCATATAGAAAAGAACCCAACACAATTTTATTTAAACCACACCTCCTTGGATAAATCACCCCAAAGCGTGTAAAAATTCATCTCAAGCAATACCAGATTTAAGCTAAACTATATTATGTTAATTCAGTTTGGTAAAAAACGGATAACATTGTATCTGATTTGATAATCCGCATCTCTAGCATTCCAGATATAGAAAATTCCCTGTAAATTAAGATTTTAAACTCTTTTATACAAGGAAAACTTAGAAATCACTTCAAGTTGAAATAAGTAGAAACATTTTACCTTCTTAGCTATTGCAAATTCTCCAAAAAGAAAGAATTCATCATCCTGCTTGCCAGTTAAATTAAAATTTTCCTGTTATGTATTGGTGTTCCTACATAAACGAAGTGTGTATAAGGTCTGAAAGGACAAGTAATGGTCATGTTTCATCACTTCCTTGTAATAAAATGTCATAACGGAAATCACGTGGGCTATTGTGTGCGGATATCAAAATAGACCATCGTAGCATAAAAGTATAACGAAAAGGAAACCTTGAAATGTTTAAACAAAAACTGCAAATCATCCCGATAGACACAATGATACGGGACATCAAGTTGGTCATTTTGATCGGTCAAATTACTGTACTGTAAAAAGACTCGAGTTCCAGAAGAATACGAAGTTTGTGAAAATAATTGACTTCTGGTGTTACCCCTTTTATCATATGTGTTTAATTGGACGCAAGTCTAATTGAATTATCAAATGTACGAAATTATTGTTTGGGAAACAAAATGTTTAAATTATTCAAAACTCTGTCAAGTTTGTGCATTTTAACACCTTTAAGCATTAGAATTAAAGAGTTACCTAAGCATTCATTTATAATAAAAAATAAATTGATTAATAATGTGGACAGTCTAATCTTTATTAAACCTTTAGTAGCAAGTTTTAAACAAGTTTTTCATAAATTCATTCATTCATTCATTTATTGTTTGTTTGTTTGTTTGCATCAATACTTCAGCAACATTGCATATACAAACTTTATTTTTAAGTATCAATGATTTGATTACTGGTATGTTGAAAAAATATTTTACTTAAAAAATCTTTATTTGGATATATATATATATATATATATATATATATATATATATATATATATATATATATATATATATATATATATATATATATATATATATATCCTTCATTGATAGTACCTTAAATGTATTATAAACAAGTAATTCTTATAGATAGTGGGGAGGCCTGTATAGGAACACTGACACGCAAGCCTTCTTAAGTCGATTGTTCTGTCACGTGATGTACGTACTCGACATTTTTAGTATATGCATACTGGTCCTGGATTTGGGATTGGGATTTGCCGGCATTTTTGCGATACTGTGCAGTGACTTTCCTATCATTATAGCACAGGGGCACTTATGAGGTGCCCAGGGACTGAACCCGCCCGGTCCATTATAGTGACACCGACGAGTCAGGCGTAAAGCTGTCCCCTTAGCCCCGAGCGTTAGGAGGGAAGCCACTACTACCAACTTTAAAGTCTTTGGGTTGACCCGGTGGCCGGGGTTTGAACCCGCGACCTCCCGATCCACAAGCCGACGCAGTACCACTTTAGTTTAAAGCTTTGTCGAACATTTTCTCTTTTTGATTATAAGAGGCATCGCAGCATGATCGGTATATCGGCGTTTAGCTGTTTTGGTAAAGAAAGACACCAGAGATAAATGAGCACCCCTCTTTTGTTGAACAACAATTAAAGATGGTATAGATGTAGTCTCAGATTAAAGGTTATATCTGAAAATGCTGTCCTGCAAAAGTGTGAGTTGTAATTTTGTGGGTAGAATAAACAGGCGTCGCGAAGCTTTTTAAGTAATGTTTGGCTGTTTTAGCTCAACGGTCCTATATTTTCCCGGTCTGGTCGTATCATTGTATAAAAGTCGGTCAATAAACAAAACGCAGTTGTGATTGTTAACGACGCAATTATTTTATTACATGTACGTATAAAAGTGGAGATTGCTTTAAAAGGAAAGAACTTCTCGGATTACGTTTAAGATTGTAATTTTAGTTTAAACATATTTATTCTCATATTTTACAATACGTTTGCGGTACACTAACACAGAATATACATACAAGTAGAGAGAGGATTTGAACGAAAGCAAAGCTTATAATTTTCATTACCTTAGATCAATATACAAGACAACATGCTCAGGTGGTAGAGCGTCGGCTTGCGGATCGGGAGGTCGTGGGTTCGAACCCCGGCCGGGTCTTACCAAAGACTTTAAAGTTGGTAGTAGTGGCTTCCCTCCTAACGCTCTGGGCTAAGGGGACAGCATTACGCCTGACTCGTCGGTGTCAGTATAATGGACCGGCCGGGTTCAGTCCCTGGGCACCTCATAAGTGCCCCTGTGCTATAATGATAGAAATGTCGCTGCGCAGTATCGGTAAAAAAGCCGGCTAATCCCAATCCCAATCCCAAGACAACATGTAAATAGAGTGGTTGTATACTTTTGCAAGAAAATATAAGTACTAGGCGTTCAAATAACAGTTTCAATTTACAGTTTTAGACAAATATAAATATAATACATTTAAATGAGAGTATGCAGGTATATAGAGTTTACAATTAAATGAGATGGAAAGAGGGAGAGAGGTGGTAGAGAAAGAGGGTGTGTGTGTGTGTGTGTGTGAGAGAGAGAGAGAGAGAGAGAGAGATGGAGGGGTCCACAGTGTCTACTGGTTGATATCGTACACTTCAAATCTTTTAGTATCGGAAATGTATTTCTGAACAGTATGAAAAATAGCATAGTTTTGACTAAGGGTAATGTTAGCATTACCAAATAAAAGTTTATCGACATTGACGTTGTAGTTTTCCAATGATTTGAATATGGCTAGCCTTTGTTGGGAGTATAATGGACATTCGGTAAAGAAGTGCTGGTTAGTTTCTACACTACCACATCTGCACAGTGGACTTGGTACAATTCCCTTGAGAAATAGGTGTTGTTTCAGTGAACTACATTCTGTTCGTAGCCGTGAGTGTAAAATTTGAGCTCGTCTATTTCCTGTGTAAAAAAATGACGGAGCTTTAATTGTATTTGTACTTATTTTTTCTTTAAACGAATTTAGTGTTGGAGCATTGCGTATATCAGGTGATAGATTATTCCACTTACGTATTACATAAGGGAGGAATGAATTAAAATATGAAGTTTGTTCGTGCAAATACTCCAGGAAGATTATAGTTGTTGCGTAACTGATATCGGGCATTCGACACGCTATAAGGGATTAATGAGGACAAGTAATCAGGAGTAAGGCCATTCAGTATCTTTTAAAACAAAACTAAACAATGATTTCTTTTTCTGTCAGAAAGAGGATCCCAACCGATTTCGCTGTGTAATGCATTTATACTGACACGTTTAGTGAAACCAGACACAATACGAGCACATTCGTTTTGGAAATTTTCTAGATGTTCAGATTCATATCCTACACAATTGCTCCAGACAACATCACCATATTCGAAAATAGGTCAGATATATGAAAAATAAATAGTATCTAGTGCCCTGCGGTCCAGTGTTAATTTGTATTTACGTAGAATGTTGACACGCTGCCAAGCTTTTGATTTTATAAAATTAATGTGAGAGTTCCATGAACAATTCTTTGACAAAATTATGCCAAAATGCTTATGCTCAGTAACCTCCGGGATGATTTGACCGTGTATTGCTAAAGGAGGATGGCTTGAAGTTTTTTTTATATTTATAAGTGATTCTGATTAAGATGGGTTGAAGTTAACTAGCCATTTTTTAGCCCATACGCCTATTTTATTTATGTCATTTTGTATGGTTTTTGCAGCAGTTTCTGCATCCTGAGAAATATAATAAAGACTTGTGTCGTCCGCAAAGAGATTAATATTGGACTCAATACCACCAACAACATCATTAATATAAATAAGAAAAAAGCGTTGGTCTCAATATAGATCCCTGCGGGACACCTGCTTTAATAGTGACCCAAACTCTTTGCCGCCGCAAAGTCAAATAATCAGGAAACAAGGACAAAAGCCGGCCTTTTATCCCAGCAGAACTCAGTTTGGATAGTAGACCCTTATGCCAAACTTTGTCAAAGGCCTTACTAATATGAAAAAAAAAAGTTCTAACCTCCAGTCCATCATCAAGGGCTTTGCAGCAGTTATTATAGATAAAAGTTAGCTGGTTTACAGATGAATCACCTGGTAAGAATCCAGATTGATGAGGTGTAAAGAAGTGACAGACTTTAAAAATAGTTAAATGTGTGTTTATAGATAAGACGTTCAAACACCTTTTCAAGTGTGTTAAGCAGTGATGTAGGTCTGTAGTTGATAGGTAAAGAGGCGTCACCTTTCTTAAATACAGGCGTAATGTTCGCTTCTTTCCATTTACTGGGTACTTTACGTAGCTGTAATGATTTGTTAAATAAGTCACACAAAGGGAAAGATCATTCTTTAGATGCTTCAATTAATACTTTATTGTTTAGGCCATCGGGCCCTACAGCTTTTCCTAGCGGAAATGACTTCAGGACTTCCTCTACTTCCCGAGGATTTAATGATATATGTTCAATTGTATTGTTAATTTGGGTTATGTCTGATGGTATGGGCTTATAGTTGTCACCAATAACTGTCTGAGTAAGAAAAAAAAAGTTAAGTAAATTAGCTTTATCATAATCATTTGATGTAGGGTTGTTGGTACTGGGGTCTAGGAGTGGTGGAATTGATTGCTTGAATGAGACATGTATAAATGAATTAAGAACTTTCCAAAACTCTTCGGATGTTTGTTCACAAGCTTTTAACTTTTCGGCCTTTTTAATGTAGTATTCAGTTTTTGATTTACGAATAAGAGATATAATTTCGTTTCTTATAGACCGAAAACGTTGCCAGCAATACATAGATTGTGTAATTTTGGCTTTTCTGTAAAGGCCTTTACGCTTTCTAATATTACGTTTAATTTCAGAAGTTATCCAGGGAGAGTCATTAGGGTTAATTCTTATCACTTTATTAGGTATTTTATTTTTTGGCAATGTATAATATTCGATTTGTGACATTTGTTGCGTAGACATCAATATCTTCATCTTTGCACATGTCTCAGCTGCATAGCCCTATATCTGAACGAAGCTTATCATAATCCCCGAGTTCATTTTTCCATATCTCTCGATAAAACGATTTATGTTTAGGTGACGTGAAATTAAGTTGAACAAAAATCGGACAGTGGTATCGAACATGTTGTGGAAAGAAAATGTTCCATAACACCCGAGTGTTTAACATAATCAACGTTTGATACTATGACTAAATCTATTAACGATTCTGACTGTTCTGTGAAATGTGTTGCTTCGGTGATTACCTGATGAAACCCAAACTGTATTATAAGGCTATTGACCTTTCTAAATGATGGTTTTGATGACGACAACACATCGAGATTGAGATATCCCATGAGAACAATTTTGGGGATTCCTGAACTTTTAGCCAAATCAAGTGAATGCTCGATCATTGAGACCTACAAGTCTGCATTGGGTGGCCTATAAATTGTACCTATGAAGACGTGTTGTTTATTGATAGTGGTAATTTCAATTCAAATACATTCCAATTTATATATCTCGAGGTCATACCTTCTCCTTTAGTATATATTATTTTTTTAAATAAATTATTAAACCACCATGACTATCGCCCCCTCGATCTAGTCTCTCTGGAGACGAGTTACCCGGTAATATAAATTCTGTAGTAAAAATGGTAGGGCCCAACCATGTTTCAGAAAACGACAAGACATCAAATTCATTTAATTCAGTGTAGAGTATATCTAACTTGTGCTGAATACTCTGTACATTATAATGAGCACACGATAAGTAGTGATGTGAGTTTATTAGTTTAGAAATTGCGTCTTGTGAAGAGTTTGTGGAAGAATTATTAGAGGCAGGGCCTGGATTTAGCTTTTCATCTCCGGCGATTATAAGTAGGATAGCTGTATTAATACAGAAAATAACAATGGGGAAGTGAATTGAAAACACAATATTACTGTGTTGTCTAGAACTTTGAACATACATTTTACTGTTATGGAATGGGCTTTTCGGACTCAAGAATATGCATACGAAGTGACAATAAGTACGTGTCATGAGACCAGAGTGCAAATATAAAGAAAAACTGGTAAAGCATAACCAGGTTGCCACAGCCTCGGTACCTTGACATAACTACAACATTTAATGCATCACAAAGCTTTTTGCTAACTCTCAGAGAGTAGTTATGAGAATGTGCCATCTTACTTGGTTTGCACAGATACTACTATCAAATAAGCTAGCATAAAACACGGAAATTGAATCAATGTATCTTTCTTTTTGTAAGAATCACAAGAATAAACACACAGGAGTTCGTGAGTAGACACGGCAGATATGACTGATTGACAGATACAAAAACTGGACAGTATGAGAGGTGTAGATCCTACAGGGAAGAGAAAAGGAAATAAAGAGAGAAAATATATGATATTTGTTTCCAGGAACATTTCTATACTGTCTTGTTGTCGCAATCTTCTCATTTTTACAGTAATAATTGTAGTAAAGTGGTATTTAAAGGTTGGAACACTGAGCAAAAAACAAAGTTGTTAGGCGAGACTGATAGAATGTTTTATGTTTGAAGGAGCATTAGACTAACCCTAAATACTTCTGGTTATTGGCAACATGATAAGCGTATGAGACAATAACAAGAGACATTGTCATGCCACTAAGCCAGTATACAATAACTTTGACAAAAAGGTGTCTGGGGTTATGCTTACTGTGATCTCGGACGGATGTGTTAAATTTCACAGCTCTCAATTGAATGGATATTTGAAAAGTGAATTTTGGCACAGCAATAATTAATGAAAATTCTAATTGATAAAGGGCCATGATTTTGGCAAAATAGGGGCAGGAGTATGAAACTTTTCTATTGCTATTCTTATGTATAAAGTACTGTTAAGGTTCAAGTCATTCCTTTAAACGATAACTGAGAAAGGGTATGATTGCAGAAACGTGTAAGCTAAATGCCGTGCAAAATAAGTTGAACGTGTATAACACAAAGTGTTGTTGACGTGTGCAAAGAATAATAAAAAATAACAGCTTAACAGGCAGGCTTTCAGCCACCCAGTCATGTTCAAACTATACAGCGGACAGGGCTGAGCAAACCGAGTTTTGTATGAACACTGGCGTGCAAATCGTCTAGTTGCACCGTGAGAAATAAGTAAAACCTGTATATTAAATGTTGTTGATAACGTATGAAAAGAATAATAAAACAAAAGCTAGACAGATAGCCATCAGCCACCTAGTCATGTTCAAACTACAGCAGCCAACGCTGGAACAAACCGAATTTTGCATTAACACTGGCGTGCAAAATGTACAGCAGCACCATAGGAAATAACTAGGACGTGTAGATCTATAGTACGTTTTTGTCAACGTATGCAGCGAATTATAAAACACCAGTTGAGACAGAAGGGCTTGAGGCCACCAAGTCATGTGTCATCGGACAAGGCTGAAGCGATCCGCGTAATTTGTAACAACATTGGCTTGCAAAAAATACAGGTGAACCGATGGATTTGGACAGAAATGGTCGTCGAAACTGTGTGGTGCATACAAGTTCATTTACATACATGGGTCAGTACACGATCAGCACGTGGAGTTGGTGTCACGCTGGGAGGATAGTCGGTGTCTTAAAGTCGGATATGTTAATGACTGGCCGGATCTAGGTCGTCTACGTATTGTGTTTTTAAGAGTGCTTTAAGAATGATATGCAACACGTTAGTATGTAAACAAGGTAAAATCATGTACATGTATACTGGATGAAATTACCGACGTCCATCAGATGTAAAGTTATTAAGCTTAGATGTCACGTGACCATTCTCAATCCATAGACATTGGTGCCACATATATACAATAGAGGGAGCACTAACTGGGAAATAAAACAGGGACTTGGTCAGATGTCGACTATTTTTGTTGGTTTTATGCAGAAAATGAGCCGGTGGAATAGGATGTAGTGACTGGAATCGCATTCTAGGACACATTACTTCATAGTGTCGACGTTCAGATCTTCAAGTGAGGAGACTAGGCGACGTTTGGCATCGATGGACACTTTAATAAATATACGACCATCGTAGGTCCATGCCCTGTGAATCAACTTTCTGCGGTCATGATCCCTGGCAGCGCGGAGAACCTCAGTTCGAGACCGTGTGAGGTCCTCGTCAAAGTATACTCCTCTGTATTTCGAGTTGTTTTTTTCAGTTTTTGCATTGGAGGAAGGCTGCTCTAAATCTGTACGACACAAATTTGACAATTATGTCCGCTGAACGTGTAGGGACAAGTGCGTCAGTAGCTTTTCTGGTGCGCACTCTGTGTGAACGATCTATATCGTTCAGAGAAAGATCCACATTACAATCGTGGGCTATCTTGAAGACAATACTTTCCGTATATTCCCCAGGTGACTCTGAGACCCCAGAAATCCTCAAGCAGGACCGTCGAGAATATTGTTCCGCATCATCAGCTTGCCTACTGAGCGTGCAATTAGCTGACTCGAGTTGAGAAATTGTAGATGTAAGCAAGGTGACTTGATCCTTTTACTGCTTGTTTTCAAATTCAATGGCAGACATACGCTCGTGGATGGAGGCTGATATTATGTCGGCTGCTGACTGAGCCATTTCTTTAACTGAAGTATGAATGTGCTCACTGATCGTAGATTTAAGCTCCTCCCGTATTACCTGCATGATGAAGTGTATTAAAGTATCGGAATCACTACAATCAGGAGAACCCTTAACTTGCTTGGAAGGGTTCTTAGTTGAAGGACTAGGCGTGCTGCTGGATGAAAGTACACGTTTCTGTGTTGGAGTTGATGCTGCCATTTGATATGATGTGTAGATACTTTAAATTTTCAACAAAAAAACAATAAAACAATGCAGACACAGCTGGCAAGCAATCAACACGAGTCAGCACAAACCAGCAGGATGACGGGATGATGTTATTGTACTTAAAAGGCACGAGAAAACCCGTTAGGAACTTATATGATAATGGGATTAGGGATTGGCCGGCATTTTTGCCGATACTGCGCAGTGACATTTCTATCATTATAGCACAGGGGCACTTATGAGGTGCCCAGGGACTGAACCCGGCCGGTCCATTATACTGACACCGACGAGTCAGGCGTAATGCTGTCCCTTTAGCCCCGAGCGTTAGGAGGGAAGCCACTACTACCAACTTTAAAGTCTTTGGTTAGAACCGGCCGGGGTTCGAACCCACGACCTCCCGATCCGCAAGCCGACGCTCTACCACCTGAGCTATTGCGGCCGGTTATATGATAATGGATTGTAATTTATGTTATAATGTTGTAATGATCTTAGACATTTTTATTTTATGTATTTATCTATTAATCTTTCAACAACATTCTACTTTGCATTGTGCTTAGCGACTTCCTTACTGCTTGCTTACTTTCGTCATCTCATGTTAAGTTTGAGCAGCGTTCGTATTAGAACAGGACAGACCTTAACAACTTGACACAGAATGATTCCAGAGAAAAACAACTATGCAATATTTCCATGCAAAAAAGAACAATGTCATTGCCACATGCAACAAAGCAGAATGGTATTGTAATATGGCATACTTCAAATGAGTAAAAGACCGGAATATAAGCAAGGTGATTGCAACAATTGAAACATTCAAAACAAAAAAGCTTAACAATTTAAAAGGTATTGTAGCATTAATTAATATGACAAATACTTTACAGGACGAAAATATAACTTTAGATAAGCATAAATCAATTAATGTACATTTGCATATATTAGGGAGACACGTACATGTGTAAATAACTAATAACTATGGTCAAATAAATATCTATAAACTAGTTAAGTATTTTATATAGAAAAATAAACTATCTTTATCAAATGTGTAATGGGATTTTATTTTATTTATAACTACTTGCCAATACCAAAATAAGTTGTATTAAAATCTTGAAGAAAATATTTGTTATATGCATTATAGAGTCTGTAATCAAAGACCATGATAAAATAATATATATTTACTATTTGACTTGCACAATTATAGTAAATACATAAACAAACATGCAAACATACATACACACATATGTGTATATATATACATACACACATATGTGTATATATATATATATATATATATATATATATATATATATATATATATATATATATATATATATATATATATATGTGTGTGTGTGTGTGTGTGTGTGTGTGTGTGTGTGTGTGTGAGTATGTGTGTATGTAGGTATGTTTATGTATGTGTGTGTATGTATGTGTGTATGTGTGTATGTGTGCGTGTGTATGTGTGTGTGTGTGTGTGCTTGTATGTGTGTATGTGTGTGTATGTGTGTGTGTATTTATATATATTCAAAGAAACATACCATTCTGTGAAGGGCGAAACACTTCACATCTAACATTTCTTGACCTCATCTAAGTATGGGGATGGACAGAATACACCGGTTGTCCCATCTAATTAAGCAAATTGAGAAAGTAAACGTGTAACCAATTAAAACCAATTAAAACAAATATCTATCATATATATTGTTTTACGTTTTAACACCTATAAATGAAAGTCTTACATATAGGTGTTTAGTCACAAGAAAGGTGTGTTTAATGGATATGGTGTGTAATGCTTTCTTCAATTTCACAGCATTCTGTAGCATTTAAAATAATAAAACAGAGGTATGTATGTTAACAATCAAAAAGGATAAAAACTACATGTACACTTTGTACAATTTACACATTTCATTGACAAGACAAATGTACGGTTCTTGACAACAACATAATCAGCACATGTGCTATAGCTTTGACGCTTTGTACATTTATTTTATTTATTTTAACAACATGTCTAATGACAAAGAAACATGGCTTTCAGTATAACACAGCTATTTTACATTAACAAGCGCTTGACCCGTAAGGAATATGACAATGTTCAAAACGGAAATAAGATAAAAAATAACAATGTGTTTAGTTTGTTGGTATTTAACTTTAAAAGGAAGTAAATATTAAAATCTTCAATTAAGGAAATTAATCAATTTAACTTTTAGCCTGCTAAGCTTGCATTGATAAAGAAAACAGTGTAAATACAGAAAGACCAGCTTCTGCTGGGAGCTGTCTGATCAGGATCTGCACTATTTGCTGCGAAGTTGCTTGAAGTATGTATAGTTACCTATGTATGGCTTTAGTTATCTATGTATGTCTATGTCAGAAAATAATTTAGAATCTAGTCTGGGGTAATACCAATGAGACATTAATCGTCTCCCCTGAATAATTCCTGAATGCAAGTAGGTCCTTTCTGTTGTTTTACACGGTTTTTATGCTTGTCGTCTTTGGAGTGTATGTTGACTTCTCTGCCTTTCTTTTGATACCCAGGTTAACCATCATCAACAAACACTTCCATTTTCAATAACTCTCTATAAGTGTTTAAATGGATTTTTAATTTATGCAAAAGTAAGAAATTTTACTGTTTGTAATTGCAATATCTACAAAAGAACAGGCGATAAAGTCCATGAATTCCAACTAAAAGGACTTACCTACCGTTTGGAATACCTTGGATATTAACTAACAAGAGAGACAATTTTCATTTCACCAAATGTACCCCATTGTAGCATGAGAAAGGTTAAGGAAAACTACAAATTGAATTGGGATCAATACTTGATGTTGAATGGATTTACTAGTTTTATATCTGCATATTTGCCTTAAAGGCTATATTATCTTCAACACAAAACATTAACAATGAAACAATAATAAAAAAGACCAAACCAACTAAAATAATTGAGCAGCTACCTTTAATGTTAAAAACCATAGAAACTTTAAATAGGTTTATACTTATTTCATAAAAAAAAGATAAAATATATTCCAAATCCGTTTGGTTGCGAGAAATAAGTTTAAAATTGTTACGATTTTACGTTTAATTCTAATACATAAAATATACAGTGTTTGTTGGGTGTGTTTTTTTTTATTACAAATAATATTTACAGAAAAGAAATATATGGCACAAGTAAGCATATACATTATTACAGTTCTTAAGATGAGGTATGATTTTCTTTAAAAATTACATAAGAAAAGTCTGTAACATTTCTATAGTAAAACAGCCTTGTGTTACTAATCTGTTGATTTTGTTTGTTCATTGTTTATTTGTGTTGTTGTTTCTTTTAGAGTTATCCCAGCAACACTATTTTGGTCATTATAGAGATGTCCAGCGAATAATTACAGGAGGAAGACAACAAAAAGGCTTCTTGATTTGTCTTTTTTTACCTATACCTTATATTTAACATATTCAACTAAATTATGTACAAATGGGCAAAAATGATAACAAATATAGACAAGGTTCTTTTGGAAATGAAATATTGTCAACCTTATTTCCAACCTCAAATACCTAACATTTCAGAAAATCACTATTAATATAGCCAGAATTTTAAATCATATATGCAAATTCTGTTCGACATATTTCAACAAAATGCAATAATACAGGCAAAAATGCACTATTATAGATTTTGATGAAGTGCCATAAAGCAGAATGTAACAAACTGCCGTATTGTTGATTGTGTCAGAAATAGAGGATTGACATGAGTTGTCATTTAATACAAACATTTATTAAACGAGTTCAGGAAAAGAGATAGTAAGCGAGCGTATGGTAAGCTCACTATCATTTATTCTGGACAAGTTTTATAAATGTGTGTATTAAATGACAAGTCTCGGATTCTATTAAACACATGATTTTAGACGCAAATATACGATTGCACGAAATTCTAACAAAAATACTAGGTGAAAAAGTGGTATGAGGCAATCTGCGTTATGATGACTCGACGACGTCATCAATAAAAAACTATTATTACAAAAACTACAAAATATGTAATGTATGTATTTAATGGATAACAAGGAGAATCGTGTCATAAATATTTAAAAATAATTAAATTAATTATAAATTCAAGAATAGCAAGACTGAAGGAGTACCATATTGCGGTTTGTTGTGAAGCTTCAACAAACAACCCTTCAGATCAAGGAGGCATTACGTTGTACAATTACCTACTTACTATTATACTGCATAAAGTAGTGCAGACCCTGTCAAGTTAAGAATTAATAAAAGATACAGAAACATCAATGCATACTTAAATTTGTGGTGACAAGCCTTTACAGTGTGTGCTTATGTATTACAAGTTCAAATTAAATAAATCAGGAGGGCGATATGAACAGATGCAACAATCTTACATTCAAAATTAGACAAGAAAGTCATACATTTTTTATTTTCACTAGAACATGTACATGTAACAGTCCTCAACAAGTAAGAAACGCATTGCACATCAAGTAATTAATAGTTTTATGGTTTCAGTATGTGCTATTTTAAGTCACTTCCTGTAAATCTTTTGATAAGAAGCAATTCAAGTTTATGATGTCCGGCTGACAAGGGATGAGTGCGATGAATTGTGAAGACATACATATTTAATGACAAATAATGCAACATTTATAGGATAGATGGCATTTTAAATATGTAGGAAATAAGTATTTTTGCATAATAAAGATAAAGGCTTAGTTTTAACACTTATACACTTATCTCTTTAATCATGCATTGGCCATTTTACGCAGGGCAAAACGTTGACATCTATAGTAGTAGATTTTGTACAACACAGGGTTTATTTGTAGATTGGTTTAGCCTAGGATCTACAATGATATGTTGAACTTATTATATATTAAAATACTTTAAACTCCACACCCCCCCCCCCCCCCCCCAAAAAAAAAAAAAAATCAGCACAATTGGGTAAAGTTTCAAAATCATATAAATGTGCAATGAAGGAAATGGTTATTTTGACAAGATTAGAACATGTGCCCATTTGTGAACGAGGTTCAGTCTGTATCAGCCTTTTGGTTTCTGAGTAAAAGGCTGTCATTATTTTTGTAAAATCTATTATACAAACGAGTTATCAGAGGCCATGATTTATTTTACTATTAAGAAAAGTCCTCTCAGGCAATTGCTTTTAGAATAACTGGTGCACTGCAGTTCAGATTTGAAGATCTGACACAAAAGTTTTCACCCTAACTGAGACTTGCTCTCCTGTTGTGAGAGGCCAGGAAGTCAGAAGAGTTTGGTTAATGGGTTGATCGTTCCATCAACAGCATTTTGCTTATCTGGAGAAGGTGTCTACTTGAAGCAGCTATAGTGCTGCCTTCAATACCATGAATGCCTGGCATTTTACCACACACAGTCACATTATCCTGACATCGGGCAAAACAACCGTGGAACTACCCTAATATTTGCTTGAGCGTTAACCAGGGAGCTATACAACCACCATTTTAATGACTTTGTTATGCCCAGGCCCGGAATCGAATCTGGGGCCTCCCGTACCTGGAGTCAGAAAACTTACATATTGGTGATTCTAATCGCTATGCAAATGTGCTCCATCAGACACAATTCAGACTAAATGGTTGAAATGCCAGCATTAAATGTCGATATCATAACTTTACCACATTGGGACTTTCTAAACTAATTATATCTTGTAATGTCATATGAAAACAATTGAAAAACAAAAGTGATGAACTACATAATGGGACCTAGTTACACTTAATTAGAAACATCAACAGTTTCACTCAACAATTATTGAGCTGTAAGTTTTATAATAAGGTCTAATTCTCAGACACTGTCTTATTTTCAGTCCAAGTTCCACTATGTAATTCCTAGTTCAGCATTAAATGATAGAATGATAAATATTGATAGTTAACTTCATAAAATGAGGTTTATAACATTATGGTCATAAAACAAATTCACCCAAAATTATGAAAAACGTGCATATTTTACAATGTTCTTACTATCACACAAAGTTCAGCCATCTTGTAATGTGAAGGAAGGATGTGATTTGCACAGAACAGTTTGCTCTCAATAAATGCTGTTTTATTTATTTATATATGTGGGTTTTACAGCATACCGACACTAAACAGGTCATGCGGCGCCGAATACAAAGTTTAATGTGAATAGAGCTTAATCAGGTTAAAAATAAACTATGTAAGTAAAATATAGAAAAATATAAAAACTATGAGGTTAAAAAAGGAAATTATAATTGAAAACTAAACGGTTTAAAAATGTATAACGGTTGTTAAATAAACAGTTTAAAAATTCACAACTTATTAAGAATACTAATCTCGTTCAATAAGCAAACAAGTTTAGAATCCGACACTGTCCTTAATAGTTCGTACATGTTATTGACATTAAAATACTTCGACCGAACATGGTCTGTGTCTGTAATTTATGCTTTAAAATGCAGAATATTAAAAATAACTGCCATCTTTGCATTAAGTATGCTAACAAAAGCTGAAAAAGTATGCTTTAAACTATTTTTTAAGATATGCACATACTAATGAAAATTATATTGAAATATATTGCTTGAAATAATGTTCATAAATAGAAGGTGTGCTCACAGTTACACAAATTAAGTTTATATAATTGCAGTAAACATTATGCATGCTAACACAAATATATAAAGTTGTGCCCGTGGCATTGGGTTGAGTCGTCAACTTGTCACTACTCTAAATGCTTAGCCTCTCATTGAGTGGGTTCGGGTCCGATTTAGGGCAAAGGACTTAATGTAGGAAGGTTTTCCAGCTGACTTGCTGTGCGCCAGTGGTTTTACCTAGTCATATCTTTGTGGTCTTCCTCCACCAAAAATAGCTGGACATCGCAATAATGGTCCTAATTTGTCACTGTGGTGTATTTCAAAAACAAAATCAGTATAATAGTATGCTTATTTAATTGCAATAGGTAAATAAGAAAAGGTCCAATCAAAACTCTCAGAGACATTGAAATTTTATCTACCAGTAGACAAAGGCAACATGAATGCTAAAAAAATAATATACACACATATAGAATATGATTTTAGTAACTGTTGTAAATGATGATTAGTCTGACTAGTGCGTTAGAACACAGATAAATTAACAAAACACAGTTTAGTTTGTTTTAAAAACTGCCATTGAATAAGTTATGTGAACCATTAACCACTAGTTTATTTATTATTGTTGTTTTTAAGTTAATGAAATTGGCCACTGGGTTTTGCTGAAAAAGAGTATGCCTTTAATAATGGACATAAATATGGGGTATAGGAACAAACATATGGTATGTTAACAATTTACCACAGGGTTTTGTAGCAAAGACAGTATGCATTTCATAATGAGCATACTGTAAATATACGGTACAGGAGCAAAAAGGTATGTCAACGATACCCTACACAAGAAACTGCATTCATTAGGCGATTTCATTATTCATTAGGTAGTTGAAGTATTTCTTGTTGTGCAGTTCGATAAAATTTGAGCGCAGTACGAGAGGATCTGTGTTTGATTTATTAATTGTACAACGAGTTAAATCACCAGCAAGGGTGTTAAACAGCCATGGTGGAAATTCCTAGACATTATTTTGTATTATTATTATTTGGTTTACGCTCGTACAAGTATTCAAATTTAGGATTGAAAATAACACTATGTACTGGATTTTTAGGGTTAGATTTCACTTTTGTTATGAACTGAAGCGCAAATTTCTCTCATCTAAGGTATAATGATGGCTCATTAGCTTCCACATAAAAGACTCTCAACAGGAGAGGTCCTGAAAGCTCCAAGTGCCAGACCGAGTCCCTGGTTGTGGACAACGTCTAGCAACTTGAGATATGATCTCCTGGCAGAGCCGTAAACAATCCTGACATAATCTAATTCCGATCTTACTAGTGATCTATAAAGATGCAATAGAGCTTTTTATCAGCTCCCCAGTCGGTATGGGATAAAAATCTCAACAGGTTAAGAAATTTAAGACATTTACTTTTAACAAATCTCTCATAGGGTCGTATATTGAGCGAAAAAGTTAGATATGTAGATAATTAGTGGATAATAAGTATACATTAACTCATTTAGATTTTATTGGATTTCAGTAGCGTTTTGGTAAACTTTTTGTGTGGTCACTTTTTATATTGTTTACAGCAACGGGAAATCCGTGCAACTCGTTCCCCGCCTTTCCTTTTTGACTAACCAATCAAACTCTTGTTTTCTTGGTGAACGGGACTTTTGCACCCAGGCTTGTCATTCAACTATTGACTGACCGCCTGGTCACTTGCACGTCTCTCTCTATATATATTAAAAATATATATATATTGTTGCAGGTAAATATTATTTTATTATTATATCTATTATTCTAATTCATCATTTATTCTTGTTATAAATGTTTTCGACGTCGTTTTATAGTTTGATATTTGTTAAACTATATTCACTGTGTATGTATAATTGTTAAATAATTAAAAAAACACATCCGCGCCATGTTGATTTTACCCATGCTAAGATATTTTACAGAAATGTGTCTGTTATTAATTCATTATTACTTGTATTCAATTCAACTTTGACTGACCGCCTGGTCACTTGCACGTCTCTCTATGTATATATTATAAATATATATAAATATTGTTGCAGTTTCTTCAATCCCAACCCCTCCGCTGACAACTGTGACATATTTAATATGGGGTATAAAAGATAATTTGCTGTCAAATATGACACCAAGAAATTTAGTTTCCTTGACGACAGGAATACGAATGTTATTTAGAAATAGTTCTGGATCGTTGTGCAAAGTTCTTTTCTGACAGAAATGTATGCAGTTTGTTTTGGTGGGGAAAAAATTTAAAACCATTGTTGTTACTCCAAGTTTGTAGTTTGAGGCATTGTTGTAATTGCCTTTCTGTCGTATTTATATTTTTGGAACGATAACATATAAGGAAATTGTCCACATATAGCAAACAATCTACTCCATTACTTATAGTTTTTACAATGTTATTTATTTTTATGTTAAAGAGAGTTACGGTCAAGCTTACTACCCTGAGGGACACCTTGTTCACAGGATTATGTAGCAGCCGATGGAATGCATGCTAATAATGACAGAGGAATGACACTCTATTACAGCTTTAAAGGTCGCTGTGTTGCAGGCTGAAAGGTGCCTTCATTAATATTCTTATTTTGACAGCTTCATAGCGCAAACTTCAGGATGATTGATAGCCAGCTATTTCATGTGTCATAAGTATACTATAATTTCAGATTCGTTGCTCCTTCACACCATAACAAAAGATAGAATAAATCTGTGGCAAATCATCAGATCACTGCAACACTTGAGCTGCTTACAGACCCTATTTAGAAGGCAGGAGTACCACATACCCCCTCATCATGTAAAAATTTTGGTAAAACTAATTTTTAGTTATTGAACAATTCAATAACTTCATCCCAAACTATCTTACCATAAAGTGGGAAAGTTTATGTCTTGCTACACTTTTCACTTGTTTGTCTCATTCTCGCTTGAAATTTAAGCATGGACCAGTATGTGGCCATTCTTATACAATAATGTGGATGATGATCATTATATGATCCATCATTATGAATTAAGTCACTATATGACTATGCATGGGGATCATTATATGACCCAATTCTCTGAATAAAAATCATGTTTTACACAATTTTTAACAAAGGGATTATTATATGTCACTACTGTGTGATTGTCATCTTTATGTATTAAGTCATTATTTGACTTTCTTAAGCATTCTTATGCATGGGGATCATTATATGACCCAACTCTCTGAATAAAGATCATATTTTACACAATTTTAAACAAAGGGATTATTATATGTCCCTACTGTGTGATGGTCATTATATGGCCCATCTTTATGTATTAAGTCATTATATGACTATCTTAAGCATTCTTCTGCATGGGGATCATTATATGACCCATTGTCCCTACTTTGTGTATTGAGCTAATAATATTCTGCAATTCTACTAATAGGGATCATTATATGACCCAATTGTGTGGTAAAGGTCTATCACACGTCATCAAATTACCCTATTTTTAGGTTTGTACCAGTATCTGGTAACATTCTTTATTTCATCTATCTGCCACCTTACGGATATGATATGTATGCTCTTAATGACATCTGTTTCGGTCATCATATGACCAAGTTTAATACTTAATATTCAGTCATTAATAACGCCTCAATCATTACATACTTGAAAATCATGCTCTCTGCCGTTCCTATACTTGGCTGATAAAGGTTTGGGTTCCTGATAAGTTAGTACTAAATTATCTTTGCCAACCATTCTTCCATATATGATGCAATCATCTATAAGGATGTTGACACATAAATAGTCTTACAACTGTTTCTTTGTGACTTGTTTGCTTTCCCTACTGTTCTGTTTCAGTATGCCGAAGCAAAAACCAACTACATCCAAGACAGGCAAACGCCAACGGGCAAAGAAAAAACCACACCAGGGAAATCAACGGTTAACGTAATTAATTGCAAGGGCCATATCAAGTGATGCAGGGCTGCTGGAGGAGATCCAAAGCCTGCTGCCCCAGAAAGAAACGGACACACCACCTCAAATAGAGACCGACCATCCTCAGAATGAGACTGAACCGTTAGCAGCAACCTTGGACATTCCATCAGACCTTGACGAACCTGTTTCAACTTCATCGCTTAATGATGACCATTTGCTACCAGAAGTGGGTGAGGTTGTAGACCTGGTTGCTTTCTCTACAGTTCACCCTCCTGTGGACAAGGCCACCAGGCAAAAAATTTACAATCAACAATATATTGACCTTTCTGCACTACTGTTTAAGTCAGCTATCTTTGAGACAACAACTATTAAAAAAATCAGCAAACACAATCACCACATCAGTACAAACTAATTCTGCAAACAAGATTACCTCAATACTCACATGGTACCGCGCATTCCAGCTATATGCTGATATATATTGTGGGAAATACCCTACTCAAAGTTCAGACCTTTTCCGTTATATGAGCATTATTCAGACTTTGGCCCAAAATTCTTTCCCATGGCAACAGTACGACGAGAAATTCCGTCAACTGCGCTCGGTTAGTCCTCTACAATGGGGTAATATCCACACTGAAACTTACCTTTTCTGTTCAATACTTGCTAAGTCTCAGCCATTTCGTGGCCAGCAGTCATCGGCCACAAGACTCCCCCTCTCTGTCCGTCACAGAAAAGGCTTCTGTTGGGAATTCCAGGACTCCAGCAGATGCCTTAAATCAAAATGTACATTGCAGCATGTATGCAGCAACTGCAATGGTTTGTCACATGGGGCCAGCCGTTGTTTTAAACCATGCAGACGTATCAGTGATCAGCAAACAAGCACCGTTCAGTTCAAAAACATACTTAGTTTACCTATACCAATTGATCCGTTAGCACTTGAACCTCTCCTTGCTGGATACGATAGTCACGAAACATCAAAACTGCTAAAAGGCTTTAGAGAGGGGTTTTCCTTGGCTTCTACAGGTGTGATGCCTGCCAGGCTATGCAACAATCATCCTTCCGTTGCTAGTCATTCAAAATTTGTATTTCTAAAATTTATTCTGAAGTAAGTAAAGGCAGAGTCAAGGGACCATACAGTAAACCCCCTTAAACAAATTCATTTGCTGTACCTTAGGCGTAGTCCCAAAGAAATATCCCAATTCTTTCCGCATTACTCATGTTTTTGTTTTGTTTTTGGGCTTTACGGCACACCGACACTTGATAGGTCATACGGCGCCAAATACATTAAAGTTTAACGACATGAGAATATAATCAGGTTGAAACTAAAATACGCGAGTATAAATAAAAATATATCAGGTTAAAAATGTGAATGACAAACGAAAAACAAGTTAATATATTAAACAGTTAAAATGTATAACGTTAGCATAATAAACTGTTTAAAAATTTATAACTTACTAAGAATACCAATCTCGGTTAGGAAGCAAACAAGTTTAGCATCGGATACCGTCTTAAATAGTTCGTGTATATTATTGACAATAAATTATTTAGATCGAATATGATCTGTGTCAATACAATGTAACAAAATATGATTTACTGTAAGAGGTTCCTGACAAGGAACATACTCAGGTTGAACTTCTCTTTTTAGAAGGTATGCATTAGTTAATCTGGTATGTCCAATGCGAGAGCGAGTAAGAGCTACGTCTTGCGGCCTACTTTCTCTGCAAATAGAGATATTGGTACCGACGTTAGGTTTAATGGCGTGTAATTTGTTATAAACAGTATTGTCCCAACTTGTTTGCCATTTGGTTAAAATATACCGATTGATAAGTGGTTTAATATCTGTGTGAGGGATGCAAAGATCTGTCTCAGTAAACGAGAATTGTGATATAATAATAATATATTATAACTTAATAAACACTCTTTTTTTTAATCATACGCAAAGCTGCTGTAAAGATATGTATTTATTTGTAAATATATGCATAGCAAAATATGTTTTCTTTTTAGCGCGAGAAACCGGGGTTCATCTACTGGTGATGTTCTTCGAGAAGAAAAGGACATCACTGCGCTGACAGGGTGAAGCAGTACACATGGGTGAATAGCCGAACCTGGAGACCCACGGACTGGTCGGTCTTCCGAGAGAGTGTTCGCAAGAACAACGATCTCGAAGGCTACCATCGCGGCATCAAAGGGCGGGCGAACAGAGCATCACTCCCGTTCTACGTCATGGTACCTCTTCTGCGGGTTGAGGCCAGGGACGTCACCATAACAGCCAGGCTGGTGTCTGAGAGTATGGTGACCAGAAACCAGCGCGAAATCTACAAAAACACTCACGGGCGCATCTTGGCGTTATGGGACGACTATGAAGATGATGAATCCTTCTCCACTTCAAGGCTTCTCCGTGAGGCCCGCTACCTCACTGGAACCGGTCCTCTAAACGTTCAGGGAGTTGTTTCAAGAACTGTTTAACTTGATAATGTTACCCAGTAATATACCACACATCTATAGCATAATACTAAATTGTAACGATATATATATATATATATATATATATATATATATATATATATATATATATATATATATATATATATATATATATCTACCTTAAGTAAAGATTGGATCTTTAAACCACACCACAACGTATAGATTTGATAGAAGTTTATTTCATAACAATCATAAATCATAGCTATGTATAAAACCTAATACTTAATACTTAAATAGTATTAGTCATTTTTTTTATATATTAAATAATACTTTTATTAAGTCTCATGTATACGACCTATTAAGTCTTTTGATTTTTTTTCCAGATTGTTCACCAGCAGAACTAAAATAATTCGGAATGAAATTTTGAATTTATAATGTTTCCCGAATTATAAGTAGATTTTAGGAAAAAAATATCTTTGTTTTATTTTGTAGTGACCATAAGCAAATGACTTAATTTCTTCTTCTAAAATGTATATTTTATCACAGAAACATGACAGTCGATTTTACTAATTTTTTTCAAGAAAAATATTGTGGTTATTACTTCGAAATGAACTAGTTGTTAGTTTTTAAATAAGACATTTTTAATTTTTTGTCCAATCTTAATTCCTTATTCACCACCATCTTTTCTATACCTTTAGCTCTCTTATCTTCTTTTCCATCACATGTAAATGCATACATTTTAGGTCTTAATCCACAAAACTCTAAAATACACTTTTCATTAGTTTCACCTTTCATTTTCCCCATCACTTTTTGTTTACATTGCTATGAAGAAAGTGTGATTCGGTAAAATCTGAAGTGTCAAACAAATGTGAGTACTTGTACATATCCAGGAACACATCCTCTGTTTCACAACTTAACAAGAAAGAATCAGTTTCTGCAATTTGTAACTGTAATGAATCACCATACATTTTTTCATGTGGTTGTAATAAAAATCATACATGACCACTTTTGAAAGATCTAAAACAGTCATACCAATGTAAATAAGTTTGTTCAATTTAACTTTAAATCGATTCATTTCCACACCTACAAGGTCCTCCGAAAAGATTCTATGCAGTTTATATGTAGATTTAGCAGAACGTTTCTTCAAACGTCCCTCCGTATGACACAACTCAAATCGATGCTTGCGGAGATTCTCCATCGTCTTGCCTGAGGAAAAATGAAAAAGAAATTGGTAGTATCAATAAGATTTCCACAAGTGAGGTAAGAACAAAAAAAAAACATAATTTATTGAATATAACACTATTTGTTGAAAACAAAAAGGTATTGGAAATAGTTGTTAAATGTAAAGTGTCAAAAATAATTACAATGTAAATTTAGTCAAATAGATTTGAATTCTCCTTTGAGTTCATTACCATAAATCTTTATTGCATTGAATGTGGACTTTTCGTGTCTACGCGGCAGCATGCTATTCAATGTGACGTATGCGAACAATGGCAGCACAGGTTGTGCAATACCGGTAAGTTATTTATCATCATCTCAACATAAATCTTAACTCTGGAGCTGTACAGAGCAATGACCAGAAATGCCATAGACGTGCCCTGGTCATGCCATGGCTGCAGCGAGCCTGAAATGGAGGTGGAGACTGCGGCAACCGAGATTATGTCTGATGATGAAGATCATGTGCCAGACCAGATTCCAGACGAATCCTTCAGAGTTACAGGAGACATCTCTCCAGTGACAGAGATCCTTGAAGAGTGAGTATTATATTCAAACATGGTAATTTATACAGCATATGCATACGTAGGATGACAACCTAAATGATAATATTTAATACAACATATTTATTAAAACAATGTTTATTATACAAGTACATGAATATTATACAGGACAATGCGAGGTGAATGAAAATATATAATATTTATATGCATTACAAATGGTACAGGACAATGGGGGATGAATGAAAATATATAATATTCATATGTATTAAAAATGGTGCAGGACAATGCGGGATGAATGAAAGTATAAAATATTTATATGTATTAAAAATGGTACAAGAAAATGCGGGATAAATGAAAATATATAATATTATTATATACTACAAATGGTACAGGACAATGCAGGATGCAGAGCTGGATGACGATGTTCAATAAGACATCCCACTGGAATTCACAGAGGTGGTGTCGGGCAGTAAACGCGGCGGACGTAAACTTGTAAGCAGTGATGGGTTTGCCTACACTGTTAAGGCAAGATGATCTTTGTTGTCACATTTACCTTGTAAACTGTATTTATGTTAAATAATAAATATTTCATGGATGATTTAAATTAAAGTTGCAGTATAACATTGTCAAACTTAGTATATATATATTTATATTATGTTATTTATATTTATGTAATCCATTTTGTTCCAATATATTATGTTATATATACATTTATGTAATCCATTTTGTTCCAATGTTTCAGACATCGAAGGACAACTACACATACTGGTATTGTTGTGTTAGAAATGCCAAGCTGCGTTGTCGCGCTACCGTATCACAGAGAGGCGATACATTCATACGGGGATACACGGCCACGAACATCCTGCGGAACCAGGCCTGATGCGCAACACGAAGATATCCGCCAAGGTATAAATTTTAAATGATGAAGAGAAAAATTTGAAACAAATGACTATAACGTAGAATATATAAATAATAAAAATATAAACATCAGTTATAAAACATTTATAAAATGTATCCACTGCATTTACCATTAATTAAATATATACAAATATATATACACATAATATCAAACATCACGCATGTTGGTAATATATTTTCAGTAATCTGGCAGGCGGTACGGACAGTATTTCCCGGAATAACAATAAAGGAATGCGTGTTCTATTGGACCCAGCGGGTTTACAAAAACATCCTGACGCTGGGGTTGGCAACTGCGTACATGGCGCGAAAGGACAAATACAATTTCATGACGAAGTTGATGTTTCTCCCCTTCCTGCCAGCTGAGCACGTGAATGAGTCCTTTCAGCTGTTGCAACAGACGGAAGAAGCGTCAGACTCACTCCAGGTAGAGTTAACAGACTACGTGGGCCGAACATGGATAAGAGGAACGACATGGCTAGTCCAGAGCTGGACAGTTTTCATAGAGACTGTCCGCACCAACAACGTTTTGGAAGGTATTTACAAATACATTGATATCCAGGGGGTTGGATTTCCCAAATCCGCACCTTGGATCGGACACTAAAGAGTCTTCAACCAGACCGGGTTGTTTTGCACTGCCGACCTCAGGAGTCTGTAAGTGCGGACACGATCCTGGTGCAAGAGTTGTACCAGATTAAGGGGGTGGTACCGAGGGAACAGCGTATCCATTTCCACTGTTACTTTGGATCTATTCATACTGTAGAGCTCTGGCTGCTAGAGTCTTCAAAGGGAATGCATAGCAAACATTGCTGAAGATAGAATCCTTTTGGAGATTGATTCTCCCTACTTTTGTGGGAACCGGCCGTTCTCATCACCTTTCCTGCTCGGCATAACTGCTGAGTATATAGCTGGTATGCATGTTTTGCAGGTGGCAAGCAGTAATGCTAAGTCCCTGTATGGCATGTAGGGAGCATTGACTCGTGAATTTGGAATTTATGTCAATTTTCAATAATAATCATCATTATTAACAATATCTGCAATATGACTATAAGATAAATTAGAAAGAATAATAACAGACAATTATAAAAGAAAGAAAAAATATAAAGGGGAGGGAGAAGAGGTCATGGAGTCACTCCAAGCCGGAGTAGATGGCAACAACGCCTCTCTACCCTGATATAAGTGATGGCGTGGTGTTGGCAGAAAGCGGTTCCAGGTTCAAAGGGGGGGGGGGGGGGGGGCGGAGGGGGGGGGGTGAAGGCTAATAGACTGGGACCGTAACTGAGACCGGGACTGACTGGACCCGCAGACTACGCGGGGCCCCGCTCTATAAATAGACAGGACTGTCGGGGAGAGTTGCATTCAACAAGATCTCTCTAAGCAGACAGTGCAACCATAACCAGTACAAGTCTAGAGGAAGGGCCCCGCACAGACAGGTAGGTACAGACCCTCATTACTAGTAGTAGTTCTAGATACATTAGTAGTAGTAAACACCTCAATACTATACTATACTACAATTAGATTTATATCGTGGAAAACCAATCTTTAATTATTTTTGACGACTTTGTCTCCTTATCAAGTAAGCGAAACATGATGAATTTGTTTCGTGCTGATACAAGTGTTAACAGCATATTCTTTTTTCATTATTTTCCGGTTTCAGGTTCTGCGTCAATTCTCTCTTGTTCGTTCGTTTTAGAATAATATCAGCGCACGATGTATGGACGATTCCCTGCGTTGTATGTACTATCAGCGCATGCGTAAGTAAGTTGTAGCTCACTATCAGCGCATGCTTCATAGGCGTTACGGAAATATCGTAACCTGTCGACTTCGTAACCTTGCAGTTTTTGGTCTATTAAAGTTTCATGAGGGGGTTTACAGTATGTAATCATGCCCCCAAAATATAAGTGTTCGAATAGATAACGCAATCACAATTAAAAGACTTGCGTGCACCCTCATACACAATACTCGGATTCTCCTCTGCTCTTGTCTCATACACAACATAATTCATTCTGCACCTCATGCACACCACTCACACATACAAAATCTATCATCAGGTCTTTTGACTTGGTTAAACTGTTCAAAAAGCTGTCTGTTCTTTGACCCCTTGTTATTGAAAACATGTTTTCATTTAAACATGAAATAATGGCGTCAAGTTTTTCTTCTAACTTATTTTCTCTCTAAAGCTGGGTTCCCACTGCCGATCAGATCAACTCGATCATCCCGATCACCCAAATTCCCCGATCAGGCCCGACCAAGCTCGACTAAAGGCGTATACACGACTTCTTCTCGACATCTTGTCGATCACACACGATTCCCACACGATTATTCACGACTCCTTCACGACGTCAACCCGACCACCTTTCCGATTTCCGCTCGATCATCCCGACCTTTACACGATCCCTACACGATCTCAACTCGACCTACTGGATCTCTGCTCGATCGGTGTCAGATCTTTCCCCGACCAGATCGTCATGGTCGTACTCGAGTCGTAGAAGGTCGTGAACAGTCGTGTACCAAAACTTTTAGAATAAAAACTTCAAACAGTGTTGATCATTATCCCTTCATCTTGAAACTTCATAGTATATGTTGTGTCCAGCATAGCATAAATATTTATGGAGATTGGGCAGTTGCAGTTGTGGGCCAGATGGATAGAGCTCCAGAGAGACAGGGCCATTGCTGTGCTAGAGTTGGAACAAGAGGAAGAGGCTGAGGGTCGTAGGCATAGACGTAGGCGACAAATGCGCAGGAAAATATGGATGAAGCAGTGGCTTGCACGACGACCACTGTATGGGCATTATGAGCAACTGCTACAGGAGCTAAACAGGGAGGACCCAAAAGGATACAAAAATTTCCTAAGGGTAGACGCTGATATGTTTGGGGAGCTTGTTGATCGCATATCACCCAGAATTCAGAAAAAGAACACCAACTTCAGGTAAATCATGGGTTCGATCCCCATCATTTTCACGTATTTCTGAAATAATTAGTCATCGAATTACTTTTCCAACCATTTGACTTCTACAGCTCTGTGCAATTGTCACTAATATTTAAGAAATTTTAATACCGTTGTATCATAGTAGGCTAGTTATTACATATCATTGTTCAATCTCTATTTCAGGGAAGCCCTGGAGCCTGGATTGAAGTTGGCGGTCACTCTTCGTCATCTCGCAACTGGAGCCTCGTATTCAGACTTGATGTACTCATTCCGAGTGGGAAGTAACACAATAAGTAAATTCGTCCCTGAAGTTTCGGATGCTATAATACAGGAGTACTCTGAAGAGGTGCTGCCAGCCGTCGTCACTGCTGAACAATGGCAGCAGATTGCAGATGACTTCCGAACCAAGTGGAATTTTCCTCATGTCTGCGGGGCTCTTGATGGTAAGCACGTGAGGATAAAGAACCCGAAGAACTCTGGGTCTCTGTTCTATAACTATAAAGGCTTCTTTTCCATAATACTACTCGCACTCGTAGACGCAAACTACAAATTCATCTGGGTAAGCGTTGGTGCTAATGGCAGTGCATCCGATGCCCAGCTATTCAATAACACTGAACTCAGAACCATGCTAGAAGAAAACAACATTGGTTTGCCGGACCCTGATCCACTGCCTGGCGATGACATGAACACCCCATACTTCCTCATTGGAGATGACGCTTTCCCGTTGAGAACTTGGATGATGAAGCCATACTACAGACGCAACTTGACCAACGAGGAGCGCATATTCAATTACAGGTTAGACAATCTTTTGAATTACTATTGGCAAAATAGCTATGCATTTAATCAGAAATTTGTTCTTATAAACCATCACCATCCTTTCATTTTAGGTTGTCCAGGGCTAGACGAGTGGTAGAAAACGCCTTCGGTCTTCTCGCTATGCGGTTTCAGTGCCTACTTGGCTGCTTGAACCAGATGCCCGAAACCGTTGACTTGATTATCCTTGCATGTGTCACACTGCATAACCTTATCAGCATACGGTACCCTGCCATTGCAAGACTGGCCGTCGACCAAGAGGACGAGCATAACCATTTAGTACCTGGTGAATGGCGCCAAGGAAGACAGTTGGCTGATGGTGATCGGACCCATGGAAGAAATGTGGTGACATCTGCTGGGGTCAGTCAGAGGAACTACCTTAATCACTACTTCAACTCCCGAGCTGGTTCAGTTGAGTGGCAACAGAATATGATTTAGTGTGTTAGTTACTTTGGAGAGATATTTTAATGACGCTTGGCGTGTATAACCTATATGATGCGATTATGCACAAGTTATGTAGTTATTAATGTGATTTCCGATATGTTTAAGTATAGTAAGTCATCTTCTATTTGGATATGATAGTTTCCATGATATGTTTGTTAATGGAGGAAATTAGCTTCAAGTATACATGTATATACAATAGAGTTGATTGTTTGTTTCTTGATTTTATGCCCTTTTTCAAAGTATTTCAATCATATCACGGTGGTCAGTTAACTTAGAACATGACCTAAGTCGGCAACAAGAAATAGCCACATACCAGTAATTTACAACTGTCATGTATAGGACAAGTGGCGGTAGCAGACATCTCTTCATTAGGTCGAACGTCTTAACTACCAGAACACAACGCTCACTTTTAATTGATTGATTAATTGTTTAGGGTTTTACGCCGCTTTCAACAATGTTTCAGTCATATCGCGATGGTCAGTTTGTTGCCTAACGCGTTTCCTGAGTTTCATACCAGTACACGCCAACTCCTTGCCAGTAGCCGGCAACTGCCTCACTTGAAACAGAGGTGGGTGACTAAAATCGCCACTAGTCGGACCTGCCGGGGCAACGCTCACTTTTAGTACTTATATAAATATATATTGTAGATGTTGTAGTAATAAGGAGACTCAGAGCTGAAGAAAAATATTAAATTTTAGAATACATGTATTCTTAAGTATTTCCTATCAGCATGACCAGCCTTGTTTTGTTATAAAAATACACATTAAAATTCAACTTTAAATACTGACAAAAACCTACATAATAACAGGGTTATTTTGCCTTATGCCAAAAGTAAGCTAATTAAGTTTCTAAGTAAGATAAATTGCTATCCAAACAAATTTTACAAACAGTTTACATTGATTTACTTAAGAAGACTCAACAGTCAACAGTAATATTTATTAAGAATGAGGCTATTTAACCTTAATTCAAAGTAAAAACCAAAACGTCGAAAAACTAAATTCACAATGCACATAAACTCGAGTCAAATCACTTCATCAAATCACTTGGCTGGCTCAACCATTTTCAAGTTACTTTAAATGTTCACTCCTTGGGTGCGTCATGCATCTCCTGGGTAAGGATGGGGGAACTATTTGGTGTCAAGACCATATCCATAGCCTGGCGGATGATAGATGCAGTCGTGGTTGACGTTTCTATGGCGGGTGTAATGGACCTGTAAGCACCTGTAGGCTGTTGCAAGATTGGCTGCACATTTGGTGGTTGCAGGCGAGTAAAACTTTTCAGCAGTGGTGTTAGATGGGCTGGTGGTGCAGATGCAGCTATATTGGTAGCTAGCTGAAAATCCTGCTGCATGTGATCCTGTTGCTGAAACTGATTCTGCTGCCCTGCTGAGCCGAACGCCGCTGATATGGGAGCCTGTCTTCTGTATATAGATGATGTAGGTGCGGGAGGGACAGGCATGGCAAAAACTGGATCTGCTATCTGTTGACCTACATGCCCTGCTGCCTCCTGGGTGGCTAGTCGTCTCTTCTCCTCTTGGCTTTCCTCCGCAAGGTCCAGAGCCAGCCTTGTTGCACGTGTGACAAACACATTCATTCTCTGCTGGTCCATTTGGCGCATCAAATACACCAAAAACTGGCCAGTGTGTGCTGCTGGATCCTGCGCAACTGTGATGGCACCACGCACGGACTCCAACTCGGACGTCAATGAGGACAGTACACGCGCTGCTTTGGGACGGCAACCAGATACTGCTGAAGTAGAGGGTGCTGACGAATCGGAGGCGGCGTCATCATCCTCTGTTTCCTCCAAGGCAAGTTCCTTTCTCTTCTCCGCAAACTGCAAATACAGAAAGTACACAAAATAAATACAGACTTTTAAGAAGGTGCCCCGGTGGCCGAGAGGTTAACGCCTTGGACTGCCAATCCTGTGTCATGTGTTGGCTTGAGTTTGAATCCCGGCTCTGGAATGAACTTTTCAGGAATGTTGTATGGTATTTCTCACGCACCAGCCCTTAGGGTGGGGCTTAAAACATAGGTCCACATATGACCTTATATAATAGAGATATGGCCCTAGCTGTCGTTAAATCCGAGTCAAACTTAGGCAAAAAAAAACTGAACTCCCTTTTATACCATTTAAATTTAGAAATAATTTAATGCTTGATTACGTATATTTCTTTTAAGTGTATACACATGATTTATACAGGATTTTTATTACTACTTACTTTGGATCCCCTCTGAGTTCGCAGCTGTACCAGATAAGGGCGCAGGAATTCAAAGTTGTCCAAAATCCACTGTTGCCTTGCTGTGCGCTCTCCAGCACCAGATCCAGATTTGTTGGTAAGCTTAATTAGTTTCGAATACTGTGTCCTCATATTCGTGTACCAGATTGACGACAGGTCTCCAGGTTTGAGGCCCAACTCTGCCTCTTTCGCGGCCCATGTACTGTTCTTCTTCTCCTTATACTTGAATCCTGCGGATGATTTGTCGAAGAGGAACGAGTTCTCTCTTAACCACGCTACAAGGTCATCTTCTTCATCTTGCGTGAGTGTACGATGTAGTGTCTTCCGGGGCCTGATATCAGTCTGTAAAAATTAAAAGTATACTTATGAATAACGAGGAAACTTCCATTTATGTTTGTTTTTTGCGCCTAAAATATACACTGCCGAAAAAACCCATATACATGTAGAGTACTAATTGTATAAATACATGACAAACATAACAGTGTGTTATGATAAAATAAACAAATTATGCATTATATCCTTCGAAACACTTGACACACAAAATATAAGTCTCATGACAGTTGTTTGTTCGTATTCGAAGGGAAAGCAAAAACAAAAGCATAGTACCTCTATCTCAGGAGAAGTCGGACGTTCTTCTACTTGCTCTTTTCTGGTTTGCTCGGCAGAAGAGTCAGTAGGGGGTATAGGCGACTCATTACTCTCTTCCTGGGTGGGTTCCACGATTTCAGGCTGAGGCGCAGCAACTGCACATTTACTCGCATTTGTACTGCCTATCGGCCTTTTGCCTTTTCTCGGCATCTTTAGTTTGTAGTAGAAATGGCTTGGCTGAAGATGTTTTAACAGATATTGGTTTGCTAAAGATGTTATATCTTCAGCGTCCAAACAACTTATGAGACACTGGTCAGCACGCTTTTCTTGCTTTATGCCCCCATTTCACCAAGGATTGTTTTTATCCAATCGGCCCGATCTGTACCAGATTATCCCCGATGATTTATTTTTTTGATCGGCCAGATTGTCGTTCTGAATCGCCTCCAATCGTCCCCATATTTTAAGCCGATTGAATCCCGACCAATGAACCACGGCGAGGGACGATTCACGGATGTTCCTCGAGCGATCGACACGTTTCAGGGGCGCAAGTATGCGAAAGTACGCGCAAGTACCCGCAGGTACAAGACAAAGGCCCGGTAGAGACCCGCATTTCGTGCGCAAGTGAGCGATGTTCGTGCGCTGTTCGGCCGAGAGGGGCCGAAAATGGGCGATCCCGGCTCGAGAGAGGACGCTTTCGGCCGCTCTGCGTCCGATGTCCGCCGTTCTTTTGCCGTTCTTCGCGCGAGAGTGGCCGAATGTAGCCTTATGTTGACACAGGTAGCCGCAGAAACCCGAAAGTAAACGTTCTTCGGACGATTTAAACGATCTTTGGCCGACTAAATTTGCCCAGATCGGCGAGAGATCGGTGTTTTTATGGCCCGACTATATAAATCGAGCCAGACCGAAGCCTTTCATCATTTTCTGACAAGCCAGTGAAGGTCATGGACCAACAAGCAGTGCTGGGGCTGGTTGTATCTTTACAACTTCGTAGTGCTATAGCACAGCAAAATGTAACAAGACTGGAACGCATGCTGAGGAGGAGGAACAGGGTCAAGAGAAGATATGCTAAGAAGAAGTAAGTTGTTGTGAATTGTTAAAGGTTTTTCACCTGTTTTTTGTTTCAGTACCTGTTCTGAGAAAAGTTTGCAGTTTATTTTTTTATTATAAAGATTTTATAGTTCTCTGGCATTGGTATTAATTTGTACATTTATTATTATTTATAATTACTTTGAGTAAATATATATAAGGATTTCTATATGTGTTTGATTCATTACAATTCTGTGGTATTGATATTGTTCTGAATAAATTTCTTATATTTCGTATATTTCCAGGTTTTGGTGTGCTCCCTGGCTGGGTGATGACAGAAGACTACACTATGGCCAATACGATGCACTGATGCAAGAGATGAGGGTCGGTGATTCTGTTGCTTTCCGAAACTTTCTGCGCATGCCTCCAGAGATGTATGATGAGATGCTGGCTCGAATTGGCCCACGTATACATAAGATGGACACCAACTACCGGCTGGCGATAGATCCTGGGGTGAAACTGGCCGCAACTTTGCGATACCTGGCGACTGGTGATTGCTACACAACAGTGTCCTATTCTTTCAGAGTGTCACGCCATACAGTTGCTGCCTTCATTCCTATTGTGACCAAGGCCATTGTCGAAGAGTACAAAGATGAAGTAATCCCCTGTCCTGTAACTGCAGAAGAGGTGGAATGTGCCACACGCCCTTGGAGCTCTGGATGGTAAGCATTGCGCAATCAGGAAACCTCCTAACAGTGGGTCGCTGTACTATAACTACAAGAAGTTCTGCTCTGTGGTACTGATGGCTCTGGTCGATGCCAACTACAGATTTCTGTGGATTGATGTTGGTGGGTATGGACATATGTCTGACTCGCAGATCTTCAATGCATTAGAATTGAAGGAGTGCATTGAACAAGGTATGCTGAATCTGCCTCCTCCAGCGCCAATGCCCAACGACGACGTTGAATTGCCCTACTTCTTTCTGGGTGATGATGCCTTTGCTTTACGTAACTACATGATGAAGCCCTACTCAAGAAGAGGTTTGAGCAGAGAGGAGGCCATCTTCAACTACAGGATATCCAGAGGCAGACGTGTTGTGGAAAACGCCTTCGGGATTTTGGCTAGCCGGTGGCGGTGCATGCTAACGCCTATGCAAGTGACCCCTGAAGTAGGCAGACTGAATGTTGAAGCAAGTGTGATTCTTCACAACATCATGAGGATGAGATACCCACAGATGCAGAATGCAGAAATGGATAAGGAAGATGAAGACCATAACCTTATCCCAGGAGAGTGGAGAAATGGAACAGCGATGCCTGACCTTGCCCAAAATCTTGGCCACAACAGGGACAATGTTGAAGGAAAGAACCAGAGGGACTATCTCAAGCACTACTTCAACAGTCCAGCTGGATCGGTTCCTTGGCAGGATAGAGCTCTTCAGCCCAGAGACAACTAAAGATATTGACATTCTGTGTCTATTTTAAATTGTCTATTAAAATACTTTTGTATACTGTTTTGACTTTGTTAATATCTTTGTACTTAATAAGGCCCTATTCTTCCAAAAAATCAGTGACTAAATCAAATAAAAAAACACAAGTTCACTAACTAAATTGAAGCTGTAAATTGGGCTAATCTAGTTAATAAACTTGTTTGTGTTTTTCATTTCATTTTTGTCAACCACCAAAAAAGAAGAAAGTAATTATTGAAGTTCCCCTTTAATTTGGTTTCTTTTTTGTTGCCATTATCAACACTTTTTTTTAATAGAACAAAGACATTTGATGAACATTTTCAAAAGTTTAATAATGAACAACACAACAATTTAGTAGCATATTTACAACATAAAGTCTCTTTTGGAACCGAAAGGCAATGTTTGTTCAAATAATCCAAATGTCAGACAGATTGTTTTTATCACTACTGGTCATCAGAGGGCGGCTGGTCATCAGAGTCATCAGACTGTTGGTCGTCGACAACTTGGTCTACCACGCTGTCCTGCGAGTCTCGGTTCTGGTTGAGCAAGGAGCTGAATGAATCGTTGAAGCTAATCCGGGAAGCGCTTCCCTGGGAAGGAAGCTGCGGTGTGTTCAAAGTGGTAAGGGTTGGTGTCCTAAACGGTGGGCAGCTAGGTGACCTGGGCGACGATCTGGTCACTGTCTGTGTAGGAAACGTGCGCTGCACCCATTCGTAGTCCATGGAATTCCAGGGAGTCACTCCAGGATACGTTTGGGTGCCCCACTGGCTAGGGGGAGGCTGCCACTCGTTCTGCACATGATGTTGCTGCTGGAAAGGCTGCTGTTGCTGAGGCTGCTGCTGCTGAGGCTGCTGCTGTTGCAGAGGCTGCCGTTGCAGAGGCTGCTGCTGCGGAAGCTGCTGCTGTTGCAGAGGCTGCCGTTCCAGAGGCTTCTGAGGCTGCTGCTGCGGAGGCTGACTCTGACGTTCGGCGGCGTTGGCTGCATCATTCTCCGCTACCATCTCCTCGCAGAGCAGGAAGGATCTGGCCCTGTAACGTTTCCAGATCTCTGGGCGTACCTCGTTGAACTGACTGGACAGGTAGCTGCACATGTGATGCTTGTCTAGGCTGGTGGTGGGCCGAATTGTCTGCAGCAGATCCCTGGAGAGCTGGGCTAGCTCGCTGCTCTGCTCCCTCTGAGACTGCATCTCATCAATGGCGCGCTTGTCAGTACTTTTAGAGTCGTCGGCGCCGGGAGTTGGCCTCTTCTTGCCCCTGTGGCTGGTCGTAGTTCTCTCGGTGTGAGACGGGCGTCGCTGCTCCAAAGACTCTGACGTTGGTTGAATGGGTGGAATGTCGGGCATCCCCTGAACATCCAGGATGCAGTCGTCAGGGATCACCTCTACGGAGGTCGAAGTAGAGGCCGCGGCCAGGGGCGCTGCAGCTGCAGCGGTCGCCTTCGCATACATAGATACAGTGTTCCTCCTTGGAACCTCTATCATGTGGGAGATCAGGAAGGAGAAGTTGTCCAGGATCCATCTGAAAAGACAAATTAAAAGAAAAATTATATAAACAGCAACAACATGATACACTTGTATACTGAACCAAATTCCCGACGCAGCACAAGTTTTATGTAAATAAGAAAGAACGGGTCAAAATATTTAATTGATAATTCGTACAGCGAATATTAACCATTGTATTGATTAAAATTTGCCCCTTTCACTAATTTCAACAGTAAACATTACTGCAACATATGAAAGACATTGCAAATAAAACTGTCAATTAAGTAATTGTAGATACTTACTGGTCTCTGTCTGTGATACGGACTGCTCCCTGGCCGGACTTGGTTTTCCTCAGACGAGAGAGTCGGGTCCGGATGGACTCGTACCAGAGAGTCAGCTCTTCTCTGGGACGTTGCATCACTTCTGCCTGGGTCCTCCACAGCTCATCTCTGACCGTTTTGTTGAGCCAATCCCTCTTAGACTTGTCGTAGAGGCAGGGGTTCTGTTGAATAAAGTCCACCAAATCCTTCTCTTCAGTGGCAGACATGGTGACACTCTTCCTTGCCTTCTTTTTCTGAGGAGCTGTATTTTCTTCGGGGAGGGGAGGCAGAACTCGACCAGCAGGAACCTCGACCGGAACCTCCAACGGATCCTCGACCTCGACCGGAACCTCGACCGGAACCTCAGCAACCGGCGGCGTTGGAATTCGTGGAGGCATAGTTCTGGCATTCTTCCCCTGGCCGGTCTTTTTTCCCTTGGTCATAGCGTTGGTCTGTAGAGGTGTTGCGCGTTAGGTGTCGAAGCTGGTTATGGTCTGCTGCTGTTTGGGACCCCTATTTATATAGGTCGCCCTAATCGGCTTGTCTCGGTTCTGAATCGGCTACTCTTGGACATCCTCTGCCACTCTCGCGCAAAGAGCGGGTGAAAGTCGGCTATCTGCATGTGTGATGTAAAAAAAGTAGCCGATCACTTTTTAGGTACCCGACCCTCGGGGGACTAGTGCGATCGCGCCAGATCTTACCCCGAAGGTATACGTTAGTGCACGTTAGTGCACGCAGGTTCCCGACTTATTTTGCAAAAATAGGGCCGATCGACTAAAAAAGAGATCCGGTACTCTCGGGATCAAAACAATCCTTGGTGAAATGGCCCTATTAGTCACGTGAGCTCGTGTATGGTCGAACAGTGATCGGGGTTTGATCGTGTGTGGTCGGGAAGTAGTCGGGTAGCAGTCTAGATAATCTGGACAAGAGATCGAACAGAGATCTACTCAATCGGGATGCGATCGTATAGTACTCGAGTAGAAGTCGAGATGATCGGGTACAGATCGGGTTAAAGATGCCAATCCGACCAAACAAGATCGCTACACGATTGTTTCTCGATCAACTCGATCAATACACGATCGCTTCCCGAGCTCTTCTCGACAGCTTGGCTACACGATCGCTACACGAATTTTGTTGACATGTCAAAAAAATTCGGGTAGAAAGCCCGAGCGATGCCGACCAAGGTAGACCTCCCCGACCACTCCCGATCAATCATGCCGACCGACCCAGACCAGTACCCGATCGCTTGATCGAGTTGATCTGATCGGCAGTGGGAGCCCAGCTTAAGATGATGTAACTTATGCAGTTGAATGGGTCCTTTAACTTATCCAGGTTCTGTATTAACCCTATCCCTATCTGGCATGCTAATGCCATGTGCGAACCAGCTGCTGGGATAACACTTTTTCATCTATCAGAGAGACTAGAAAGGTGGCGGTAAACTATTTTTAATGCTAGAACAAGAAAAGCAAAAAGGTTTGTTTATCGCGTCAATTGTCTCTTGTTCACTGCTTTTGCTTACTTGTATACAACGGGTTACTTTTTAAAACAAGAGCTGTCATGGGAACAGCATGCTCGACTTTTCGAGGCGAATCAAATATAAGATTTGGTCATGATGCTTATAGGAAAAGAACAAAGTTATATACCGATAGTTATATTTCTTTAGTAGACATAACTAACATGAATTAAGAATAAGCAATATTGGAGAAAAATGCAATGTTAAAGCTTCAACATTTTTCAAAGTCCAAATAGGGACATAATTCCGTCAAATGTAAATGTAGAATGACAGTTCTTGCTATCAATAATTGATATCGCGATGACAAACACGTGTGTAAAGTTTCATTAAGTTCTAATTAGTAATAGCGGAGAAACATTCTATGTTAAACCATAACATTTTCTGAGACACAGAGACGACTGGAGTAGCTCATAAAATTATTCGAATAGTCGAGCTAATAAATATTCAAATCGACATAATAGATGCATATTTGTTAACATTGAAACGACTAAATGACTGAGTCGACCGCGTATAGTTAGTTTTACATAGCTTAATAAAACAATGCAAGGGAGATAACATTGAACGCTCGCAGTCATGTAAGCTAAAAGAGATTGGAATAGTTCAATGAAAAATACCTGGACAAATCAGTGGGATCTCGTTGGGTCTGATGATGGTGATCTGCCTTAAATTGTAGATAAAGTTACTGCATGAAATTGTGTTATATGCGATCTCGATGTATTCAACATTTGGCAGATTGCCAAGATCGATGATCTGTTCCGCGTCGACTTTCTCACTCAGTAGTCTTCTGATAGTAGGATCTTCGTTTCTCAATCCATAGGTTATTTCGGGTCCTAGCTCGCATTTTAAGACTCCTGGTCGTACGTCGCAGACAAGATTTGCCGCAGCAGAAACATGAATTAACGCAAAAAACAGCAACATGGCGACGATGGTCAGAAATTCTAATCACGGTGTTGCATACATTTAACACGCTAGTAAAATTGCTATTAAACATAAAGTTGTCTCTCTTTGACACATAATTATTGATGATAACTAGAAGGGTGCTTTTTGCTGAAAGGCAAAAAATGGGTCATCCTATGCTTGCAGCTGGATTTTGAAGATGCTTGAAAACAGTATTTTGGTTACGTATGAATATGAAGCAGAGAAATGGCACAATAAGAAGACCGGAAGTAAATCAACTATCAAAAAGGGCGGTGCTTCGGTAGAACTGCCTGTAAACTAGTGGAGCTGAACAGTGTGTACTCTGAGTAATCAACATATACATTGTACATTCTATTATACTCTGTCATATATTTAAAGTTACTTATGGCTTAAAGAATATTATTTTTGAGACATATTACGAAGAAATAAATAGTTCATCTAAATTCAATGTTTTTGTTGCGTGTTGTAAAGTTTTCTCGCTTGTTGACTTCGTACTTTGAGAAGGTGCAGCGCAGAATTATGGTGATATATCATGATAGATTGTATTACATAATCTTCTGATTACGAAAATTAAATTTTCAAAAATGCTTTGGTATATCTAGTTACAGTAAGATTAAGCAATGGAAATGGAATACCCGTAAATGCCAAAAGCCTAATCAGTGTTTGTATTATTTAACTGTAATCTGTAATACCTTTCTTTCTGACGGAATTATTATTTTCATTATTTGTTAATAATGTACCATCCATGTAATTAATATATTGTTTGTGGTCTAACATAATGGACAATAATAAAGAAAACAAATACTCTTTACGTTAATATTTTTGTTGTAAAGGCATACTCATTTTGTAACGTTTCAAATCACATTTCACATACACAAATTACTACCATACTAACAGTACCGAGACCTGCTACTCAAAATACCACACACACACAAATTTATTATCAAAGAACCAACATTAACACATATTAAAATACTAGCAAACATGAGAAAAAAATTCTTACATGAAAAGTTGGAATTTAAATTATGACTCCAAAAGAATTATTTAGATCTTGTCGAAACGAAAAAACAAGATCTAAACGATGGGGTAAGATACTTGAGACAAGCGTTTGGACAGTTATTTACATCCAACAAAAAGCTTTTGCACCTTTGCCTTCATGCTTAAATGCTATGAACATATCTCAACTGTTGTTCCGGGTGTACTTTTGAATGATATTGTACCCTGGTACTCTCCCACAACCAATTTTGATATCTTCACTGTGATTCCGGGCTTGGGAAAGACGATCTCTGATTTTGGTCCCCAGAGTTTTATCTCTGCTTCATTTACCAAATGGTCATACATTCTTAAACAAATACATATATAACTAGCAATAAAAAGCACGAAAAAGAGCGGGTTTAAAACAAATGAACATAAACTATTGTGTAACTTAATAATCATCATTAGAAGAAAATGTACCCCCCCCCACCCAAGAATTGATAGGCCAGTATGGTCTGAATAATTTACGTTAAACTTTAAGTAATAGATAATTTATAAATAGCGTAACATGAACAATGGCAATATAGTTCATTTTCTGTAAAATTATCACAATAGAGTTTTACACTAATATGGATTAGGTGTAGTAATTTATCAACCCGACTTAAGTACATGGAGTCAACATCAGCTTAATCTGATCACACTATATCCTGTATTTTCTAAAGACTTCCAATTTGGTACTATTTAGGGGGTCATGTCTTTAAGACATCATCTTTTGGACTTTGGTAATAGTAACGTCGTCAATAACGTAACTTTCTCCGAGTTCCAATACCTGGATTGTGTCTAAAACAATGTTATTTCTCATCGGAAGAAATACGAATGGGAAAACAGTCCTTAACCGTATCCCCACACTCGCGCTCTGATTCTACGGAAACCGCATCTGGCGATTCGGATGACTTATCATTGATTTTGTAATGACCGTAAGCTAAGCTGTCAATGGCGTTTAGCAGGTAACCTTTGTCATCGAAAGAAGACAGTCCTAACTTGTTGATGGTTTCACTGTGCAACACGTGTCCGCGACTACGAATAACATTCATGCTTGCTACCATTTGACCTTCATCGAATAAAACATCTTTGTAATGTTTAAACTTAACGTCATGTTTGACCGTTGCCTTTGACACACCCTTTAAACGTTTGCCAATAGAACCGTCTTCGCAAATATAGCAATACATCTTGGGTCTTCGACCGATGAAATGGGAAATTGGCGTGCCATGTGTTTCATCCTTCTTTTTGCCAAGCACCTTTTTGTTTGCTGCGTTGTATAAGGGGTGTTCCTTCGGATAATCAGATAGGTCAAAAGCATCGTCATCGCGTTGTATATCTTTGTAAATGTCCTCCGTTTCGCAATAGAACAAAAATGAATCCGTGTCAGTCATTTGAAGCTGCGCTTTAGCACCGTATCTCTTGTTTATGTTGTTATACCAAACGTCGTACATAACAACTTTGCTAAGATCGAGAATGGCCATTTCGCAGTAGCATGGTTTAGACAGTACTACTTTTTTCTTCAGCAACTGTACTGCCACAAGATCTTCTTCGAAAATGGTGATATTCTTAAACGTCGGTTTGGCACTGAGCTTCTTAAGACGTTCTTCCGCATGTACGAGTTCGATTTGCTTATGTTTGCAAACATTTTCCATCGTTTTTCCAAATACCGACACGTTTAGGAGCTTATAGAACAGGACAGCAGACTTGACTATGTTTGTATTTAGTTTAGATTGTATTTCGATGAGGATTTGTGACTGAAATGTCTAATTACCAGACCAGCAGAATAGGTCAGTACATTAATAATGTATTTAGACATAATTTGACCAGAAATGGTGTGCTAAAGTAAAATCAACAACATGAAATCAAATATGTACACGCAAATAAGTAGTAAGTAAATTCATCTGTATAATATAATTGTATTTGTTTATTAAAGTGTGATAAGAACGCACACATTTCCTTGACTTCAATAGTTATGCATCAATTTCAATTATAAACGACAAGCAACATATATAATTATTACATTTTATTATGTGTTATTTTACATTGATAATGGTATAAAAAATAATAAAATACGTATTCACTACTCCCAAATGTTAGTGAAAAGTTCGGCGTCCATCAGCTCAAATATATTCTCACCCTCCCCTTGTTTTGCGGGAGATATTGGCGAGTACCCCTGAACTGGGTTGGACAATAGAGTTCTTAAATGGGATGTTGAGGAAGATGGCCCAGTTTGCATCGGTGTCACAGCCATTTTAGGAGAAATCACGCTCAATGGAACTGTCATTGATGGTGATGATAACAAATTGGGGAGTATGGGTTGAAGTGTGCTTGAAGATGGTACCCTCATCGATGGCATTGATGGCATCAGTTTTGGAGCTAATGGTACTGGTTGTATGGTGGATGATGGTACCCTCATCGATGGCATTGATGGCATCAGTTTTGGAGCTAATGGTACTGGTTGTATGGTGGATGATGGTACCCTCATCGATGGCATTGATGGCATCAGTTTTGGAGCTAATGGTACTGGTTGTATGGTGGATGATGGTACCCTCATCGATGGCATTGATGGCATCAGTTTTGGAGCTAATGGTACTGGTTGTATGGTGGATGATGGTACCCTCATCGATGGCATTGATGGCATCAGTTTTGGAGCTAATGGTACTGGTTGTATGGTGGATGATGGTACCCTCATCGATGGCATTGATGGCATCAGTTTTGGAGCTAATGGTACTGGTTGTATGGTGGATGATGGTACCCTCATCGATGGCATTGATGGCATCAGTTTTGGAGCTAATGGTACTGGTTGTATGGTGGATGATGGTACCCTCATCGATGGTATTGATGGCATCAGTTTTGGAGCTAATGGTACTGGTTGTATGGTGGATGATGGTACCCTCATCGATGGCATTGATGGCATCAGTTTTGGAGCTAATGGTACTGGTTGTATGGTGGATGATGGTACCCTCATCGATGGCATTGATGGGATCACTTTAGGGACTACCTGAAGAGGTAGAATGGTGGATGATGGTGACGGTGTGTCAGTGTTTTTCACCCACATGCCAGCACCATTGCGAACACGTTTGAGTCGCTTCAATGGCGGCTCATTTTCTTTCTGCTGTAAAATAAAAATAATCACTATGTAGTTCCATACAAAAGCTCTTCGTTGCTAAATAATACCATTGCTATACTTTAAACGAAATCTCTCTTTATAATGATGACATTAGAACAATTATTTCCATCCATTAAATGTATGAATCGCTCTATGTATGTAGACATTTTCAGATCACTTCAAACACTATCATTTTCATGATAGTCATGTCATCCTTTATTCACTATTTCAACACATTAGAAGTATAGATTATTATCTTTAATTCAACTGACCAAAATGTAACACGATAAATGTAACACGATAAATGTAACACGATAAATGTAACTTTAAAATCTTACCATTTCTGAAGGAGTAATGCATGTGGACTCAAGCTTCCTCTTGCGTGTGTTGTCTTCCCTCTTCGTTACTGATGGCTGAAAAATTAAAAAAAAACAACAACATTATATTCTCATTTATATAAAAAAGTTGAAATACATTACTAGAATATTACAATTAGAGTAGAATTGTCTGATAATAATTTGAAAACAAATGGAATTATTTAACAGTTTTGGTTTTCTTAATGACAATAAAATATATTCTAGTATTTGAATGGTAACATCAGGTCTGCTAGATTTATAATCCGGAGATTCAGGGTTCGAATCGTGGTCTCGGCAGGTCATACTCTTCCATGAAAATTGACTCATAAGTCGATGTTCCTACACATACACAGTAAATTGTTGGGTTGTGGAATAGTAAAGTTGGTACAAGTGTCAGTATAAAAGTCCGACACGCATAATAACTGAAGTACTGCTGAAAAAGGGCGTAAAATCAAACAAACGAATGTTAACATTGATAAAAAAATGTCTACAAACAATAAGATACTTACTTCTAGTGCTCTCCCTCTAGCAACCAATTCCTCTGAGTTTCTCATAAAAAACTCAAACGTTTCGAGTCCCATCGTCACACACGAGTTTTTTCGTTTGTCTATAATTTGCACTGACGTGCCGTTCTCATAACAGGCAACTTTCATTTTATAATGTCCGCTTTGGTCTTTGAGCACAACTTGTGGCAGCGGTTTCATAAATCTTGTGGATCCAATTTTATCGACAAAGCAAGACATTTTCGTAAAGGATTGCAGTAGCTGAATGGAGAATAAGGGAATGCAAACCATTTATAAAGTCTGGGAACTAAGAAGAAAAAAAAACGCGTCATAAATTTCATTGGTTGTTTGCAACCACGTGATGTGAATAGGATCTTAACCCAATACAGTAAATTGATCAAAATTGGCGCCATTCTCACCGATTGGTTAATCTCACTGATTGGTTAACTATGGTTGGCTGAAGTTGTAATATGATATGCTCGTAGAAATTTCTGAACTAATATAGTAGTATTAAAATACTTAAGGTATTGAGACCGAAATTAATGCGCTGTTCATCATAACCATCCCTTTATGCATGCACGTGCGTGCGCAGGTGCGTACGTGTGTGTATAGATGTGTGTCTGTGAGCATGCGTACACGTTCGTGCGAGTATTTAATCAAATAACTAATATAAGCTTTAAACACCACGTACAACGTAATAAGGGATAAAATACATTTATATAGATAATATAAAGTGGACATAATTATTCAATTTAACTACAATTCAGAACAAAACCCAGCACCCTTTATTCCCTACAGCTAGTCTATGTTGATCTCTGAGTATCACTGGTCAACCATTTGACCTCTGGGAGAGTACACCTAGAATCGTCTTGTACAACTAACCTCCCTATGCCTAGCCGTCCATCACTACTGAGATTGACACAGTGAAGTCATAGTCATTGTAAATATATCGTGAAATAGTTAAAGAAAATTTAACTATGTTTCTGAGCATATGGTTTGTAATAAGCTTTGGAATTGTGAACGGAGAAATTTTGATGCATTGTAAGGATGGAGATTATCCTGAAAGTGTACGCTGTGAATTCTCTGATCCTGGTAGCTACAGACTATTTTTGAGCGAAGAGGTTACGACCGACATATTTGATAGACTTACCAACAGTATGGTTAACCTGCCAAACCATGTCACAAAAATAATGATTGAATTATCAGCGTTTGATTCTTTTAGCGCCTGTCAACATGTGCTCTCAAATGTTGTGGTTAACGTTAGATTCGGGGATGAAGAAACCGTGTGTGTAAGTTCTTACTATGATTATTTAGTTATCTTGACATACTCGATATATGTATACTTATTATAGTTAGGTTTGGTGTATGAAATTGTGTTCAACATATGAAATAATACCATAGCTAATGTTTTATTTCTTCATTTTTTATTCAGTGGTATACCCGTTTAGACTTGGTTTAATTTGAACTTCTATTTACATGAAGTGATCTTCAGTGCGTATTCCTGTTCAATCTGCTTTTTAGTTTGCATAACTTTTAGCAGTATTTCTGTTATATGATGTGTTCTTAACTTGCGTTTTGTTATATTCACCGTTTAGGGTTCGATTACCTCTTTAAACACGGTAAAATACTTGCTTTGGCTCGGTGAAAACAACGTTGAATAGGATACAATTTCTTAATAGGTTTTACATGATCTGTACAAGTGAAACATTATTGATATGTCTTGATTTTAGCATAGTTCACTTTTTTATGACTTCTTCAGGAACCACACTCAGGAACAGTTCCTACTACTGAAATAACCTCTAGCATCGGTCGGTCTGCTGTCCCCCCTGGAAAAACCGCCAGCATCGGTCGGTCTGCTGCACCCCCTGGAACAACCGTCAGCATCGATTGGTCTGCTGACCCCACTGGAACAACCGTCAGCAGCGATCAGTCTGCTATCTCCTCCGGAACAAAAGAATATCTCATTCATGGTAAAACAACCCATACACTACTAAATTGTACAACATCGCATAAGAACAGCATAGTCATATATTCTATTTCTATTTGAACAGGTATTTTGTTAATCATTGTTATCATTTCAGTGTCTTGCTACAAGTTAAAAAACGACGGTATCAAATTGGTGACTCTAATTTCTGTTTAGCACAGGAACGTAGTATGAATAGAGAGTTACCGATTATTGAGCACCCTATTTATAGGTCAAATAATAGTCAACCAACTACAGAAAACATTGAAATAAATGACTATTTAGAACCTGTACAATAAAGGGTTCTTTGTCCTACAAGAGAGTCATTGGATGGTCCAATTTATGAGGACATATCATCCTAAATCATGTTTTGTCTTCATTTCAGATCATGTGCAAACATTAAAAAATCATCCTCCCCATCATTATCACCTTGATCATTTTTGGAACTATCATATGTGTAATAATTTTCATCAAGCGAAGACGACGACGATGGCATACGATGTATCATCCCGACTTAAATATAAGTGGTTCGGAAGATGTTGTTTTTGAGTTGACCAATACACAAACTGCTTCAGTAAAGCCATCATACAAATCTGACTAATTTTTTTATTTTAATTTCAGGTGTTCTTCTATCAGTTGTTACCCTTTTCATAGCAACAATAACAACAGTCTTAAGAGATATCATTAACATTTCTTTGAATACTCTGGAAAGGTATTTAATTCGCACACTTATACGGAGTAAACTTGTAAGAAACATTGCAAATACTGGACGGAAAATCTATAATTCGAAATTGATGAAAACCATCAGAAACTGTTTTATGATCTATTGTAATCGGAACCGACGGTACCCTCTAAGAATGAGACATCAGACGGAATTTTATGGTGTTAGGTAGAGAAATTGGATATTCACAGTCGTTGTTATATATTGTTAGATTACAATCATTTTATGTAAACTGTGATTATTATGCTGTCCTAGGTTACTTTCTTTATTATTTTGTTAAATTGTTTAGATACAAATCGAACTGTTTTTACAAATCATTTTTGCGTATTATGATTTTGATAGTTAAAGTTTTTATACTGTTACATATCAATCATGTAGATATCTGTGATTTATATAGTTTTTTAAGATAAGTATTTTCTATTTGTTTAATTAGTAATACCAATCATTTATGTATACTGTGATTTTGTTAGTTTAATAAAGTTTTTACAAAAAGAATGAACTATGTTGTTCTAAACTCTACATTCCAATTGTATAACCTGTATCCCGCTTAAAATCTGAAATGAAGTAACAAGAGACCCTTGAACTAATTCTCAGTCATTCAATTTAAGCCAGCAGGAAATCGGACCTGAAACTCATTACCATGGAAAGTATGTATTATCCTTATTTAATAAGAATAAGCGAAGGTCAATGACCCACATTGATAAAATTATGAAATTAGATAGGGATTTGAACCCAGAAGCTCCGGAGTCTAGAACGCAACCCACTGGCGTGTTGTCAACTACAATAGAAACATCGTAGACATTATCTATAACCCAACACAGAATAGCGTATCCAACAAAGTTTACAAATAACACCTACGTAGTCAGTCTATTTTCCCGCCACGGAATCACTCCTAGCTAACCTACCATCAGCGTCGTAGTAAATTATGTAAACTCTAGAAGCTACCGTTATCAATATTGGCTGTACAAGTCCACTGCTGGCCTTATCCAGCGAGACCGCATGATATTAAACAATGTGCTAGAAGAGTGGAGGTATATTGGGAAGGCTTTACCAAATCAGAACGCCGTTTCGGGATAGATTAAACATCTCGGTTTCTGTGGTCAATGTCGGAGGATGAGCACCTGGTAAACAACATGTGGCTATTTAGTGCATAGTTAATCTCTGAAATATGATAGTAGGTTAAAGAGTTAAGCGCTTGCCTGATCTTTTTCTAGATTGAGTTTGGTTACAAAGGTCAGTGACCTCGATGGTCCCTAATGAATGAGCTTGGTATAATGTTGATAAAAGGGTCGCGCTTATCGAGTCATTGACTTTTAAGGTACCTGATTCATTCAATAAGGTGTTGATCTGTGAAACACAATACATCAGCGCGGGAAGATATCTTTAGGTCATTAACCCAAATGTAAACAGATAAATGACATGAATTAGACCTCAATATTGACAAATACGCAACCTAGGTGACCTAGACCATTGCCCATGATAAGGGTGACCTACTCATCCAAATCTGGTACAGGAACCTCTGGAACCTCCCGGAGGAGCCCTAGTTTGCTACTACTGTCAAGACCATTTCTTTGCAATGATTTTTCTGACAAGAAGTCCTAATCAGAGTGACCCACTGTCCAGTGGTGTAAATACAGATTGGTTGACAAGCTCTCTCTTAATGCATGCATAGACAGAGTCGATTTCATTTTGTCTGTTCCATTTTCCCATGTATCATTGCTACATTTAAGTTGAGTTGCTTTTTTCATGGTACACAACAATATTAAGACATTATTATCTTTTTTATATTAGGACTCCACCATTATCTGAATAGAAGTCAAATTCTTTCTTCCCTTTGTTTGAAATCGAAATAAAAATAAATAAATAAATACATCTGTAGATTTCACAGCCCCTCCCCCTTCTCCATGAAACAGATTATTCCATTACTTTTTCTTTGTTATCTCTGGCTACTATTTTCTTTCTGATATAATGATCAATGATCATACTTCTCTTTAATTAACTTTTTATCAATGTATTTAAAAGAACTGTTAATTTGTTTATTGAGTTTATCGTCCCACCAACAGTATTTCAGTTATCTGGAGACGGTGTCCAATTGAAGCAGATATAGTGATGCCTTCACTGTGTATAGCATGCCATAAACACCTGGCATGATACCACACCCAGTCACATTATCCTGACACTGGGCCAACCAGTCGTGGAACTACCCTTATATTTGCTTGAGCGTTAGCTATACCACTACCATTTTTAACGACTTTGGTATGTCGCGGCCCGGGAGCCGACACTCTACCGATTGCGCTACCAGGTCCGGTTTCAAAGAACTGCACAAGTCACATTGATCCTTTATAAATTTATGAAATTCCCATTAAAATTTCTCTAAATATCTTACTGGATATATAGTGACACAGGTGACAAAATATCCTGCCTTGAGTATTCTTCTAAATACAGGTGACACATTTTGGCAACACTAAATTCAGAACTGAGGTATACTCTTAATTGCAATAGTGGTGTTCAGTTACAGCAAATTTTTTTATGTGAAATTACATTTTAAAGTACAGTTTCAGGATTTTATTATCTATTATTCTGTCTACCTCTTTGACCAGATTTTTCATTGTAATATTTTGAGACTTTTGAAAACTTTTGAAATAGTGTTTTATATTTGGGTCAGAAACATTAAGCAAATGCAGACAAATATTTTGCACACCCCATATATTTGAACCTTTCAATGTTAGTTCTGCATAAATGATTTTTCACTCCTCTGATAAATGGTAACTTTTTTTCTGAAGGCCAAAATATTTTAAAAGAAATAATGTTGGATTGTCACATCAACTTCCAAAGGCTATGACAAATTTCTTTTCATTGTTGAAGTTTCTTTTGTTTTTTATTTCTTTGCCAATTGTCTATGTTTCTTGTCCTCTTTCTACCTCAGACTTGTTCTTTGCTGATAAATTCTCTGTACACTATCATTCTGTCAAACTAGTTTCTATTAATCCTTCTGCTCTTTTCTCAGCTACTGTTTTGGCATTTTCAGTTTCAACAGGATTATTTCTTTCAAATTTTGAACTTCAGCGCTGCAACTTTTCAATTGTTTCAGTGACAATAGTATAATTTTCAAATTATTGATACACCAAATTGTTTTTGTCAGAAAACATTTTCACATCTTTTCTTCTTCTCAATTTCTTCTATTGTGACTTAAGATGCATTGTCCATACACTTTCCATTGATAAATTCTACTGTACTTGTCTGCATCCCCATGTCCTTCACTAACTCATAGTTTCTATCAATGACTCTGGGATGACACTGATGGGTCGATCCTGAAACAAAGGTCAGCATTAGAGTTTATGTGATATAAATAAGAAATGGACAATACAGTACTAAAACAATATTTTAGGAAGCCATTTATAAGCTATATTTTTAATAATTTTCTGACACTGATAAAGCTTGTTAATTTCATTAAATACAGCATGTAGATCTTAATGTTGTCTCATATAATTACAAACAGATCTAATGATGCAAGTGTATTTTAAGAACTAGTTCTTCTAAAATCAAAGACTGTTTTGTGCACTTATTCTGTTTATTTTCTTCTAAATTAAATGCATAAAATGGTTATATTTTCTTAAGCTCCTTTTATTTTTGTTTCTCTACTCCACCCAATTATTTTTAACATGTGCTTATTTACCTTCGGACTAAACCTTACATGTACTTTCTCAGCCACAATTTCTGTAACAGACTTGACACATCCTTTAAAAAAACTAGAAATGACATAACAAGAAACTTAAGTTTTACTTACCTGATGAACTATTTCTTCTGGATTCTTTTTCTTTCTTCTGGACTGTTTTTAAAACTTCAGGGGCAAGAAAACTTGTATTTTGGGCTAGAGGCCATGGTTGACATGGATTTGTCAATTATTATTTAAAATTATACATAAATAATTAAAAGATTAAATATTTTCTATTTCAGTAATATGCAAATTTGTGTTGAAATTAAAAAAAAATACATTTTTTTAAGATATGACATGTCATATTTTGAGTTTTTGTCATTGCAAAGCAAGGTCTAAGTCAAGTTAGTACAAGTTTTGCACTAACAAATTCCCTTCATTCATAAAAAATGTTAGTGCAAAACTAGCACTAACTCTTGTTAGTCATAGTATTGCACTTACAAAAAAAGGATTTGACTTAGAATATTTAATGAAAATATGATTTATTTAGGATATGTTAAGAACAGTATCAAAATATTTACAGGGATGATAGAAAATGTTATAAAACAATAGATTTTTAGAAAAAAGCATTTTTGGCAAAATATGGAGTTGGGCTAGTTGTGCGCTGAGCCATCGATTTGATATATCATGCCAACAGCTGTTCTGTTTATTGTGTTGATTATGAAAAAAGGTACTTCGGATAACTGGTCTTATATTTTAATTGGTTTTACTGCCAATATATGACTCAGTCCAGTATTAAGGGTTGCTAACAAACTAACAAATCACGTGGATTTTGATCGCGAAAACATGTTACTGATTTTAATATGTTGCGTATCTAACTCTACAACAATAAATTAAATAAATTAACAGGACACGTACGCGAAATTCCTGTAAACTTGCTTTTACGAACAACAAACGACACTCCATCTTCTATTCCTAACGCATTTATTGCCGCATTCGCCTCTTCATCGGACTGGAACAGCATGGGCGCCGCCATCTTGACAGATTCAGAGGTCACAGGGAGGAGCCATATATCTGATTGACACCAGACTTGTTTGATGTGTAGACCTAAACGGTGTGCAAATAGCGACTTCCTACGGAAACCATTGGTTCCAATGATCTCTTGCGTGATCGTCAATGAACTTGCTCCGGAAGTCGAGGTGGTTCTGCGTAACGCCTTTCAATTTCACCATTATGGTGAATGAAGACCTCGCACCAGTGTCTTGATAGAACCATCGCTACAGAGAACATTGACGGAATACTGTATTATATTTAAAGCTTACCTTATTTAAAAGAAACATTATTTATAAAATTTGCACCATAACATATCAGCCCACGAATGAATGGTCATCGCAAAATATCAGCGCATGTTTGTTATACTGTTTTTAATATCAGCCCATGAAACTTTTAGCTGCTGTATGTGTATGAATAACTTCGTCTGCAATGTTTCTTTTATGAAGCTATATCTCTAAATATTTCGTATGCGGTCCAAATAAAATAAATACCAACATTCAGTTTTATAAATTTATTTTGAGAATCAAGCAGAGTACATTGTGATATATAAATTTTAAAGTAAGAAAAAAACAGCAATGGTTCAAGTTATTAAGTCTGTATAAAAAGTGACATCATATAGGGTCTGTCCGGGTAAAGTCTGACGCTTTTTCAAATTCACATAAACTTAGGCTATTGAGATCGCCGTTAACAGTCCCGTCCGAACTATTTTAGGCTTCTTGGGATACGATGTGGTTATCCTCGGATTGTATCGTGTTAAGTACGGCATACATTATGCTGATCAAACGAAAAATTAACATTTATTGTCGTAACTGTCGAACCGGGTAAATTCGGACGAAAGGGGGGAAACTAGGACTCCACCCGGAAAAAGTCGGACAGGTAGGAAAAACTCGGACATACATGGCAATTAGTGATCAATAATAAAGTTTATGGCGTACTTCACTTAAAAAATTGTTTGCCTATATCAAAGCTATGTACACGATCTTAATTAAGAAATTGTCGTCTGGAACGTGTTATGTTTTATTATGATTGTTTTACAATTTATTTATTCTTCACATTATAGTCAGTATTGTAAGTTGGCATTATAAAGTTATCTGCTTTGAAAAAAGCAACAGTTATAAAGAGTTTGTCATATTCTTTTTTACACAACTATTAATTACTTTGATTTCTTTTTACTTTTTTTTTAGATTCATTTTGTCTTTTTTTCTTCACTTTTTCCTTTGGCAGCCATAGCTGCCTTCTTTTCTGAAATAATGTCGTCACTTGTCAGAAGGCGATGAGTTGTGACTGATTTGCGTTTCTGGGATTGGGTGGGCTTTCTGACAGTTTGTCAGGCAAAAAGGCAGACTTGATAGATGCAAGGGTTGAAGTCTGTATGGCAGATATGTCGGTCATCGGAGCACAGACAACATCATATCCTTCTAAATCAACGATCTGAAACACATTTTCTATTTACTTTTATTAATTAACTAGAATTATTTATTTTTGATATTCTAAAATTTGTGTACGCTATATTTAGTTAAATGTTTTTATTGCTTTTACTATGCAATTTTGTCACGATTGTTAAGACCATCCTACATTCAGCATGCACTTGTGAGTGAACTTCGAGCAAACGAACATTAATAATATTGGAGTGATTACATTAATTTACGATTAAATTTGATATTGTAATTGCATTGTGTTTCTTTCTCGCTGTCATGCTGTACTGTTGAAATTAAGTTATCTGTCCTCTCGTAATATAGTGCACTAAGATACATGTGCAATCGCCAACGTACACGCTAGATTATTATTAACACCCCTCACTGCGTTCGAGTCCTAGACACCAAACTTACAGTGAGGTGAGTCCTATAGTAGGATTGTAATGAATGTATTTGGGGCCCTAAATAGGACCCGGGGTATTTGGTTTTATTTATACATAAACCAGTCGCGATATATATGTCTAGATTTAGGGACATATTTTATAAAACACCTCTTACAAAATTGGATATCAGGTTCATTGAACCCCTCATCTTCACTAATAAATCGGATACACGTATGTCGTAGTTGGTGATGATTAATAACTTGGATGCAATGTCTACATCTTATTTTACAGATGTCACCACATTCAGTGCACCGAGGCTCCATGATCGCAGGTATCATGCAAATGATGGTGTATGAAAGTAGATGGTCACTAAAGTATCGCCAAGTATATACATATTTCAATTATAATATGTTTAGCAATTTAATTTAAGGTGATGGGTTTCTGAGTGTTAGTTTGCTTAACTTTAAATCCAAAGTTTGAAAGGAGATCAGACAAAAAGATAAATGGTTTGTCCCTGTGCGGAGCGACAGACAGACTCTTGTCACGACTCACAACAGAGACTGCAGTTGGTTTTCCACCAAGCACATCATTAAAACTTATGCATTTCAATTGATGGTACCTGATGCTAGCAGGTACTTAATTAAACCCCAACCCACGACTCCTTTGTTGAGAAGTGACCAGAGTGGTCATTAGTTTCCTTAATTGGAAAAATGCTTTCAATCAGCGGTCAGCCAATGCTGAATAGCTATAGCTTGTGTAGAGCTTTGCGTTTATCGTACCAGTTGTCTTCTGTCCACATTCATGTAAAGTTGGATAAACGTTGGACAGCTAAGTAGAAAATATCGATATTAATATTTGCTTTTGAAGTGTCATTATTGTTTCGTATTGTGATATTATCTGACATGTATTGTTAATTACCAGTTTTTGTTTATTTTTTTAATATGTTCACATTTTAATATTGATTCAGTGAAAGAACATGTCACTCGCTATTAAACTTCAAAAAACAGATTGAATACATCAACCATTTCCAAGTGCTTATCTATAATTTTGTCTCCTTACATTTATTGACATGTTTGAATGTAATTTAAAAGCACCTGCTAAGGGGCGTGGGAACAAAATACGCATTTAAAGTTTTAACAGTTTAATTATAATCACAGATTTTAGAAAACAAATAAAAACATAAGATTGTGTTAATGTAATTTAAAGTAAGAGAAACATAAAAAAAACTATTATGGTTGCGGTAGATTAAAGTATGGAACTTTATTTTAAATAAACATTTTATGGAAGATTCGGCGCCGTATGACCTATAATGTGTCGGTGTGCCGTTAAACCCAAAATACAAATTTATGGAAGACTTTGATAATTGTTACAAAGTTTGCAATCACTGTATTATCATCAATTAAACCAATCGTTTTCTAAAACAAATGAAGATATATGATGGTAAGTTTAATCTCGAAATCAGCTAAAACTCTAAAAACACGTATTTAATTATAAATATATTAGAACATTCATCTATCCCTGATTGAAATTTTCTTTCTTCTAATCAACATTATCTTAATAATTGCAGTAACATCCTAAATATTTTATACATTTTCTGATAAAAGTTAAGGTAGAACAGAGAGAAACATGTTATACATTCTAAATTGATGACATTAGGCATTAAATAGCACCAATTAACAGCATCCTTGCTACAAGGACAGATATATAGTCATCTACCCATATCAAAATTATTACAAACTTTAACAATAAACATATCAATAAAGAAACTTGTACAATTAATCACAGATTTTAGAAAACAAATAAAAACATGATTGTATAAAAGAGAGAAACATTGAAACAATAGATCAAAACGTCTGAGGTCTTAACATTTAGGATAATCCACTACCATTTTGTACAGCCCGCCTTCTACGTAGTAAATATCGTCTTGGAGGTTCCGAAATTGGTCTGATTCTGTGAAAATGTTGATTTTGTACTTGATCTCCTATTCTTTCTGCCACATCAACAAGATAGTTGTGGACGGTAATGACCCATCCAAAAAGATTATCAGAACACAGGTAGATGAGCGATGTGAAGATGAGGCTGTCAAGACTGATGATCATGTCTGCAAAGTTAATCAGCTTTTGTTGACAGTTCGAAAACAATGTCTTCACTCCCATACTCAACATTACCATGCCTTCTCCAATATCTTACTGAACACCCCTGATTTCTCTTACATTTCTTTATGTATACGATTATAATTATGATTAGGAGGATGATGGGTGGAGTGAGGATGATGATGATTAGAGCTGGAAAGAGATAGATGGGGTAGGGTGAACAGATAGTAACATTTGTTTTTCTTTACTTTTCAACATAACATAACACCTATCGCTTTAATATCTATTCATCTTACCTTTCTTTAATACTTGGTGTTGATAACTCTATTAAAACAATGCTGTTATTTTCATCATCTAAGCTATCAAGAACTAACCGAGGATTTGATTTTTTAAGTTTATATTTTCTATACAAAATAACAGTTATAACAACCAAAACACATAGAATTGTTACACTAACGAGAGTCCCTATAATTATATTGCTGTCCATGAAGGAATCTTTAAAAGTTACTGTTTCTATCTTTTCTGATGAAACATGTTGACATACTCAGAAAAATACTATTTGAAAAATAACCCGTTTCTGACAAGCCCTCATCAGATGTCACATCTGTTGGAAATGGATGCTGGGATGATGTTGATGATAGATGGGAGGAGATGGGAAGAGTATGTGATGATGTATGGAGAGTAGTGGTGCTAGTTGGGTGAAGCGTGGGTGATGTCACGAGGAGAGTGGTGGTGAAGAGTGGCTGATGTCATCCTGTCTGCGAAGAGCCCAGGGACCCTTCACAATTTTGACCAAAAAAGCCCTAGAATGTCAAAACCAGATTCTTGTTCCAATTCAGGCTTACACAGTGGCTACGAACATGTGACCTTTAACAATGGGAAAAGGTAAACAGACATATATGTTCATATTTTTCTCTCTTAATAACACATTCTTTTTAAAATAGTGTCGTGAATTAAAGAACTCACAACCTGCAGTTTTCAATATTTAATTATGTTAACTTCTTAGCATTGCTATACAGAACTCTCACAATTTTTTCCAGTGTCCACGTCACGCTTGATGGAGGCCCCATCTTTCTGGCAGCATTATTCAATCGTATGGATGTTTTGTATGGTGGCCAATACACAAAACAATTATCTTTCAGCCAGTTATGTGGCACAATGGCCACCTCATGTCCATTATCTACTTTAAATTCCACAATATGGTACATAATGGTATTCAGATATCTACAGGTATAAGATACAAGGCGCTAATGAATTGTACGGTAAATTGTTTAAAATACAACACATTTTATATACTTTGCTTCTTTTAGATCATTGATAATAATTTACCTTTGGCATGTTCAACGAATAAAACCATTCCTTAGAAAGCATTCTTAAGAAAACAGAGCCAAGATATCATATGGCAACATGTGTGACTTTGAAATTGTCAACCCGAGAGCAGAATGTCACCAAAGGCGTAAGCCAAGGGTGCCATTGTTTCGAGGGTAGACAATATCAAGGTCGGACATGCTGCCATTAGACATTTATTTTATTATACTAAACAAAATTAAGCACATAAAAGTTTTAAAATGTTTCTGATAGTCAAAATGTCACTTTTTGGGGGTAATGGGATTTTACTATTGTTGACAAAAGTGAGGTGTAAAAAAATATTTTTGTCAGGTTTGACAATGATAATTCAACATTGTACACATAGCATCGCCACTCTGGTTTACAACTACAATTAGGAGGAAATACGGTCTATATAAACAAAAATAGTTTGTATACAATTGAAGAGTATAAAGAAATCAAGGGAATTTCCGCTGTATACTGCGGAATCATAATTTTTGCCTTTTTCATGCCTTAGTTGGGTCTGTCGTAGAGATTTTGTTTTGTTTTTATATAATATTTCTTCAACAAACGATAAAAAGGCACCAGACAATTAAAAGGTACATTAATAACAGAAACAAAGATTTTTTAATTTAATTTTTTTAAAAGAAATACCAAATAATGCATAATTACGTGTTGATGCACATTGTCAAAAGTGCTGTATTCTCTTATCTAAAATGAGTGAAGGAGTGGAACAACCAGAAAATAATTTTTGTACGGTAGCAAGACACACTTGCATGTTATATCATTAAGTGAAATTGCGGCAGTATCCTCATGTAGCCGGGAAACTCTGAACACTCTCAAGTCAGAAGAGTGAAGTGGTTCCATATAAAAACAATCTAGAACACCACTATACCATTGTACAACAAATATTCTTTCCGTTGCCTCTTCAGATGGCGACAAAATATTTCTAACCAATCCAACTTTATCACCTACCAGAATACAGTTATTACCTTGCTGAACTGACAAAAATATTTAGGTAACGAAATCTCCTCAAACTGGCCATAAACAACATATTCATTGAGGCGTGGACCATTGTGATGTCTTTTCTTAACAACACCTGACTTTGGTAATTTTGGCTCTAACTTTGCATCCACCACAGACTTTATGAAAGTCTTCGAATAACTTGCTGAAGCGGATAATTTGGCTTTCTAACAAGTTTCTTCAACCTGCCTAAATAACTCTCAAAAGGAAAACATGAGTAACCATCAAGCTCCCCAAACCTTGATACATCATTGGCTAGATGGACTTAGCCATGAATGTTATAAACATACTGATCCTCACCATAATGATGTCTGAACTGACTAACAAATGATACAAGAAGTTGATTGGCAAACTCACGATATGGCTGACAAAAAAACAGAGCTTGAAAGGCAATATATGGCAACAGATAATAACCTAAAATGTTTATATAATTCCTTGGACAAAATTCCTTTCAGAACAACTAGTCCGGTATACAGCAAAAATGTGCGAAATTCTGTAGCTTTCCACCTCTCTAGTTCCTTCATTGGTCTACCTTTTCTGAGGAATTCCCTAGGCATATATGCACTCAGACCAACAAGCTGATGAGAGACGCGCATGGTAAATGCTGGACCCAGCCTTGAAGCACCCTTAGTCCACAGACACAAGAGTCTTTTCATAACCCCTAAGCATACTAGATGCATGTAGTCAATAGGGAACTGAGTGACAAGACCCAAATTTGTATCCAAGAATGGAGATCGACCTTTGTGATGTTCTTCATTTGCCATTTCATTGAACTGGACATCTGTGCGCAAAGGAGCATTTGTATCTGGGAATGTCATGCGATGGTTTACGTATAGTCCCTTTTGAGAGCACTTATCACACCCAAAATACCCCGAGTGACCTTTACTTTGCTTCACAAAAGCTCTTGCGGGAGTATCACACAAAACACAAGAGATTTCAATTTGAATATGGTGACCAGTTTGCGGCATCTGTAGACCAATGACAGTCAATTTGTTTATATCGTAAGCAGCCAATAAGATCCAAATACTTAAATACATATGAGCGTCTTTCGTAAGTGGATTATTATTTAGCTAGCGTCTGCTGTGGAGAACGCATCGTATAACGATCCGATATTAGAAATGGTAAACTATATATATATATATATATATATACTTTAGCTTTAGAAACAAAGTAGTAACCTTATTCGTATTCAGCGTTTATTTATTTATATATTTGTCTTTTTTTTACATAATTATTATTATCTATCCGCTGTTTTTATATGTTTTTATTTGTTGTTGTTAGTAGCCAAGTATAAATATCAAGTCGCTAGTTATTTTTAGCAATGTTTCGTGAAATAAAAATCGCTTCTCAGCGTTGATAATAAAACGAATAATCAAAATAGCGGGTCATGTAGATTAAACCTGGCAGGCTGCAAATAATCGTTGTAGTTGGATATGAAAATGCATAAAATTTGATAGTAAAGTAACTTCTCTAAAAGTTAAATAACAAATAAATAAGAATAAACACTAGTACTTACTGATTCGCTCGACATGATATCCGAAGAACAACAGCATCCAAATGATACAGTTTTGAGATCATCTCAAATATTTAAAGATATAACGACCGACCGTAACATCTGTTACCACTTAATCGACTAGAGTCAAAAGCCTAGTCATTAATCTTAATTAAAAAAAAACAAACGTCAAAATTAATTGAACGAGTGGTCACTCTGCATCACATGTGCGACGGAGGATCCTCGGAAGATGATAAAATAGCGCATCTGTTTGCATAAAGTAGCATAAAATAAGACCCAGATTGGTGGTCATCTCAAATAATTATAGAAACATCAACCGACTGTAATATCTGTTACCACAGAAATCTAATAGAGTAAAAAAGTCTAATCATTAATCTTAATAATAAAAAAAACGTTAAAAGTAGTCAAACAAGGGGTCATTCTGTAAAACATGTGCTACAGAAGGTCGGTGATAAAATAAAGTCTCTATTCACAGAGAGTAGCATAAAATTTATCCAAATTGATAAAATCGCGCGTTTTGTATATGTATATACAAGGAAGAGGCAACCGATGTTTAAGCACCCGTAACAAAGAATCATATTATATCTAATATACATTAATAAATCATTCACTCTATTAGCTTTTTTTTTAAAATTCTATTCCGAAACATTATATTTGCTTTGTAATTCTAAATACTTTTAAATGTACAGTCTAACAAAATACGATCATTCAATTCCGAAGACAGCTTCACGAACGACGATTTGTACATTATCCAGGAATTAGAGGAGCAGTATTTTGACCGGAGAATATTACAACCCAAAAGCCAAGTATATCTCTTTTTACGTTATGTTTTTTGCTTAATCTTTGCTTCGCGATATAAATGCCAACATCGTCTGTATACTAATCGTATTCACTCTCGCCCAACAATAAAATGATCAACGCACGCACGCACGCACACGTTCACACCCCCGTTTTATAACGCGGAGAACGGGTAAAATTTACTAGATTTATATGCATACGCTCTATTTTCAGTCGAACGAAGCGCAATCGTTAAATTTTGAAGACAGCTTCTCTTCGGAAGAAATAGAAAATCAATATTTTATACCGTCTAAAGGAGGGTTCACTGCGGAAGATAAAAACGATAAAGAAGAAGGAGGTAAGTTGAACGTGTACATTTTATTGCACTCGGAACTCCTCGGGTAATTACGTCCTTTACGTAATCATCCGAAGCTTGCCGGAGTTCGCCGAGTAGGTACGATTGCATTATAATGGTTTTCGCATTCCAAGGGAGATAACCTGTAAAACCCGCATTTGATTTATGCACGGAGTTATGTTACCCGGATAAGTGACGAAGGTACTAGTAAAGAATTAACGAAAGAAGAAGAACAGAACAAAACAGAAATTTAATTTAAAAATTGTACATATAATAGTGGTTATAGTGTATATAATACAATAATATACTACAGTCTAAACAAAGAAAATGTCTATGAATGGTAAATCATCTCTAGCGAGGGGACCTAAAGCATTTTTATTTATGTAGAGATCTATTATTATACATATATTCACTGTTAGATATAGCTGTCAATGCAGAATATAAGTGTATCTAATTCTTTTAAGCCTATATTTAACCGCCTTGCTATTTGAGAGACGATCATTGTAATCAAATCGGTGCTTTACGCTGTTCGAATTGTAATCCCAATGACTGGGTACATTGGTTAAACTATTAATCTTATGAACAACAATCAGAAGATTAACAATAATGGATAATGTTATTAACGCCTTACTCAACCAGGGTGTTTCCTCCGATCAATTTCTATCATTCATCATCGCCAACGGAATCCAAGACGATCCGTTTGTGCGGGATGTATATCAACAATTGTTAGCCGAGGAAACGACGACCGGGGTAGGATTACCCCACACATTTCATACGGATGATTTGGACGAATTGTTAGCGATTTTGCCAGAACAACCAACCCCCGCTGCTCGCCCCGCTTTGTAAGTTTTTTTTTTTGTATTGTTTGTCTATGAATGGTAAATCATCTCTAGCGAGGGGACCTAAAGCATTTTTATTTATGTAGAGATCTATTATTATACATATATTCACTGTTAGATATAGCTGTCAATGCAGAATATAAGTGTATCTAATTCTTTTAAGCCTATATTTAACACATATCAAAAACCTTATCATTTACATTAAAACTATTTAATATTTGACTTTACCAGCGACCATCGCCAAGAAATTCTGTATATACTGAAATGATAAGATTAGCTAGTTTAGACTGAATAGAATAGAATAGGGAAAAGAAGGCAGGGGTAATGTTTTCATTATTTACATTAAAATCTTTTTAAATAGATAATCAGAGGAACAACGGTGAAACTTTAATCTGGTTACTGTTCTTTGATATGGATAGATATTCGAGTATATCTTCTTTTTTTTCTTGAATGTATGCGCTAAAATACGTATCTAATGAACCTATGTATTATTTAAGTTCTAGGAATAATCTTTGAGAGCAGCTCCAGTTTTCGTCTTACTGGAGAAACGTTGAGTTCCACTTCCGAGATTAACGAATCTACCCACGAACAAATTTCGGAGAGCGATACGGGTAAACAGTATACCTTCTTATCAGCCGTAAAATAATTCTATTTCTGCCATCATTTTGTTACTTTAAATAACTCTTCTACTCACGAAGTCTATGGTTTGTAATCAGATAAACACGTTCTGCCTTACAGATACGGATCAACCGCCTTGCTATTTGAGAGACGATCATTGTAATCAAATCGGTGCTTTACGCTGTTCGAATTGTAATCCCAATGACTGGGTAAATTGGTTAAACTATTAATCTTATGAACAACAATCAGCAGATTAACAATAATGGATAATGTTATTAACGCCTTACTCAACCAGGGTGTTTCCTCCGATCAATTTCTATCATTCATCATCGCCAACGGAATCCAAGACGATCCGTTTGTGCGGGATGTATATCAACAATTGTTAGCCGAGGAAACGACGACCGGGGTAGGATTACCCCACACATTTCATACGGATGATTTGGACGAATTGTTAGCGTTTCTGCCAGAACAACCAACCCCCGCTGCTCGCCCCGCTTTGTAAGTTGTTGTTTTTTTTTGTTTTTGTTTTTGTTATATATATATATATATATATATTTATATATATATATATATATATATATATATATATATATATATATATATATATATATATATATATATATATATATATATATAGCGTAACTTACATTTACTGCAGTCTCGGGTCAAAAGTTTTTCCGCAATATGGCCGACGTCATGAAACACAGTGAATGTAAATAGCAAATGAAATTCAAACACATTTGAACAAAAATAAACAAATAAAATTTACTCACCTCAGTATTTCGTTATTGTACCATTAGCTCTTAAAACACGACGAATTCTAGTGGGAATAGAGGCGTATAGCCCTCGAACATAAGTCTGATCAATTGACATCCACACACGGGAAGACTGTCTTATCAAATCGTTCTTCGTTTTGATTCTGTGTACCACTTTCTGAAGTCTTATTTTGATGTATCTCCAAATGTTCTCTATAATGTTGATATCTGGGCTTTGTGCTGGCCACATCATTCCGGGAATATCATTGTTCTGTTTCCAAAGAACTGTATGTCTCGAACGGTGGGGGGTAGCATTGTCATCTTGGAAAATCCAGGGTGAATCTGGGAAAACTTTTGCAACAACGGGCCAAAGATTTTGGTCCAAGATATCCGTATACTTTTGTGAATTTATGGTTCCATTTACTGGCACAAAAGTTCCTACACCGTCAAAGGTAATGCACCCCCAAAACATGACACTCACGATTGGTCCAGCAGTCTCATCCTCCTTTTCCCCAAGACAAGAATGGAGCCACTTTTCATCGTCTTTCCTCCAGATATGAACTTTACTATGCTTCCCAATACAAATCTGAGTTTCGTCCGAGAAAATAATTTTTTTCCAGTAATTATTGACAGTCATGTGAAGCTTGGAACGGCACCATGCCCTGCGCTTGAACCGATTTGAATCACTGATTACAATTCTCTTCTTTACAACTCTTTTCTTGATGCCATAAAACTTCAATCGTCTTTTTACGGTTGATTCGCTAATCTTCACGGGTGTTCTTTCATTTAATAGATTCGTGACCTCCTTCAAATTTTTCCTCCGCTCTGTTTTCACAATGCGTAGCAATTGTCTATCAGTCCTGTCACTACATTTCCTGGGTCGACCACTTCTGCCTTTGTTTTCTTCATTACCACGTTGTCGATAGCGTTGTAGAAACTTGTGAATTGTTGACGAGTTCATTCCTAACATTTGTGCAATTTTTCGACCACTAACTCCATCTTCACTCAATTTTACGATGCATTTTTTAGTATCGGTACTCATTTCTTTACCTCTCGGTGCCATTTTGGTTAGCAGACGATATAATGACTAAAGCGCGATAACTCGCTTTTTAAAATATCTATAAATAGACTCTTTATTGCAACATCTACTTTCATTTTGACGATGTTTATTTTTGACATATGGATGCTTGAAAGTTGGAAATGACGGCGATGTTTTTCGCGTCGGCCATTTTGCGGAAAAACGTTTGACCCGAGACTGTAGCTAATTGTCGTTTACGAATATTCGGGAAAATATTCTTGCAAACATAATAAAAACATAATAAAATCGCTATAATCGATATTGACGTGTAATTCAATTTATTTTCCTCATCCTTATTTATGCACTTTACGTTTGTTTTGTTTTTCTGTTATAGGATGGAAGTAGACACGAACGTCCAACTGGGAGGGGAGGCTTCCAGTAAACACGCCTGCTCATTATGCGGAAAGCTATATAAAAATAAAAAATCTCTAAACCGGCATATAAAAACTGTCCACGAGCGTATCGTGCATACTTGTCCCGAATGTAGCAGAACGTTTACCAGAAAACACACCTTAAATCAACACCGTATAAATTGTCCAGGCATCTTGCCTGCGACAGATGCTCCGAAACGTTCGACTCGACCCGAAAACTGGAATTTCACTTTAAAATCCGGCACAAGGTGAAACCGGTTAAACGGTCGGTCGGGCGTTATTCGTGTCGTCATTGCCCCGCCGAGTTCGACCAGCCGAAAAAGCTGCACGTTCATAACGCTCGTGAACACACACACACCGAGGCGCTACATCCCCGCAACCCGGACCCAGTCAGTCCCGTATCTCTTCCTCGCAACCGGGTCCGAAACAGTCCGGCGTCTACTCACCTCAACCGGGCCCCAGTCGAGCCCGAGACTCGCCGCAATCGGGACCTAGCAGCTACAGATGTCGTCGTTGCCCCGCTCTGTTCTCAGATCGTCGAGAGTTGCACGCCCACAACGTGCAACTACATTATCAGACGGGCGCCGGCTTACACCCGGAACCATTCGAAGAGGGCGGGGAGCCCTGGATCCGCACGAACGGCACCGTTGACGAAGGGCTTCGCGACTGCTACCGTACCAATCGTTCTCTTATTTTGGAGCGATTCAGAGAAGGGCCGGTAGAGTCTGTATACAATATTCCCATGTTCCCAGGCATGACGATAGCGGATATAGGAGAAGCCCTTCAAGGTATTTACGACCGTCGACAAAGGGCCTTTAAAGTGAATTGGAGCTTCGGTTTCATCATGCGGCACGTGGAGACGGGGCAGCACCGACGTAGTTAGTAGTGTAACCAATAAAATCATAAATTCAGAATGTTGTTTGTTTGAATTATCCTCCTATCAACATCAACGCTCGTAGATAATAGTCACATTATCCGCAAACATCCACATATGCTGAGAGCATGGTGATGAAACTAGAACAATACTTTTTAACGACTTTTGGTTGGTCTCGATCTTTAGCACAGAAAGCTTATTCAGAACGACGCCGTTCGTGTAATACAATAATGACACAATCAACGACAACAACATATATTTTTTATCTACTTTATTTGTCTACATGCCTGTGAAATATGAATTTTTGAACACTTAAACATTCATACACAATATTAAAACACAATCATACCCACATTTCACACGGTGTAATCTTAATATCACCGACAAAGAAAGATTGCTCGTCGATTAGTCTATATGTGTCAGCACTTTCTACTGTTTGAATGGGTACTGTATCATCACAAGGCACATCACTAGCAACATTGTCACTTGAGATTTTGTAATGTCCGTAAGCGTAACTATTCGCAGCATCAACGAGATACCTTTTATCATCAAAAGCTGAAAGGCTCGTTTTTTGAATGGTTTCGCCGAAAAGCTTATGTTTGTGACTTCTCAGTGACGACATTGAAGAAACCATACTTGTCTCACTGAAAAGAACATTTTTGTAATGTTCGTGTTTCAATTCTTTTTTCACCGTCACTTTCGAAATACCTTTCGCACGTTTTTCCTCTTTATTATCACACACAAAACTGTACATTTTAGACCTCAGTCCTACAAATTCTGAAATGGGCTTTCCATTCGTTTCATCCTTCATTTTCCCTAACACTTTTTTGTTTTTCTCACTATGCATATAGGTATCGAAAAGGTCCATAGAGGTCCTCATATCTTCATAAATGTCGTTGGTTTCACAGAAAAACAGAAGACTATCCGTATCCGTCATTTGAAGTTGCCCGCTGTTTTCGTACTTGCGTTTGACATAATTGTACCAGAAGTCGTACATTAAGCACTTGCTCAAATCTGAAATAGAGATGACATTGAATATCTGAAAGAGATATCAACGAAATGAGCATCAGCTTAATAATAAACCAATTAATTAAATCTAAAAACTAGTACATTAAAACACTAAGAGACTGGTTATTTAATCAATGAATCACCTACTTATTTAAAATGAATGGGGTTTACAATTGAGAATAGTGTTATGTAACTCTAGAAATAAATACCTAGTATACACATGCCGCAATAGATGGGTTTAAATAAGTTGACCTTTGCCTTGTACATTTCAACTGCAACGAGGTCTTCGTTGAAGATGATGGTATGTTTGTAGGTAGGCTTAGCGGTACATTTTTCAAGTCTGCGTTCCGTGTGTACCAGTTCGATATTTTTGTGTTGTCTCACATTTTCCATAGTCTGAAAAAAATATAAAAAATAAGTGAAATGAAAAATAGGGAAACAATTGTTTTATAAATTGAGCAACGATATTTTATGTACCTGCTAGTAAAAAGGTGTGTCAGTATAATACACATACTATTACATACATCACTGTAAATTTATATGCAATATTACATACTTTAATTATATATGAAGCTTCACAACACAGAATACTTACTTTGCCAAACACGGAGACGTTCATCAACTTGTAGAAGTTTTTTGGAAGACGGACACCGCTTTTTTCCTCATATCTGTGTTGAAATCTATATAGGGTTTCATCCAGGTTTCCTGACGAAATTGAAGCACTGTGTGAATTGCTTTGATTTGCAATCCTAGATTCACGTACAATTGTAGATTTCTGTAATGCAGCACATATTTGTGTTTATCCTCCAACGTAGCTAACAATTTGCCAACTGAGCCTCGCGAAGGTAGGGGATCATTTTCTGACAGATTATACACTTTTCTCAACAGCTGTTGCGCGTAGGGTGACAGTGCATCGTTCGAAATCGACTTTTGCTCCGGCGCTAAGGGTAGACAATTGTGAAGATCGTGTAATTTGCGGGGGTAGTGAAGGGAAACTTCGAGGATATAACCCGTATCTCCCTTTTCTGGAACAGTCATGACGTCGAACGTTTCAATATCTTTTTCACTCATGAACGTAAAGCTTCCTACTGGGAGAGGTTGCACCATCGCCCAACCGTACAAATTGTTTGCGTCTAAGTACTGCAGATAGGATGTGGGTTTTGTTGCATCAAAATCTTCCAAGTAGGGATTGTTTGCCTTCTTGTAACGATTGGAGATCTGCGATTGGCCTCCTCTTATACCAGACTCAATCATTAAGATTTGATCAATGTTTGTGAGTAACTCCAACTCGACCCCTGTCATTTTGAGTAGAGCCGACCACGACAAACCGGGTGACGTGTAAAAATGGCAGGGATCCAATTCGTATTGGGTCAGGCAAACCTTGCGAAAAGACTCAAAAACGTCACTGAGTAATGCTACGTCCGTTTTCAGATATAGGTCGTGGTATTGTCCCAATGACGTCATATTAAACGTTTCAAACACGATTTGAGCATGATTGTAATCTTCTTCAGAAATATGTTCCTTTTTAATGGTGGAATAAAATTCCTCTTTGGGCGGTAGTGCTTGCTCGTCAAATTTTTCGAATGTATCCACGTACTCATACGGGTAGACACCCTTGCGAAGAAGCAGCTTCGCATTTTCGTTCGATCCAGTTTCTGTCAACAAAGACGGGAACGACTGTAAACCGTCCGATTTTAAATCGTCTACCAAGCTTTCTAAGGAAGTCGGTAAAAATGGAAACTGTCAATAAATCGGAGTCTCCCCAAAGAAAAAATGACATAGCGCTCCGAGGTTTGAGTGATGCATTGTAATCGACGATGCTTAAACTGTCCAAGTTGTGAAATATCACTGGAACAAATTTCGCTTGACGACAGGCGAGATTGCAGCTGTTGCATGCTAATCCAATGAATTCACCTGTTAAATGATTATGATGTTTCACCACTCTATCGTATTCCTTTTCGGAAGTACTGAATCGTTTTTTTTACAGAGACAACAATGGGTGGTATTCTCCATCTGTTTGATTTCGTCCGCCGTAATATCCATGGGTGCGATAGTAGACAGTATTTGTCATATATCTTCCTCTTCTCGCAGCAAACTTTCGAGCATTTTCCTACCAGCATCTTCGCCTCTGTAAATAACTGCGGGCTTGGTAAACTTCTCATTTTCGCACACCACCTTGTAGCCGAAACTGCACACTTCCAATTTAGTTCTTGCAGTCGTAGCGGAATGTTCTTGATTTGATGCGCAAGTGTGCAGTTTTCTATTGACGGTTTCGAAATCGGCATATATGACGAAGGGAACTTTTAGCGTTTTTGCAAAGTCCTTGAATTTCAGTTTGTCATTTTCCCCATCAACTGGAAGTTCTACCCTTTGTGCACCATGCATTGAACAGTTTGATTCATGCTCTTGCAGTAATGCTTCCCTGCAAAATCCATGTAAGCAATAAGGACAGAAGTACAGCTGCGAGCGATGTTTGCTGGTACGAGACAGAAAGCGATTCAAATTCGAAATGAGACAGTAATGCAACTGCTCTCCTTTAGTCAACCATAACAATTTGATGTGATTGAGACGATGACGATGTTCGGTAATTCGCAGGGGTACTATCGTATTTTCCTCATAAGTAAAGACGTTGATAGAGATATGTTGGTTCTGCTTTTCCACTTTCTTGATCTGCGATAAAGTGACGGGATATTTGATACCATGCATATTAATTTTGTGTTCGTGCTGTTGATAATGTTCCACTTTTTCTGGTGTAAACTCTGCTGGAAACAAGAATGCTAGCAAGCAATACAAGAAGCATTTGTCGTCTTTGTTTTCTATATTTAGCAAGCAATGGTTCCGTGCGAGAGTAAGAGGTAGAGGTACGTACGCCGAGCCACGTACTGGTTTGTATACTACAGTATGGATTTCCAGTTTTAATACTGTTTTGATATACCATCCAGATCCTTCTCGCATAAATGTTTCTAAACTGGCATACATTTTCTGCATCGCTTCGTTCAAAACATGATCATCGACGTCGACTGAGGACAATGCTACATACGTCCTGCTTCTGAAGTAAGGTGATGTCACCGATCCTTCGCCGCCATCATCACGCTGCATCTCGACTTGCACACATAAATTATACTTTAAACCGCCAATGGCAGATACTCGGGCTTTCAAGAAAGATCTTACTTGGTCTCTGATATTTCCAAAAAACGTTAGTACATCATATCGTTCACTTCCTCGTGGCAATACATTTCTATTTAACACTCGGTTATTGAATGCAGATTCGTCGGTATGTTGTTGCGAGTTTGATAAGTTGTCATCGGAGCGTTGCTGTGTCGACTCAACTTGCTCGAATTTGATCTGGTCGCTATCTCGCATTTGAGAGTCGTTTTGTTGCTGTTCATTTTCATTTGATAGTGGCGATGCCCTTTCTCTACGGCCGCCATGTTGATTTAAAGGATGATTTTCATCAACATGTTGAAACAATTCACTATATTCTTGAAATTCATCATCGCAATGTCTACACGCAAACTTTGCTCTGTGTTTCTTTGATGTAGCACGGTTATGCGCCAAAGTGGTATGTCGAGTCAAGTGATACCTTTTGCTGAAAGTTTTATTACACAACTGACATGAAAGTGAATACTTCTTCGACATTTTGTCTGTCTGTAATCCATGATTTTTGTATTGATGTGCACGCAAATTTTTTAAGTAGACGTAAGATTTTTCACAAAATCCACATTTTCGCTTTGATCGATGACTTTTTGAATGTTGATATAAAGAGTTCTTGCTCTGGTACTGCTTGAAGCAGATTTCACAAGTCCATTTGAGCTTTTTCACCTTTGAAATTGGATTAAATAAATCACCATCACTGCTTTCACTATTACTCCGACTGTGCTGCCTTTTCATCGTTGATACATGAATTAAATATCCTATTTATTCCAGCGTCATGAACATGTGTGTTACATCTATAAAGTTAACACTTCTGCAGCAAACTCAGTGTCTGAATTCTGTTTTGAGCAGCCGACTTTTATCACACTGTTTTATATCTATTACGCACATGACTTTACCTGTCGGAAGACATTTCAGTGACCCTCTGATCAGATAACAGTCTGATAAACGATTTGCATACTGAACCACTCATGAACTCAGCACATATTTGCGGTTATGCAATGTCTCACATTTCCTTTCACGACAATAAACTAACGCTTAAGACTGTCAACTTGTACAGATAAACGTTGATAAATGAGACGACTATATCGTTACACCCAAACCCATGTCTCACATTTCCTTTCACGACAGGAAACAAACACTCAAGACTGTCAACTTGATCAGATAAACGTTGAAACATGAGACGACTATATCGTTACACCCAAACCCATTAACATATTTTGCGGTTAAAAAAAAAAAAAAAAAAGAAAAAAAAAAGAGCGTCACTGCGTCTCCCATTTCACTTCATAGGCGGAAACGACCACTTACAGCTGACATTTTATCAGATAAAAATGATAAAGGAGTTTGTTTAAGCGACACACCCGCCTGCGTTAACAAAGAGTGTACTAACCGTGAGAAATATTACCTGATTATATAGTGTAGTTAATCCATCGCACGGATTTGACGCCTTTCTTTCGCTCACCCTTTATTACTTTTTTTCTATACACCTTTTTGCGTGTTGTCAACTGTCTCCTCGCAAATGGCATTTCGGACAAAGGTTTATCAATAAACAGCCTGGGTTTCACTCCTTCACTCGGGGTTATTTTGTTTTACCTCGAAATCTCATTTGCAGGTAGCTCTGACGAAACAGTACTGGGGATTGAACTGTTTTCTTCCTTCTCTGCCTGTCCACCAGATTGTTCGAGCGGCTTTGCCGCGTCGGCAAGTGTCAGTAAGCGCTCATACTTAGTTTTAGGTATCAAGAACAATTCATGCGCCATTTAAATCAAGTTCGTTACGAATTACTTTAATGAAAGGTAAAATATACTTAATATGTTGAACAAGTATTTGCTTTCTGCGTTTCAATGACACTCCCTTACTGACCAGTTGTCGAATAATAGCTTTTCTTTTCGTCGCTTGCTTTTTGTCCTTTTCAGACAATGCGCGATAACCATGTAGTATATTGTACACAATCTGCACAATAGCGTTTGAGACTTTTCTACGTTTTCCAATAACAGCTTTCTCTGTTTGTCAGGCACGTTTAACAAGAAACGCAAAAAGTTCGTCTCCTTTTTAATGAGCGGATTCATGCTTCTTTTCAGACTGATAGACTATCATTAACTGATCGGGTAAAATATTGGTTCGCAACTTATATTTTGGGTTAGAATGTGGAGAAAGGTCGATCAGCAGGTAGCCATATTTCTTCGCAGTAGCTTTGTTATACGCATCCATAAAATACTTAACTTGGCCAGGAAATATCTGTCGCCCCAAAGTTTGTATTTGCAGTTGGTCTCGACTGTTTTTGAATAAAAAGAAATAGTGCGTGTTCCAACTGATGGTATGAAATTCTCGCCCGGGGCAAAACGCATTTTGACAAATGAGAATACAGAAAAATTTATAGTGGTGAGCATACTTGCAATAAATATCTACGACATCTTTGCTATTTGCGCTTTCTGCCATCATGTCGTCAATCACCAATAGTTTTTCTCCCGACTCATACATATGCCACATTTCGAGTTCAGTTTTGAAGGGAAGTCCCTCGTTAAACGTAATATGTGGTATGACTTTTTTCATGTCTGCATACAAAGGTTGATCGACGCTGTAGCAATAATAAATTGCTTTGATGGGTTTCGTAAACACTCCATTAGCGTGTTTTAGCAGTTGAAACACGAAGCTCGTCTTGCCGACATTACTCGGACCTGTAAATAGCGGATAAATCAGATTTCTCAATATCAATTTCATACGCAGTTCGAAAAGGAAATGTTTTTGTATTCGCAAAATGCGACTCACCTATTACTTGCGCGGTGGAGTCTACCTCAAGCTGAACGACACTTTTCATTTTCGATGCACGTATGAAAATGAAGTCAGAAACTGATAACGCCTTGTTTTAAGTGTAATATTTGTATGCGCATGCGCATTTTGGTGAGCTACTTTTACTATATGTTCAAAGGAAAATAAAGCAATGACAACTGTTTGAATATACGTGATTTTATTTATGAACAGACACCAAGTATACAACGATTAATATGAGCATATGCATATATGTTATTTAAAAATCAATATAAACTCACGAAATACGTACATCAAATTTAAAAGCAAACAATGTATACAGTGCGGTTAAAACTAACATCGTCTTTCATTAAATCTCCTTTCCAACGACAGCAGTTGAACAGTCATGTTTATCATTTTATTTTTCCACTCCAATGTTTTCATGTCCGTTTCGCGCCAGTCCGAACAATACAGTTTAAGTTTGAACATCTCGAGCAGCTCGGGAGAAACGTTGATGGTAGTTGCCGCGTCATTCCATTTCGTTAATACTTCGAATTCCTCCACTTCCTTAAGAACATCTTCAAAATAAAGTTCTAACTGTTGTCTATTTGTCAGATTAATGCAGGTGTGATCCAGTTGTGACAAACGAGAGCATTGACATCCAAGACACTTCTTTCTAAAAACTGAACACATTTTTTAGACTTATTTCCTTAGCGTAGAAAAAGTCGAAATAAGACTGAAGTAATGCGACTGGATTAAATTCCATCACAACTTTTGCAATCATTAACGGGTGTCTAGTCCACGTTTGATAACTACACAGGCGGTTGTTATATTTCACTTTGCAATCAAAGAATATAGTGTTCGTCTTTCATCAGTCCGCATAGAGTTTATAAGTGGCTGGATTGCACAAGTGGCATTTTAAATACGACATTTGATTGTAATGAAGATCGCTGCAATTTTCGCTATATCCAGTCTCAGGACAAGGTTGATTAAATGTGCCGCTTAGAAGTTCAGTAGGAAAATCTGTCGACGTGTTCAGCTGATCCAGCGACGTTTTTCCGAGTTGGTTTGCCGCGTTGTATCACCTAACAATACGCTTTCAAAGTCCCAGTCGTTCCACTCAGCCATAAAATGTTGCGGTACTTCGTATACATTTTCGTTTGCCACACGTTTTGCTTCCTCCCGTTCAGCCTCTCGTTGTCTAGCTTTCTCAAAGATGTCCGGAGAGCTTCGAGAACCGTCGTTTATCAATTGACTTTCCGATTTAAGCGTATCTCCACTTAACGTTAAACTCCCGCTGTCGTCATAGATTGTCACTTGGTCGGGTGAATCGACATTTGTACTGCTCTGTTCGCTGGAAGACTTCGCGCGCTGAGTTTGTGATTGTTCGTTACACAATGTCAACGTTTTCCTATTTTAGTACCGTTTCTTGTTACACTTCGCGGTAGACGTCGCTTTACATGTATCAGCCGATTGTCCCAGTATGTTCCTATAATCCGTAGCATGTCTTGTCTTCTTTCCAGATTTATTAGTTTGTGTTGATTTAAACGGGTTACAGCCTCCAAACTTCTTCTTAATGTGCCGTTCACTTTTCAGATGTCGGTTCACATAAAATTCTGTCATCCAAAGTTTACATATGGAGCAGAAAATAGATTTAATGTTATCCTTTAAGACACGATCCATAGCGAATAAGTCTGCGCAACGTCTAATGATTACATCAGCTAATTCAAGAGTATATATGAAACTGACTCCTCCCAGTACACAAATATTCGTATATCATTGGTTAGTTCATTCAGCTGAGAGTTTAGTAAGGCTTATATCTACGGTTCGCGCCGAAACGATGCGATTGCTCATATGACTCCGTGGTGGACGATGTGGACGGCGTAGATTGATTAACTATCGCCATTGGTTGATCCATCATCGTCTGTTGCTGTGCGTAAGAAACTCCGGTAGCCTAAAAATAATAATACGTAAATAGCACGTTTATGGCGGATAAAACACGAATGATCGGAGATATATGCGCGTTAATCAGATGAAATATGTGGACAACTATAACGATAAATTATAAAAGCGATACTTAGAAAAAAATATGTGAACAATAATTAGATACAGCAGGTGGATAATAATTAGATAAAGTATGTGGATCATAAATTGATAAACTATGATAAACGTACATGGCGTTTTTAATATAAGAATTTATAACACATGTTATGTGCATAAAAAATCATGAAAAACTGAATTGTACCTGTTCTGATTTCATCTGTTCGGCGTATCCTTCAAGTTCAGTTAGGCATGTCCTTAGACGGGAAGCGTCTTCCCATTTAATCGTGATAGTTTTCGCTTTCGTTCTGTCGAATGTACCCGTCTCCCAACATTTTGAACTATCGTTCACGTGCAGGTATAAGTCACCATTCCACTTTTTTAAAGTCAAATCTTTATAATAGCCGAATCTCTTGCTGCGCACTTGCGTAAAGAATCCTTCATTGTCAAAATGAGAACTCATTTTCTGTCTAGTGGTACTAACTCAATATGGTAGAGTATATCAAACGTCGGAGATGTTAGCTCAGGATGATACTACTAGACACGACATCCGGTTTATATAGCGTTGAAAAAGGGGCGTAACGCTATACGCCCACTGATTCAACATGTTTAGTCACGCCAGTTTGAATTAGATAGGGCGCGGATAGACTGATCTGTCAGGATAAGAAATGATGTATGATCTGCTGTCATTTTAAAGCCTTTCTACATAGTAGCGTCTCGCGCACGTTGGTATGACTGGACATATTTTGATGTACATAACTTCTTTGATTTGTTGTTGTTGTGTTGTTGTTTTTTGTTGTTGTTGTTTTTTTATCTAAAACATACAAAACGTATGTCGTTATCTATGTAAAACGTCACATTTAGTAGATATTTTTTGCATGATAACCCTTATATAGCATTTTCTATGAAAAAAAATCGCTCTTTACATCCATATAAATCCAAAGTTTTCACTATCGTTACAGAATCAGCATGTGTCTTTCCGTCAATAAGCAAGTTTTTACTCAACCACACTTCTTTTCCACAAACCGAACACATGTCTGTATATAACCAGCATCTCCAATTGAAGTAACTATGTTTTATTATTATTATTTTTTTATTTGATATACGTTCTTGTGTACACGACACATATACACAATTTCTTTTTGGTTTTCATCGGTGAAACGATGCCAATGCTGATGGGAAATAGGTTATTATACCGACTTTCACCTTAATCAGATACGATTATGATATATGACCTTGTGTACACCTCGCACCTGCACATTTTTGCGGTTTTCAGAGGAAACATGGTGTCTATAGAGACGGGAAATGAGCACTTAGACCTATCAGTTTAATTAGATATCAGATGATATATGATCTTGCATACTCCATACACCTGCGTCAGAACATTTTTGCGGTTTTCAGAGGAGACATGGTGTCTATAGAGACGGGAAATAAGCACTTACACCTATCAGTTTAATCAGATATAAGTTGATATAAGTTGATATATGATCATGCGTTCTCCCATACACCCGCGTCAGTACATTTTTGCGGTTTTTAGAGGAGACATGGTGTCTACAGAGACGGGAAATGAACACTTACACATATCACTTTAATCAGATATAAGTTGATATATGATATTGCGTACTCCATACACCTGCGTCAGTACATTTTTTTTTTTTTTTTTTTTTTTTTTTTGCAGTTTTCAGAGGTGCAATAGGTGGTTATATTTGCCAGGAAAATCAGATTTAAAAGCTGATGTATCACTTACTAGACATACCTATGTTAGCACATCTTCAGATTTCTACAGAAACTAGCTATGGATTTATATATAGGACTTCATTTTCTCTATACACACAAGTTTAATAACAGATATCAATTTTAGTTATAACATATTCGAACAATTCTGTTAAAATGTTTCAAGAATTGTGGTTAGAGGACTGTGATATATGTTTGGAAGAAAAAGAGTTTTACTTCATAAACGAATGTCAGTGTAAAGGTAATGTGTGCAGGGAGTGTTATTACAATCTGGATAAGTGCCCATTTTGTCGCAGAGTTTACTCTATCCATAATTCATATTTTTCATCATTTTCTTATAGATCTACAAATATTTCTGATTTTACTGGTGAAATCTATCGTACTACACACCTCATTACGGCAAAGGAATATTTTTGTTTGAGTGATAGAGAAATAGAAAGACGATTTTCTCGAGGCTTTACCGCTTTGCCTGGAGTATCCACACCAAATACATTGAATTGACAAATTTGGAGCGTTCAATGATCCTTACGGAGCGGATATATGTGTTGGTAGAGAAGAGGCTCGTCGTTTCCTTAGAAATCAATTGGATATTTTCATAAGACACCAGTAACGACATTCAACTTAAAAATTGACGCGTTTCAACGCTTTCAGTACTTTGATTCTCATAATGTAGGGGAGATCACTGTGGATGTGATGAAAAATTTAGTGTAGTGTCACTGGATGGCATTAGGTCTCACCTAGCATGTGACACCATTCTGTGTTACTACGGGTGGCATTAAGTCTCACCTCGCCTTATGATTATTTGAAAATACTTACGCCCCAGTGAAATTTTAACGCTTTATTAAGTTAATCTGTTATATTCTAACAACGATTATTTCCCTATTATTTACAGCTTAAAAATACCTTACCTTGCTAACATACCCTCTACCCTATCTCCGCCTTGTATAAATATTTAGTGTACTCGGTTAGATTTTAACGTATGGGAAACAGGTGGGAATTAGCGTTTTTGATGTTAGTTCTTCCCATTGCAGCCATCCAAAATGTCGGGATTTAAGTCACAGATCGGATTCTTATTCTTCATAGTTGGATGTGCTAGGTCTAACGTCAGTTGCATGACTTTTGTTGAAGATTTAGAGTGCGATGAGTCGGCGGTGTTAGAATGTAATTGGCAAGGCACAGACTTGTACGGTGCACGAACTGTGCATGAGCACATTTTAAGAGTTATATTCGACCGTTTTGAGGAAAGCATTTTCTCATTCGAAAATTTCCCCAATGCAATGTATTTCCAGTATTCATCTACAGATCAGTGGGAGCTGTGCAAACACGTTGAGAGTAAACAGCTCATTCACGTGGTGAAAGTTGATGCATCTGCGAATGTGTAAGTAACTTTACCCCCACCCACCCGTTTTATACTGTAACGTTTTTCTTAGACTCATATTTGTGATATTATCGGAGTTTCTCATATTTGTGGTTGGTTCTTTATTTTGTAACTGAGTATTTTATATTACACTCATTGTGTACTTTTCAAAATGTAGCTGTGAATTGTTTTTTTTTTCTTTTTTTATTTATTTATTTATTTATTTATTTTTATTATTATTTTTTTTAATTGGTGACACATGCATTCTGAGATATTATGTAGTGTCTCAAAAGCTAGCTCAAAATATGATTTATAAATTACAACATAGAAGTTTATCTCTTTCCCCTTATAGAATCACCTTTCTACGTCCTTGTTTTAACTTAGTAAACAAATTGTTACACATAGCTGTTATAATTTGCGCAGGATTAATGTAGAATCTTAATATATTGATGAGCAGTGGACAGCATGAAACCTGATCTGGCAACGAATAGATCTGGTTTCATGCTGAACATACAGATCCTTTGCTATCTGATTCTATAAGGGGAAAGGAATAAAGCAAATTGTTATGAATGTAATCCCTAGTTGAATATGTTCGCTACAGGCACCTGCTTCGGCAATAGAAGCCACAACAGTGAAAGGAAGCATAGCCGGAAGACAACCTGCCACCTTCATTGATTCCACCACCGCCACTTCCACCATCAAAACTTCAACCACCCCCACTCCAACCACTGCCACTTCCACCCTCATCACTTCAACCATCCCCACTTCCACCCTCATCACTTCAACCACCGCCACTCCAACCACCGCCACTTCCACCCTCATCACTTCAACCATCCCCACTCCAACTATGACCACTTCACCCATTATCACTTCAACCATCCACAAAGCTCTCTCAGCCATCCCTACATCAGACAGTACTGGTACCGGGGGAACAGATATTCTGAAAGATGCAGGTACTACAAATAATACATTACTCCCTTTTCCTCATTATATTGTTGAATATTCTGTGTAATTCATCATCTGCTGCCTAATTGTTGCAGTTACTTTTTTGCTTTATAGATCAATTTTATCTATCAAGCAAAGACTTAACCGGTTAGAAAATCCCATATGTAAAGCTTTGCACACTGCTCCTACACTGCAGCTAGACATAATTGAAAGACGACTTCAGTTTTTGGAAGAAAGTATGCAAACAGAGAATGATTATCTAATTCCTTCACAGAGACATCAGAGTCAGACAACTTTGAGTTGGGATTTTGATTATATTTATGAACCAGTAAATAATGAAACAACAACTGCATTATGAAGTAGTATCAGGTTAACAACTGCATAATCATCTCACTATAGTTTCCCTTGTAGAAAAATAATGTTATTAAGTAAAACAATTGTTAAGTAAACAAATGTTAAGTAAAACGAAAAAATATAATTAATGGATATATATAAATCATGACAAATGAATAAATATCACATTTTATGCAAACCATTAATAGCCTTTGTGCACATTATGACTGTAACCACATTACAATTACCCATATTTATTCACCTTCCTTTGCTTTTTTTCTTTTTCAGTCGCCGGTACAGCTTCAGCAGCAGTAGTATGCCTTATAGTGGCTGCTATATTAGCAGTTTGTTTAAAATTTAAAATGATACAATTAAAAAGAATGACCCTTGGAAATGTTAGTTTTTACTTTGAAAATACTAGAAGTGTTCTTGAAGAAACTGTTTTATCAAATGAGACAATTTGTCAGCCAGAGCTACAGTTCATTCAACCAGAACCCATTCAACCAGAACCCACTCAACCAGAACCTACTCAACCAGAACCTACTCAACCAGAACCCACTCAACCAGAACCCATTCAACCGGAACCCACTCAACCAGAACCTACTCAACCAGAACCCACTCAACCAGAGCTGCCAGTCTCATCAAATACCAGAAGCAAAGTTAAAAAAAGAATCTAGTTACATTATGAAGCATATCATTTTCTTTGATCATTTTGTACTAACTCTGAAAGCACGTCTGCTGGCAAGTTTTGTACCTATTTGGTTGTGAACGTTTTATTTGGTTGTGAACATTATTTTTATTATTTTTATTACTGTGTATGTAGTAGTTTTCTCGTTCAATCTGTAAATATAAAGGCATACATTTTATATTCTATATGACATGTTACATTTAACATATTGAACATGTTGATAAGAGGAGAACATAAAGTGGACATATTTTATATTGCCAACATAAATGCTGACCTCTATCATCTACCTCAGATATTACATTTTCCATGTATTGCCAACATAAATGCTGACCTCTATCATCTACCTCAGATATTACATTTTCCATGTATTGCCAACATAAATGCTGACCTCTATCATCTACCTCAGATATTACATTTTCCATGTATTGCCAACATAAATGTTGACTTCTATCATCTACCTCAGATGAACTACATTTTTTCTAGTAGAAACCTTTAACAAAAGAAAGTGATGAAAATATTCTTGAGTTATCTTACTTTTAAACATATATTTTACAATTCACATTCCATGTTTTTGTACCATTCATATTATATGTGGTTATATATTCCTAATTACCTCATGGTTCTGTGTAAAAAATTAAAGTTAGTTCATTTGATATTTGATCTAGTTTCACAGTATTTGCATTCTGGTAATGTTCACATTTTAACCAAACAACTTTAGTTTGTTTATATATATATATAAAAAAACAAAAAAAAACAAACAAACAAACAAACAAACTTGGTATAATAATTCCATATCATATATTTGAAGGTGATCATTTATTGTAGTTAAATATTCCATGTACTTAACACAACAGTGTTCATAAACAATCAACACACACCATTGTTTTTAACTTATCAATAATCCATGCGTAGCAATTCCAGTTTGTCATGTAAATCCATATGTATTGTTTACAAAAAATTTTCATAACTTATCAACAATTCATATGTGATCGTTTGAGTTTTACGTGTAACCATTCACACATCTTTAAATCCATTCACATATCTTTAAATCCATTTACATATCTTTAAATCCATATGTATTGTTAACACAACATTGTTCATAACTTGTCATTAATCCATTTGTGTTATTTCGTGTTTCACATGTACACCTATTCATGTGTCATTAAATTCGTATGCACAACACTTTAAATTCATCAACATTGTTTATAATTTATCAATAACCTATATGTGATCATTTGACTTTCACATGTAAATCCATTCACATATCTTTAAATCCATATGTATTGTTAAATGTTTACACAACTTTGTTCAAAAATATTATTAATCCATTTGTGTTATTTCGAGATTCACATGTACACATGTTCACGTGTCATTAAATTCATATGTTGAACACTGTAGATTCATATGTACAACTCTGTAGATTATTTTATTGAGTTTAGCACCTTGGAACAAATGCTTATACAACCATGCTTTAATCCAAGGGTTATCTCAGTTGAATCTGTAAATATAAAAGCATACATTTTATATTTTATCTTGAAATGTTACTTTTAACTAAAATAATGAACATGTTGATAAGAGATAAACATAAAGTGGACATATTTTATATTGTTAACATAAATGCTGACATCTGCCATCTATCTCATATATTACATTTTCCATTTGTTGTCAGCATAAATGCTGACTTCTATCATCTACCTCAGATAAACTACATTGCATAAGGACATTTTTTTCTAGTAGCAACCTTTAACAAAAGAAAGTTAAAATATTATAGAGTTATCTTACTTTTAAACATTGTACATTTTACAAGTGTTGATTTACATGGTTAGTGACGTCTTACTATTTTATTTTGTGCAAGAACCCAAATCGACAGACAGGACCTTTAAGTTATGACAAAATTTTTATATCGTGTTTATTGAGATCTAGAAAGGTAAATTTTTTCTTTCTTAATTTTGAAAAGCTTTTTGGCTCCTTACATGAAAAATTTATTTGCAATTCTACTAAGTATTTTCCATAAATTTAATGTATAAAAGCTTTGTCATTTTCTAGTTAGTTTGTTTAACCAAATCAAAAATTGTGATATATGTATATTTTGATTGAAGATCCGATTACTTTACAAAACGGATTAATAATCTAAACTTTATAATACTCATGTCTTGATATAATGACAGTTTTCTCTTTTCATAAATAGGTAAATAATAAAAGGTCCTATCAAAATTTTCACAAATATTTAAATTTTATCTACCTGCAGACCAAGGCAGACAAGGTAAATGTAAATGTGACAAAAAACACAGAGACGAGACATAACACACAAAAAGAAAAACCATCAGTTACCGCCTTGGAACGGTCAGTCGGCAAAATGGCCAACTGGGGTGCTTAAACCTGGTTTGTGGAGCGCTCCAACCTCGCACTGTTGTATAATTGTACTGTTTTTTATAAGGATTCAACTCACCTTTGTTGGTGTTAACACCAACGTCGACATCGGTGCTGGTGTTGTTGTTGTCCTCATCAGTGATGCGGGTGGTGCTGATGTTGTTGTTGTCCTCGTCAGTGGTGCTGGTGGTAGAGAGGGCTGTAACATAGATCAAAGTAGTTTTATGATTCTTTTTAAAAACATGTATTTATTAAAATATGAATCGTATTATGTCTTCAATCATCTATTACATTCCATACTAATGTAAAAGAAATAGCTATTGATTAAACCAATTACTACAAATATCTACATTGGTTCTTATATTAAAAAGAATAATGAAAGTTGTAAACAACTATTTTAAGGAAATGTTAGCATTTAACAATTATGGGATGTATAAACTCTAATACACATCCTCAGAAAAGCAATTGCTGTTTTATGTGTGACCAATATTTGGATGAAACATGAAGAAGATACCAATGCGAGCATTAAAAAGGATTGAATAACAAGCCACCCTCCCAATAGACAATAGATACAACGAAAGAAATAAAACATGAAAGTTATAGCAGATCAGCTGGAGTTATAATTAAACAATATCACGTGTCAGCTGAAAATATGTATATAAAAAAAAAGACTTACTCGAGATTGGTTGTGAAACATCGCATTAAACTCGTCAACCTTTTTAAGCAGTGCCATTAACTCACAAATTTCGTCAACGTTAAAACTTATTGAATTTGATCTACTTACATAAAATGTTCCGTTTGATCTAAAACAGTTTTTAGTGTCGCTGATATGCACATAAGTACGACCTAGGAAAGGCGTCACACATACTTCTTTTGACTTCCCAAACCTCGAATACACACGCGTTAACCTGTTTTGGTCATCCCTTTTTTCGATGAATCCGGACATTTTGAATGCTTAACTCAGTAACAGGTTTAGGTGACCTTGGTCTCAAGGGTCGTTTACCCACATTTATTAACGGTTTTCTCTCTGAAATAAATTTCCAAGTTAAAATTGGGTCTACTTTGTCTTCTGTTCATTAACAGGAACAAGGAGTCCCTCAGGGTAGTATATTGTCAGTTACTCTTTTTAACATCAAAATAAACAGCATTGTAAAAACGCTAAATAATGGCGTAGATTGTTCACTTTATGTGGACGATTTCCTTATATGTTATCGTTTTAAAAATATGAATACGATAGAAAGGCAATTGCAACAATGCCTTAACAAACTACAAACTTGGAGTAACAACAATGGTTTTAAATTTTCACCCACCAAAACAAACTGCGTACATTTCTGTCAGAAAAGAACTTTGCACAACGACCCTGAGTTATTTCTTAACAACATTCGTATTCCTGTCGTCAAGGAAACGAAATTTCTTGGTGTCATATTTGACAGTAAATTATCTTTTATACCGCATATTAAATATGTAAAATCTAAATGTCTTAAATCTCTTAACCTGTTGAAATTTCTATCCCATACCGACTGGGGAGCTGATAGAAAAGTTTTATTGCAACTTTATAGATCACTAGTTAGATCAAAATTAGATTACGGTAGTATTGTTTACGGCTCTGCCAGGAGATCATATCTCCAGATGCTTGACGTTGTCCACAACCAGGGACTCCGTCTGGCCCTTGGAGCTTTCAGAACCTCTCCTGTAGAAAGCCTTTACGTTGAAGCTAATGAGCCATCATTATACCTTAGACGAGAGAAACTTGCGCTTCAGTTCATAACAAAAGTTAAGTCTAATCCTAAAAATCCAGCACATAGTGTTATTTTCAAACCTAAATATGAACACTTGTACGAGCGTAAACCAAAGGCAATTAAACCTTTTGGTTTGCGAATGTTAGAAATCGTACACTCATCACACGTTAATTTAAATCAAATTATGGAAAATAATGTCTTGGAATTACCACCATGGCAACTTAAAACTCCCGAAGTCGATTTAACTCTCTGTACAAATAATAAATCAAAAACAGACCCCCTCGTACTTCGCTCAAATTTTACCGAACTGCGCGACAAAAAATACTCTAACTACTTTGAAATATATACTGATGGCTCAAAGGCAGATTTATACGTCGGCTGTGCTTCCGTAAGTAAAATTCACTGTTTTAAACAAAAATTACCACCCGACTCATCCATTTTTACAGCCGAAATTCAGGCTGTTAACCTTTCTCTTGACTTTATTTCTGATCATCCTGGCGATAAATTTGTTATATTCACTGACTCTTTGTCGGTATTACAGTCAATTAAAAATCTTAATTTTTCCAACCCCCTCCTTAGAGAATTACTTTTAAAACTTCGTGAAGTTTGTCTTTATAAAAATATTGTTTTCTGTTGGCTACCTAGTCATGTAGGCATCCGAGGAAACGAGGATGCAGATAAGAGTGCAAAATCTGCCTCAGCCCTTACTGAGACAGATCTTTGCATCCCCCACACAGATTTTAAACCACTTATCAATCGATATATTTTAACCAAATGGCAAACAAGTTGGAATAATACAGTTTACAACAAATTACATGCCATTAAACCTAACGTCGGTGCCAATATCTCTACTTGCAGAGAAAGTAGGCGGGAAGACGTAGCTCTTACCCGCTGTCGCATCGGACATACTAGATTAACTCATTCATATCTTCTAAAACGAGAAGTTCAACCTGAATGTGTTCCTTGCCAGGAACCTCTTACAGTTAATCATATTTTACTACATTGTATTGACACAGACCATATTCGGTCTAAATATTTTAATGTCAATAACACATACGAATTATTTACGACAGTATCCGATGCAAAGCTTGTTTGCTTTCTGAACGAGATTGGTATTATTAATAAATTATAAATTTTTAAAATGTTTATTATGCTAACGTTATGCATTTTAACTGTTTAATATGTTAACCTGTTTTCATCATTCACATTTTTATCCTGATAGATTTTTATTTCTACTCACGTATTTTAGTTTTAACCTGATAATATTATACTGTCGTTAAAAGTCAATGTATTCGGCGCCGTATGACCTATCAAGTGTCGGTGTGCCGTAAAACCAAAAATACAAAAAATACAAAATACACACGCGTTAACCTGTTTTGGTCATCCCTTTTTTCGATGAATCCGGACATTTTGAATGCTTAACTCAGTAACAGAGAAAGAGAGCATTTTATAAACATTGATTTCTGCTATAAACATAAACTATTAGTAGGGAAAAACTACCGGTACAGATCCTCATGAGGAACCACTACCGGTACAGATCCTCATGAGGAACCACTACCGGTACAGATCCTCATGAGGAACCACTACCGGTACAGATCCTCATGATATAATGTGTCGGTGTGCCTTTAAACCCAAAATACAAAATACAAATACAGATCCTCATGAGGAACCACTACCGGTACAGATCCTCATGAGGAACCACTACCGGTACAGATCCTCATGAGGAACCACTACCGGTACAGATCCTCATGAGGAACCACTACCGGTACAGATCCTCATGAGGAACCACTACCGGTACAGATCCTCATGAGGAACCACTACCGGTACAGATCCTCATGAGGAACCACTACCTGTACAGATCCTTATGAGGAACCACTACCGGTACAGATCCTCCAAGGGTAATAACTGTGTAGACGCGTAAAGAAGTCTTAATCGATTTATCTCCCTTGTTAAGGGGCGTTGTACGTGTGATGTTTGTATGAATTTATATCCCTTGTCAAAGCTAACTGGTCTGTTTTTAAATGGTACATTTCTTGATTAAATTTCCCCCTTTTCGCTTCGAAAAGTAGCCAGTAGTACTTCCTTAAAGTTACTTTTATCTATATATAACGAAATCTGGTTTTCTGGAGATGTTCCAGATTCATGGAAAAATGCTTTCGTTATTCCAATACCTAAACAAGGTAAGGATCCAACAGATCCTCAAAGCTATAGACCTATTGCTTTGACGAGCTGTATTTGTAAAACATTAGAACGAATGATCAATAATAGACTTGTCTGGTATCTTGAGTCCAACAACTTAATTTCAGAATATCAAAGTGGATTCAGACACCAACGTAGCACAGTCGATCATCTTGTTCGTTTAGAAACACTCATTCGTGATGCCTTCATCAAGAAGGAACACCTTGTAGCTGTGTTTTTCGATCTTGAAAAGGCTTATGACACCGCTTTGAAACATGGGATTTTAAAGGATTTAGGTGACCTTGGTCTCAGGGGTCGTTTACCAATTTTCATTGACAGCTTCCTTTCTGACAGAAATTTTTAGGTGAAGATTGGGTCCACCCTGTCATCTGTTCATAAACAGGAACAGGGTGTCCCCCAGGGTAGTATTCTATCTGTTACCCTTTTTAACATTAAAATAAATAATATTGTTAAAACCCTTCATGAAGGGGTTGACTGTCCACTTTTTGTGGACGATTTCGTTATTTGTTACCGCTCTAAAAATATGAGCACAATTGAAAGACAATTACAATAATGTCTTAATAAGTTGCAAAAATGGAGCAACACCAACGGTTTTAAATTTTCTCCAACCAAAACCAACTGTATACATTTCTGTCAGAAACGTGGTCTTCATGTTGACCCCGAATTGTTTTTAAAATAACGTTCGCATTCCCGTCGTCCAGGAAACTAAGATTCTTGAAGTCATTTTTGACAGGAAACTGACTTTTCTTCCACATATCAATTACATCAAGAAGAAATGTCTCAAGGCTCTTAACTTGCTTAAATATTTATCCCATACAGACTGGGGAGCCGATAGGAAAACATTGTTACTTCTAAATTAGATTACGGAAGCATAGTCTATGGTTCTGCCAGGAGGTCCTATCTCCAGATGCTGGACGTCGTTCACAACCAGGGACTTCGTCTAGCTCTTGGAGCGTTCAGGACCTCACCAGTGCAGAGCCTTTACGTTGAAGCCAATGAACCATCTTTATTCTTGCGTCGCGAGAAACTTTCTTTGCAGTATATAATTAAACTGGGGTCTAACCCCAATAACCCAACGTTTAATTGTGTTTTCAACCCTAAACATGAGGAGCTTTATGATCGATCACCTAAAGCCCTCAGACCTCTTGGTTTAAGGCTTAAAGATAGCATAAACACATCAGGTATAAAACTCGAAAACATTTCTGAAAACCCCACAATTGAACATCCACCATGGCAACTCCGATCTCCTGATGTGAATTTAGAACTCTGTAAAAATAAAAAGTCGAACACAGATCCTTTGATTTTACGATCTGAATTCCTCGAACTCCTTGACAAGTACTCTGATCACCTTCATATATATACTGATGGTTCAAAGACGGACACTCATGTTGGCTGTGCTTCCGTAAGTAATAGCCACTGCATTAAACAAAGACTTCCAAACAACTCGTCTATATTTACCGCTGAAATCCAGGCTATAAATCTAAGCCTTGATTTCATTTCAGAACATTCCGGTGAAAAATATGTTATATTTTCAGACTCATTATCTGTATTGCAAAGCATACATTCACTGAATTATTCAAATCCACATGTTCACACTGTTCTTGTCAAACTTCAAAGTTTATACGACACTAACGAAATCTCCTTCTGTTGGCTTCCTAGTCATGTAGGCATCCGAGGAAACGAAGATGCTGACAGGGGTGCAAAATCTGCCTCAGCCCTTACTGAGACAGATCTTTGCATCCCACACACTGATTTTAAAGCACTTATTTACCGACATATTTTAATCAAGTGGCAAACAAGTTGGGACAGTATTGTTTGTAACAAATTACACGTAATTAAACCTAACGTCGGTGCCAATGTCTCTGCTTGCAGAGAAAGTCGACGAGAAGACGTAGCTCTTACCCGCTGTCGCATTGGACATACTAGGTTAACTCATTCATATCTTTTAAAAAGAGAAGTTCAGCCTGTATGTGTTCCTTGCCAGGAACCACTGACAGTCAGCCATATTTTATTACAGTGTATCGACACAGACCACATACGGTCGAAGTATTTTAATGTCCATAACATGTTCGAACTATTTAGGACAGTGTCGGATTCTAAACTTGTTTGCTTCTTGAACGAGATTGGTATTCTTAATAAGTTATAATTTTTAAACTGTTTATTAACCAATCGTCATACTTTTTAAACCGTTTTATGTGTTGACCTGTTTTCAATTATAATTTATTTTTTTACCAGATAGTTTTTATATTTTTCTATATTTTACATGCGTAGTTTGGTTTTAACCTGATTACGCTCTATTCACATTTAACTTTGTATTCGGCGCCGTATGACCTGTTAAGTGTCGGTGTGCCGTAAAACCCAAATAAATAAATAAATAAAGTAAATTCCATATTACTATACAAAAGTTACCCTCCGATTCTTCTATTTTTACAACCGAAATTCATGCTGTTAACCTTTCACTGGATTTTATCTCTAAGTATTCGGGTACAAAGTCTGTATTATTCACCGACTCATTGTCGGTTTTACAATCAATTAAAACTATGAATTTGTCTAACCCTTACATAAGCACACTTCTTTTGAAGCTCAACGAAATTTCTTCAGACAAGAACATCGTTTTCCGTTGGCTACCTAGTCATGTAGGCATCCGAGGCAACGAGGATGCAGACAAAAATGCAAAGTCTGCTTCAAATCTTAATGAAGCAGATATTTGCATACCCCATATAGATTTTAAACCATGTATAAATAGATACGTTTTATCTAAATGGCAAACAAGTTGGGATAGTACTATCCATAACAAATTACACGACATCAAACCTAAGGTTGGTTCTTATACCTCTATTCATAGAGACGACAGACAGGAGGACGTTGTTCTTACCCGCTGTCGAATAGGTCATTCTAGATTAACTCATTCTTATCTTTTACAAAGAGAAGACCAACCTGAGTGTGTTCCTTGTCAGGAACCACAGTTAAGCATATTTTAGTAGACTGTATTGACACCAACCACATACGATCTAAATATTTTAATGTCAATACCATGTTTGATTTGTTTAAGACAGTGTCCAACTCTACACTTGTTTGTTTTTTAAAAGAAATTTGCATTTTTAACCGATTGTAATATCTTAACAGTTTATTGTGATATCTTTGCAAATGTTAATACTGTTATCCATATATATTTTTTTTTCAAATATTTTTAACTTGTATATTCTCACGTTCCGAAATACCTATTTTAGTTTTAACACTGTTAAACTTCAATGTTGATTAATTTAACTTTATTCGGCGCCGTATGACCTATAAAGTGTCGGTGTGCCGTTAAACCCAAAATACAAATACCCATATACAGACTGAAGGATATGATGAACGAGGAAATAAAAGGGACATTCTATCAGAGCGAACTACAGAAAGTCGTCGTGGTCCCTGACCAGCTGTGGAAAGTGGATAAGGTATTAAATACCCGTGGAAAGGGACGAGATAAACAATATTTCGTAAAGTGGAAATATTATCCTCAAAAGTTAAACAGTTGGGTCAAAGCTAGCGATATTAAATAACTAGAAAACTGTTCCTATGTGTCGTAGAATCGTATAGTGTGTGTTGTAAATAATAAGTATATCAATGTAAAAAATAAACGTATAACCCGAGTAATGTGTTTTCTTTTCTTTTCTATACCCACTTTTGCGAGATAGCTGTAGAAGCAAGCAGTTATGTTGGCACCCTTTTGGTATACATGGTTGGCTTGTATACCCTATCTTAATAGCGGACATTATGGGCCTGGTCCTTTCATACTACAGGGAAATTCCAACCTTTACTTGCTTTTAATGCTACGTGGTGACAAAGGGCGGTACCTGCACATAAACACCACCATAAAGCAGTATTGAGTCGTTCTAGCGACGCATTCTTACCCAATGTAGTCTCGCCGACACCAATGATTGTAAACCACCGAAAATAAGTACACATTTTTAACGCACTTACCTTAAGCGACGTGAAATGTGCCTTGAGTGTAACTTATCAATTATGAAATATATCGGAAAATACAGGTAGTTTATAGTACCGCGCCGAACCATTATTATCCTAGGTAGATTTAATCGCATTATGCAAGTGACAATACAAACGCATCTATGCAATAAATAAACCTATTAATACCCGCGCACCCCTATTTGGATGTATCCGCCCAATATTAAAACAACGACCGTTTTTTCTTAATCTGACAGTAGCTGAAAGCAGACGCGTTTTTTCCGCTCGGCTTACACGGGCTGATATAGACCGAAGTAAAAATTCGTCTGCTACTGTACATACAAGTAACTACAAAAGTGTACTACCTATCGACGGGTCCACTAGATTAAACAGTAGTAACTTCGTCTGCTCTTAAAGTGTAAACGCTTAGAAGTATGACGTGTGAAACGTTGCAAAATTCAAAAAATATGTATATGTGTTATAAATACACATTTATATTGTAAAATTTTATATTTATGTGGTAAAATTCCACATTTGTATGGCATAAAAATATTTATGTTCAATATTTTTATTTACATTCAAAAAATATGTAAGTGGTAAAATATACAATTTAAAAATCAAACTGATAGCACCTTTATAAAAACATACACAACTTAGGACAGATTAAAAAAATATCATTTGGTAGCATTTATGCGATATTTGTAAATACATGTATGACTATTAAATATAAATGAGCGATATCCCAACCATTGCCCTTTACCTGGGATAACATACAAAAGCTTAAAAGCTCATTTCCAGGAGGGTCTGTATTAAATCTTAACTTTCATGATGGAATACAACCGTTTGTTGGGTAACATGTTTGTCATTTAACATACATTCATTGTAATTTCCGTCATACACAGACACACAGTTCATGTGGTTATGTTTTCTGGGCAGAACCAGAACTAAACATCAACCTCTTCAAGCGACTGACTACTTGAGCCCTGCACTTTTTAAACTAACAGTGATTTTTTTAATGCAAATCCCTTGCTGCAAGTCCTTGGAAGTTCAGTTATTACATGATGTTAAGAACCTCCAATTTTACCTTCAATTGACTGTAGAAAAGACTCCCATCCAAAGATGGAAATTTCTTCGTGTGCCCTGTTGTTGGATCCTTTCTCACTGTAGTTGATATGGAATAATGAGAGCATCTGATCACCAGTATTTGCCGTTGCTTTAAAGCAGAAAACTGGTTTGAACAGTTCTGCATGTGTGGAGACCATTCTCCAGGCCATGTTGACATCATTCATTCCACACATGAACTGTGAAATTTCGCCAGATATTCTCAAAAACAGACATTGTGAAATGGTTTTGCATAAAATAGTTCATGTACATATTTATTATTCAGGCAGTCAAAAGTCGACATTTTAAAACAGTTACATGTTACAGTTGTGTTCAACACTATGACCAAGATGGGATCAACAGAAAAAATAAAATTGAAATAAAATAGATATGAACACATACCTGTAGTATATGTGATGTTTTTTATCAGTGAAACTAATGCTTCTTTTTCCCCTCTAGCCATTCTGTACACATTTGGGAACCCAAGATCTAATAGCTGATCTCCATACATGCTAAGAAATGCATCCTCTTTCATTGCATTGTCCGCATCTCTCAGCTGAAGTACACATACCATAAATTTGTAATGACCCTAGTTTTCAATGTTTTTTAAGTCATAAAATAGTGGTCATTCATTCAACGCTGTGTGCGTTGATGTACTCCTGATGAATGTTTCTAAGCAGTTTGTGTGCTTAAAGTTTTACATTATATTAACACAGAAATGTCAAATAAAGAGGAGAGAAATGAAAAACATTGAGAAGCTGAATCTGAATATGGTTTTTCATGAAACAGTGGCAAAGAACTGGTGAAGGTAAATGTCTGTATACAATTTGTCATTATTTTGACCACATATATGAATATATTGAATGTTACAATATTAATATACCTTAACACTATAAATATATATTTCTATATTTTTTAACAATAAATGCAAAGAAATGAATTGATGCCAATTCAAAGTAAGGCTATAAGCTCTATAAGAGATAGTACTGCTAGCCGTAGGAAACAGAAAAAGCCAGATACATTTGATGGTAACACCGTACAATTTAGGGATTACATTGTACACTTTGAAAGAGTATGAGAATGGAATAATTGGTCAGAGGAAGACATGGCTCGTCAGTTAGCCATGGCATTGAGAGGAGATGCTCAAAAGCTCCTCAGTGATTTGACTGATGACCAATTAGAGAGCTACAATTACTTGAAATATGTTCTCTCGAAACGTTATGATCCTACCGAAAGGCTTATTTCACACAGATGTGAATTTCGATCACGAAAAAGATTGCCCAATGAGACTCCATCAGATTACGCTCATGCATTGAAACGAATTGCTAGCCTGGCCTTTCCAGAAATTCCCTCTCAATACAGAGAAGTCCAAAATTAGGAATTCAGGAACAGTACCTTCTTGGTTTGGGAAACAATACCCTCAGGGAACATTTGATGTTTAAGAACCCTAAGTCACTTGAGGAAGCGGTTGCATTCACTATTGAATATGAATCTATAAAAGGGCTTAACTCACATCCCAATAAACCAATCCAAAATAATGACTCAGGCTTAAATGCAGCTGTTAAAACACAAACATCCACAACAGAACAACTACCTAAGTCTGATGTCACAAAACTTCTTGATAGACTGACGTTGTGTATTAAAATGTTGGAAAAGACAGCAAAAAGAAAAGAAAATGTCACGTCCGCTATCAGATGTTACACATGCAATACACCAGGAGATTTATCAAGAAACTGTCCGAATAGACACAGAAATGTGCAGGGAAACTAGTTGAGGCTGGTCTTAAGGCCAAAAGGTCAGCCACACCCCAAGAATCCGTTACATCTGGTAGGCCATCCACCAATGTGAACAATATTGGTGTAACACCTTTCGTTGATGTAGTCATTTTGGGAAAGTCTCATCGCATGTTAGTAGATTCAGGATCTTCATCATCGTTCATTTCAATTCCTCTATATGATATTTTGGTAAAGGCTTGTCCTGAGATAAAAATATCCGAGTTTCCGTGTAGATTCACAGTAGCTAATGGTCGGAACCTTGATGTCAGAGGCAAGGTAACTTTATCATTCTCATTGGGAAGAGCAATGTATTGTCATGAGTTCCTCGTAGCTGACATAGATTAAACAGGTATCATTGGTAATGACTTTTTAATGGAATATGCTGCTGGTTTGTTTGTAGCAGACCAGTACATGGTCATTAATGGTTCCAGGATTGATCTGATTTTTCAAGGCAAGGACAGATGTTCAAGGATCAAACTAAGCAAAGCGTGGAATATTCCTCCTGAAAGGGCAGTTCTCATTTCCGGTCAGTTTACAGTTGGTTATATTCAGTCAAAAGCGCTTATGGCTAAACCCTGCAAAACTCTATTCGAAAGAGGTTTGCTAATGTCTAATGCAATTGTTGATGCCAGAAATCCTTGTCTGTCTGTCCTGAATGTGACTGATAAGCTAGTTCGGTTGAACAAAGGTACACTGATAGCAACAGTTCACGAGGTTGACATGGAAAGCAGTACTGAAGATGGTACAAATGTGCCTGTTAGCAGCTTTCCATCTTATCTAGAATCTGTTTTACAATCATCTTTCGAGCATTTGACAGAATCACAGGCCATACAAGTCAAAGATTTGCTGATACAATATCAAGATTTATTTATTTCTCCAAACGCAAAACTAGGACGAAATGACTTGGTTAAACACAAAATTGATACTGGAAGCTCAAAGCCAATAAAAATTCCACCAAGAAGAGTTCCAATTAAGCAAAGAGAAATAATTGACAAAGAAGTCTAAAAAATGATTGAAAATGATGTCATTGAACCTAGTTGTAGTGCTTGGTCATCACCTGTTTTACTTTGTTCCAAAAAAGATGGAACAGTTAGATTTTGCATTGACTATCGGAAAGTGAATGCAGTGACACAGAAAGATTCTTATCCATTACCTCGCATTGATGATTGTCTTAATTCATTAGGAGGAAATGCCTGGTTTCACACTTTAGATCTTGCATCAGCTTATTGGCACTGTGAAATCGATAAAGAAGATAGGCCAAAGACTGCATTTGCAACTCATTCAGGACTATATCAGTTCAAGGTTCTCCCTTTCGGACTTTGCAATGCTCCTGCAGTATTTGAGCGCTTGATGGAACTTGTTTTGAAAGGTCTTAATTATGAAAGTTGTCTCTGTTATCTTGATGATGTTGTCATCTTTGGTAAATCATTTGATGAGGCAATTCTTAATTTGGCCAAGGTATTGAACAGATTCAGTAAAAACACTTTGGGGATTGTGGGAGTCCTTAGTTCTTCAAAATATTTGTTAATTAATTAACCAGGTAACTTATTAATTAACTTAATACGAAACAAATGAGAATGACATTAGTGTCCACCTGGTCAATTTTATCCCAGAAGTGTCATTTTTTTTATTATAATAAAATGTGAATATATTAACAAGGGGATAAACTGCATATAATTATTATAACGTTTGAATTATGAATATTTGTATATTTCTTTAATTTTAAATGAAATTTAAAATATTCACTAGGGACTGAATAGAAGCAATTACTTTTTCAGTAACCTTCTTTGCAGAGTGATCTTTGCTGAGTTATCAAAAGCATAAGGAGTGTAAATAATATGTACATGAAATATTAAATTGTAAAGGAAAGAAAAAAAACAAAGTTATCAACCTGAACTTAATAATTTAATAATAAATCATTAAATGTAGAATACACAGCCTTGCCGACAAAATGGGGCATTGGGTGACCCCTACATAAAACCACCATCATTTATTCACAGAGTGATAACTATTTTAACATGAACAATTGTAGGAAATAAAAAGAAAAGAAACCTTACCAACTTCACTTGTAGTGAGTTTTTCTTTGAATGAATTCACAGAATCTTCATGTACACTTCGAATCACAATATACGGTAAGTGAAAAAATTGGGTCCACTGATCAATCAATAATTTGTACACAATATTAATTAATCTTTCATCATAATCTTTCCATAATAATATGTACATATATGCATATGTTTATACATAGTAATGTTTTCATTTCTTTTACATTTACATTAACACGAAATTAAATAAAAAAACATAACATTGTCACTCTGTGTAGAACTCTTTAAATTTGGTATTTTTTATTTATGAATTAATCAGACATTACAAGATCTCCAATAATTAAATCCACAGCCAGGGCATACATTGACATGTCATAGTCCTCTGCATCATTGTCATAAGACCCACATTTGCTCCAGTAAGCAATTATGTACTTAGCTGGGCCTTTCTTGAACTTTTCAATCTTCCCATTGTAGGAAATGATGTTTACCATGATTCGCCAGTTCTTCCTGCAGAAGGCTGATAGTTGATACAATTACTGTTATTGAGTCGATAATGAAATTGGTCATCCTATGCCAGTCTTCAGCGCAGGATACCATGGAAGGGAGGCAGAAAGGTAAAATATGGAGAAGAGAATAAAGTTGATCATGATCTGTCAATCCACCTTAATAGGCTAAGACGGAATGAGGCCGGATGTCAGAACATAACATGGAGAATGAAGTTGTGCATGTCCGCTTTTTGGGAAGACACTGATGGAGTCAGGATACTAGTAATAAAGTAGATAATGTTGCTCGTTATAATTATGGCACTTGTTCAGACATGATGAGTTGGCAAGTTGATTTCTTAAGTAGGTGTATCGGCTGGTTTAGTTTCCTTATCGCTGTTTCTGTATCAATAGATAATGTACTGGTGGCTATGGACGATCTGTAAAATATAATCGTATGTCTATTCAAAAAACGATAATTACCAAAAACGCACTGTAAATGAAGTGAATTTAGCAACATTTCTTTGGGGCTGTGTTTACCTCACGTTTGTATGACATCTTTGTACAATTCTATTTTAAATTGAAAAGATTACGTTCATTGTGTTTGACTTGAGACACCACAGACTTGGGTCATAAATGTGGTCTGTGGCTTGTTCACACTACATACGGGCCGGTTTGGAGCCAAAACAGGAAATGACTTAAGTGGTTCTTAAGTGGGTATTCACGTCATCAGCGTCAGGCGATGTCACGCGTGTATGAGTCATACTAAAGTGGGTCACTCCCTCTTGTAGTGGGTATTGAATCACGCGACGGAAACGTCGAGTGGGGATACTTAGTTTAAATCGGTCAATGAAAATGGGCGAACGTTACGTACGTAAAGTGGGGATTGACGTCACGCCGATCACGAGGTTGAGTACGACGCCACCTAGAACAGAACAGAAAAAGACAGTTATTTTCAAAAGGAGCCAATGAATGAGCTCGTTAAGTACGTACGCTGATCGAAAATGTCGGTTATTTTGAAGGGATCCAATCAACGTCAGCGTTTTTTACGCGTAGCACTTGACGTTCAAGTACGCACTCGAAATCAGTATTTATAAGAGGCGCGTAGACTCTCTATTATCGATCAAATTACATCGTTCTCTTTAAAATATCGTTTAAAAGGACTTTTATTTTATTTCGTTCTTGTTTATACGGATTTATTATATTTCTCAGGTAAGTTATCTATATTATAACATGTACGTCTTATTGGCATGGCGTATTAACCCTCGGAGAACTATATATTTAGTATAAAATTAGATTGACATATAGCTTTACCCTCTTAGTCCTAGTATTATCGGTAAAAACGATTAAAATGCACATCGGTATATAATTCAACCATAGCTAGATGAACGAAAACATTATCATATTTTATTTTATGTACTTGTGTTTCCTGATCGGAGAATCTATATAGAGAAATATATTTGTCATGTGTTACATTTTCGATCAGCGATTTTACAAATTCTAATCAATTGTGAACATTTTGGCTAATAAAACAATACAGAGTGCGTGTATGTACATTCAACAGTTTATAACGAACTAGAGATAGAAGGTAAATCATATTTATAATGTCCCTATAGATTATTTAATCTTAAGACACTTAACTGCAGGTCCACTGTAATTATAGTATATTTTCTGCTTTAGACGTTTACGTAAAATAACAATATGTATATAATCACATAATAAACAGTCGTCGATTGTAAAAAGAACTTCTGTTATAGAGAAAAAAAGATGTAGTTGTAACAATTCATTTTACACTACCCACCATCGAGTTTGCCTATATATCCTGTAATAACTCAAGTAGCCATAAACACTCCCCCATTTCAAACTAAAGACGATCCAAGGACCTCAACCGCCAGAACGGAAAAAATGTTATGTACGCTAAGGACAATTCTAACACCAGTGACAACTAATATCATCACCAACAACATCATTTTTAAATCATAAAAAGAACAAATTGTTATTTCTATTTATTTTATTATTTTTAATTGTTATATTTCATTCCAGTAGTTTCTTCAGTTCTTTAACTTTGTCCTCCAAATCCTTGATAAGGACTTTCACTTCTGCCTAAAAATAAAAAAAAAATGAAAATTTTATCATTACTTTAGATTTTATAACATAAAGAGTACATGTCAAGCAATAATTTTAAACAAAATATATCAATTACATAAGTATTACAGATAACTGCGTGAGTCAATTACTTTTGTTTCGAAATTATGGTATGATACTGAAATAAGTACATGAACAGTTAAGATAATACAATAAATCATACTATTGATATCATAACACAATACATTAATTCACTTACCAACTTCATCTGACTTTCATAATCTATGGACGACATTTCCATAGAACTTGAACCACCCTCCTCAATAAGTATGGGGTCATTACTCTTTGGTGTTGATGTCTACAATAGAAAAAAAATCATAAAAATCTAGTTTGACAACTTTTCATTAGAACTTATGTATATTGGTAGGTATTGACTTTGGATATCATAACATAGAATATAAAAAGTTTTTTTTTCATGGCCTGATAACTATAAACCTAGATTTTGATAACGTATGTTTGTCTTTCTCTTTTCTAAAGTTGAAACCTCTACATATTTTTATTATCACATATAAGAAAAGTATTATAGTACTTACAGGAAACAACCTTTTCCGTTCCGGTGTATTCACCGGAACTACCTTGGGGGTTTCAATCTGTAAATTAAAAAACAATATGTCATTCATCAGATTAAACTTGTAAAAAATGTAAAGTGTCATCCTACAATTAATAACGTATTCCTCCACAGTACAATATTCCAAATCAAGTGACAAATTTAGTCACTAAAGAATAACATGATATTTAAATCTAAATTGATATACATACCATTTAATATGATGTGTATATGTATTTTATCAGATTATTTAAACACATAAAATGCAATACAATAAATTCCGTCTCATTCACTTTACAAAATCTCAAAATAACGAATAATTAATGATAAAAAATCACAGAAATAAAACAAAGATATTACCTCCGAATCCATGAAAAGGTTAGTATAAAATGATGCGAAAAGTTATATCGCTGGTCAATTTGAAGATTTCCGGAGGTCAAATCAATTGCACACTTTTGTTCAACATTTTTATATATACTTCTGAGGTACAAGAAAGTAGGTTTCAATTTAATTATGCAATTTATTATAAATAACCAGCATTAACATTCCATTTATAAATACCCATTTGTTGTAACTGCTGAATTGTTTAGAAGATGTGTCGCTTTAATTGTTATATAATTTTATTAAGAAGTAGCGAGACTGAGTGACTGAAGTTAATTGCATGCCATGATTTAGTTATAGGAAATGCATAATTTATTATAGTTATTGTAAAATGTGAATAGTAAAGTGTTAGAGATTAAGTTATAGGAAATGCATAATTTATTCTAGTTATTGTAAAATGTGGTTAGTAGAGGGTTAGAAAAAGCACCTGAGATATTACTCTCCCTGTGTACCACTGTGTAGTATTAGGCCTTCCATCTTTATCTTTGAAGCGATGGCGAATACGCTTTCCTACCAGCATGTGCCTCTCAACATTGGTGATCTGATCTCTGACAATCGCCTGTGTTATGAGAGCTTTCAAGTTTGATGCGAGTTCATCTATACACAAACTTTTTCCGTTTTCCACCCACAGCTTTAGTTACATTGAATACTTTTTTCTCTTCGGGAACTTGCAACAAAACCTCAGTAGTATAAAATTAAGGGCTCCTCTTATGCTCCGGGCTCCTCTTATGCTCATCTCATTAAGGGCCCTTCTTATGCTCTTTATGCTCCGGGCTTGTGTGCTCTCTGACCGAGAACGAGGTGACATTCGAGAACGAGGTCACATTTAAGAACGAGATCACATTGCTGAACGATGAAATCGGGGATGATCTTATTTTAGATTTAGTGCCCATATTTGATAATTTGAGTTTTAACGTGTTCACACTGTGACATATCCTATATTGTTACTCGGAGTCGTCCTGTAAAGGGTACACACGGGTCAGATGAAATTTTCATCCAATTTACATAATAAAGGCTACCCTGCTTTTTTACCATTTCAGCCGTATACACCCATGTCATCGGGTTTTAGTCATTAATCAAATATGTGATTTCATTTAATGAAATCTGTACTTTAAAAATAAGCTGAATCATAAAAAAACAGCTGAATCTGGAAAAAAACTGCAATTATTAAGCATTGCAAAACAATGCAGATGCATTTTAGCGGATTATAGAGTAAAATAATAAAGTTAAATCTTAGACTTGTAAAGCAATAAGGCTCAAACACTTCATTTGTATAATTTGTGCAAAAACAGAGTGCCTCTAGGGTGTACGTTTTCACCTCGGCGAAACCTGCAAGAATTGAGCACTGCGGTGCACTGTATATATACCTGCGTATGCATTTAAATGTGCAATAACGAGTTGTCATAGAGATTCCCACCCCACTTGTTATGCAAAAAGTCGCGAGTGTATTATTCATGTTAATTGTGCAAAAACAGTGTAACCACTGATTATAGGTCATCAAGGCTGCAAAATTTGTGATGACATATCTTTTCTTTCTTTTTTTTTTAAAGAAAAGCAGTTTGTTTTTAGAGAAAAACAGGTTTTTGCTGAACTGCTTTTTTAGCATATCGTGCGACTTTAAAATTACCCAATCAAATTGAGCCCCGTCTGCTTGATCACGGGCGTACCCACATCCGGGGAGTGCAGGTTCGATTCCCTATATATAGAGCTCGCTCCTTTAATGTCGAGTCACAACTTGCTCATAAAGCGGTTTTGCGCGACCAAAATTAACGTTAATTATAAAAAATGTCGAGTTGAAAATTTCATGGCAACAATGTTAAATTTTATTATAACAATGTGGAATCAGCAGCAACAGACTGCTGAAAATTATCAGCAAAGTCTTTATGATAGTGTGAACCTCTTAACACAGCAGCATGCTCAAAAAGAAACTGAGCAAGCAAAAACGATTGATCGCTTAACTGACGCGCTGCAGCGCACATCCAGTGAGCACAATTCGGCGCTAGAAGACGCTGCTCATCTACGCGCTGAATTGACAAAAACAAGGAAGGAGCTGCACAGCTTAAGAGAAGAGAGCAGGGGTAAAAGACGGATTCACGACGGACCTGCTTCTCTAGACTCCTCTTCGAAACAGGATGGACCCGCCGCTAAGAAGACAAAAGGTAATGTTTTATATTCTAAACCTTTGACATGCCACTAGACTTAACACTAAATGTGATATGTATTTGATGTAAACCATACTTGATCTATTATCAATTGTCTGTTATTGTTTATAATGCTCAAGTCTGTATATTCTACTGATCAATACATGCTTACAAGGACTAGACTTAAATAAGATATCATATTGAAATGTGCAATGATTAATTTGTATTTTGTATTTTGGGTTTAACGGCACACCGACACTTTATAGGTCATACGGCGCCGAATAAAGTTTCATTAATCAATATTGAAGTTTAACAGTGTTAAAACTAAAATAGGTATTTCGGAACGTGAGTATATACAAGTTAAAAATATTTGAAAAACAAATATAAATGGATAACAGTATTAAAATTTGCAAAGATATCACAATTAACTGTTAAGACATTACAATCGGTTAAAAATACAGATTTCTTTTAAAAAACAAACAAGTGTAGAGTTGGGCACTGTCATAAACAAATCAAACATGGTATTGACATTAAAATATTTAGATCGTATGTGGTTGGTGTCAATACAGTCTAATAAAATATGCTTAACAGTCAGTTGTTCCTGACAAGGAACACACTCAGGTTGGTCTTCTCTTTGTAAAAGGTAAGAATGAGTCAGTCTAGAATGACCTATTCGACAGCGGGTAAGAACAACGTCCTCCTGTCTGTCGTCCCTATGAATAGAGGTATAAGAACCAACCTTAGGTTTGATATCGTGTAATTTGTTATGGATAGTACTATCCCAACTTGTTTGCCATTTAGATAAATTTAGATAAATAGATACGTTTTTTTTTAAATAGATACGTTTTATCTAAAGTGCAATGATTAAATAAGATATCATATTTAAATGTGCAATGATTGAATATAAATTTAAATTAAATTGTATTTTTTTTATAAAATTGTATTTTTTTGTTTATTAAAATAACTAACCCTATCGATTTATGCTATTTTGTAATAATTATACTTTGCTTAACTCACAGGCAATTCTACGGCTGCCGTCAGCGCATCAGCAGCGCAGACAAGAATTGTGAGACTAGTGAACAGTTCAGTGTTCAGCGCTAACCCCTCACCATCAAACTCCTCATTATCAAACTCCTCCTCTAACAACCCAAGACGAAACATATTCGATGCGTTTTCGAAAGAAGATGACGATTGCGAAGAACGTGAGATCACCAAAATAGACTATCCATAGGAGGAGGGGTGAGTTGTTTTTTTTCTTTTTATTCTAGGTAAAAATAGGGGTAAAATAGAAAGCTGAATCAAAATGCGGTGATAAATAACTTTTATATTTTGTATATGTAAAAGTTACAATTGCATCAAGTAAAGAACCATCATACATAACATTAGCATATACAATATTAAGGTTATGAATCACTATCAAACTAAGATGCTAAACGCTACAATCGAAACAAAGATAATGAAACTAATGTTATGAAACTAGCATTATAAAAAATAATTTATAAAACATCAATAAACTATTGTTTTAATTTACTAAAAGATGTTTGTTAAAAGTTTCAGTCCCTTATAATCAACTAAATATAACGGATATCATATCACATAGCAATTGTGTTTGCGCTTACACTTTATAACTTGAATTTAAGGGGAAAACAATCCAATTTCAAAGGGAGATAACCTGTTGAGACAAGAACCTGTTATCTTTCGTGAATTAACATTTGACGAAACTCAATAGGAGATTAAAGTAAATCAAATTAATTAAAGTAATAATAAAAAAACTCTTTAAAATCCATACTTTAAAATAACTATTTGTTTTGTTTTTCTTTTACAGGTGACTGACATAGGACAACCATAATATCATTCCGATTATTATGTAAAGTTTCACTCATCTTTTATTGTGTAGTTTTATTCAACAATCTTTTATTCAATAGTTTTATTCACCAATCTATAATATGTAGTTTTATTAAACAATCTATTCTATGTAGTTTTCTTAAACAGTATTTAGAATCTTATTTCAAATGTAAGTGCTATATGAATAAGAAAAAGGGTTGTGTCTAAGAAAATGTATATTTTAAGAAAAATAATTGTTAGAACAACTTTAAAAAATAATTACATATATTGATGGGAATACACTGTTTAGCAGCTATTCTCATTTTCTATTTTGTGGCTGTAATATTTTTTATATGTTATGATTCTGAAATAAATGTTAAAAATCAATAATTTGAAATAGCATATTATAAAATGACAAAATATTTAACAGCAATCCTGAAAATGATATGTATATGCTCACTAAAACTTTCGAATAAATTTAAAATGTTTTCATGTAAAAACAAACTTTGAACCTTATAAAAGAGATACATTTGAATGTGTTTGTCAATCATTTTAATTCCAATTTAACACAAGGAGAGCAGTGACAAGAGAGCATTAAATGAAGTTTTATTAAATATTTATCAAACGATGTTAGTATAATTTGCATCTGACTCTCAGTAATATGATTGTTATTATTAAAAGAGGAAACTGTATTAAAATTTCTTAAAGAGATGTCAATATGTTTTACCTACTGCATGTGCAATAGACCATTTCAAACATCCAGTGCGCATGCGCCGATTTATATCTCGCGCTACGAGACTTGACCCGTTTTCTCGAGATTTTCAAAAACTGGGGGCTCTTGCGCAAAGGATTTCATCATTTGTGTCCGTACTTTCTTAGAAAACAAGTGTGTTTTTTTTCGGTTTGCACATATTAGCGCCAATTAACGGCTGATAACAACATTATTCACGCACTTATAACATAGAATCGCTAATTACATCACTGTGATTTTAATTTCTTCAAGGTTGTAAAAAATAAATGCGGTGTTATTTCTTTCTGACGCTGAGGGCTCTCTGGCTTACACTGCAACATCAAAGAAAATTCTGGGAAACAATCGACGATCACTATCATTTGAAGTCGCCGAAAAGAAATATTTTTGTTTCAAATTGACCTACCCATTATTTCTCTAATACTGTGTAACATGATGTCGATCGGTGATCGTCTTCAAGCTGCCATTTATAAGATAGAGAGGGTGTGAACGTTGGGTACTGTTGAAAGATTAAAAATGATAAGTACACGTGAACGGCGTGTGCTATGAAAAAAATATGCAACGTTTATGACGATTTTCCTTCGCGGCATAAATATATAAGTTCTGAAGGAGTGAGAGTTGAGGGGGGAAACTGTACTATGTAGTAATATTTCAGACTGCGCATGTTTTTACTTATATAAATATCCTTACAAACTTCTTTAGTCCATTGAATGATCATAAACATTTTTATAAAGGAATTATTTATATTTAAGGTATGTATTAACTACAAAAGAATAGGCGAGTTATTGAAATAATACTTTTGCAATAAACACGAGATGAAAATATACATTATGTTCCTTGAAATCCCCACATCCACGTTTCCTCTTCCTTAACGAAAAAAAGTAGGGTTGGGAAAGGGTGCACCATTGTGGGTACTTCTAAATATAGCGTTAGGTCCTTTTATGAGCCAAAAAAGATATTGTAGACCTTAGTGTTTTGTTCTTTTTGTTGTCCTCGCGTAAGTCAATGCATATTGCTCTTTAAATGATGAAGGTCATAAACCACACGACTGCCATATGGTGGCAGTTTCAAACACAGCTGCATAGCGGATGCATGTGTTAATTCTTGCGAAGGGGAAAAAACGCCAAAACACGGTCACACTTCCTGTCCACTAGACAAACAAGGTGTCATAAAACTGCCAATTAGCTTAATTAGTTGGGGTGTCCGCTCATGTCTTAAAATTAGGGATTCAATTAGAGTAGAACTTTATGATGGTATGAAAGGGACCCACGCGCATAGAGACACATAATATGAATTTACAAAACGATATTTAAATTAATACATTTCTATCTTTAAATGGGTACAAAAATTAAGTATCCGGTAGGGCCCACTTTAGACCACATTTTGGCATAGAACATTCAAGCCATGAATGGGAAAATAAGCCGTAGCCAGGCGTGTAGACCCTCATTCAAATAGTTGCAAATCAAGTAAAGTCAAAAGTTGTATGCATATTTTGAATCGCGGTCCACGAATTCCTATTAATCATTTATACGTAATAGCGCATTATGGGACCGATGCATTAAGAAATAGGGATTTTGACACCATTGTCCAAATTTACAACATTGTTCATTATAAGATATATAACAATTAAGATTACCGGCCGCAATAGCTCATCTGGAAAGCGTCGGCAATGGCGGACCTTTTTTGTCCCGTAACGACTTTGGCGGTCTTCTCCAACAGCGCGCCTATGTTGGCCGTCGACTCTTCCAGCGTGGTAAGACGCGTGCCGGAAGATTCCAGCATTGCCTGAATAGCGGATATATCATGAGCAGTAGGTGCAGCCGCAGCAGGAGTTTATTGCCTTTTTCGGGACAACCACCCCAGATAACTAACTTTGAATGTGGATGGGAGTTTTGGATTGTAAAATGTTAGAACTAGTATGTTTGTGGGAATTCGACATTCTTTGGTGAAGAAAATCCTGCGGACACCACTCACAACTTGTGTGAGTTCTGTCAGGATCTCCTTCTCAGACAGTCCAGAAAGGTCAAGGCAGCGGGTAATTCCTTAACTAATTGAGCTAATTATGTGGAAAAGGTTTGACTTTGAGTGAGCAGATTTCCGTTTGTTGGAGTAATTTGTCTGCGATCGGTTTTCGATTTGTTTTGATCAGTTAACAGTATTTTTCAACCAAATTGTACGCATACATAGCCTCGTGGTCTTCGTACTTGATGTTATACCAACTATTTATTCCAGATACTACCGATATCACTTAGTGTGAAAGCACACTTCGTCATTTTTTCTAAATCCTGAATTCTTTTACTTTCAGTTTCTGCAAATTTTCTTCTCCTCACTTCTTGAATTTCAAGACTCTTCACTTCAATTTCTTTCAAACTTATTTTAATGCGATCACTGATTGATTTACTTTCTGTCCTAGCATTACTAATAAGTTGCTCCCTTTCATCATGTCTTAGTGTATTAAGCCACTCTCTTGTTTTATTGTGAGAAAAAAAGTAAATACGACTTATTGGTAAGTAAAGTTGCATTTGGTGTATAGCGTAATAATTGGTCCATCTGACCAAACACAAATTCTTGAAGTTTGTTATCATAACTGATTTTATTTCTGCTACAAGTTCTTCAAATGGATAAGAGAATTTACCACGTGTCAAATGATCTGAAATCACTCTTTTTAAAGTTCTGACAAAGACAAGAAAATAGCCTAAAGCAATGTACACAACAATTCATTTAAATGAAAATTATGCTTATACAAGACTCTAGATTCTGCATCATCCGCAATCACAGTGTTAACTTGGTTTATTGCTCCGTTTATGTATTGACCCACAAATCTAGGTAATCTACACCTTTATCAAGAAAGTCTATTTAGTTATTTATTATAATGTTCATCTCATACGTGCTCATACGTGCGCAGGGGTCCTGCAACAAGCTTAGATATAAGACCAAAGGCCTTTAGTATTTCCTTGATGTCCAGGCTTGAATCCTTAATTATTCCAAAAACTCATCCAAGACTTCCGAAATTCGTTAATGGTTATATGTTGCTAGCGCTAAACAGAAAACAAGGTTGAAACTGTTGTGTTTGAAACTGTTTATATAGTTATTTTCTTTTGACTTGAGATAGCTTGTCCATGGTAGACTCACCCTATTTTTCTAGTCCTGACCTGCAGCAAAACACTTTCAAGAAGTTCTAAACTCTGAAGGCTTTGAACTGTAGTTGAAAGCTTGATTAGTAATACTTATATTCTCAGAAAGATAACTAAACGGTACCTAAGGTACACTTTAAAATCAATTTCAGTCACTTAGAAAAAATGAACAAATGTTTGTTACCCGGGCACTACACCACTGTTATAATTAATGAACAAATCCAAGGGTAAGCTTCATAATCACAGTCTTAATAGGTAGTGGACACTAGATGGTTTTTATTTGTTTATTTGGGTTTTACGGCACACCGGCACTTAATATGCCATATAGTCATAATAGGCAAGCAAGCAAACAAGCCCTGAAAATACAAAATGTTAAAGAACCTTAAGTACAATGGCATCATGTAAGTATAATGACATGTAATATTGATTGATAACAATGGATCATTTATCACTGTTTATACAAACTACTAATGTCATATTGTTTCAGTAAGATCTATATGCCTTCTTAACAGTCTCTAGTGGCCATTAAAATAATGTTTTGTTGTTGTTGTTGTTGTTGTTTTTTTGGGGGGGGGGGGGTTACGGCACACCGACACATGATAGGTCATACGGCGCCGAATACGTTCAAGTTTAACGACAATATAATATAATCAGGTTAAAACTAAAATACGTGAGTAGCAAGAAAAATCTATCAGCTTAAAATGATGAATTATAAGTGAAAACACGATAAGATATTAAACAGTTAAATGTATGACGTTAGCATAATAAACCGTTCAAAAATTTATAAGTTATTAACAATATCAATCTCGCTCAGGACGCCTAGAATACACCGGCTGTATTCATGCAGAGCTGTAAAACTCCGCTGAAAACGAACCATGCGTTTGCCGTGCATGGCATCCCGTAAAGCCGTAGATGGGGATTCTGGCGGTTGAGCACCCACGGGATTGGCGTACGGTATATCCGTAGTAACTTTAGTGAAACCACTGAATATGACAAGCATCATTGTCACATCCTATAATTTCACCATATTCTTTTTACCGGCAGTAGCACCATAACCCGTTGCCACAGTCATTTTTGTCAGATGCATTATCATCCACATGTACTTCTACGGGCTTAACTCTTGTGTCTGTCTGTACCATGTGTTCACTAACTGGCGAATCGCGACTTACAGATTTACTTGAGCAGGCACCTAAATTGGAATTCTAAATGACTGACTTATTTGCAATGTCTACATTGTTTTGTCTAGAGAAGAACTTCCCCATTAATTCTGGCAAAATTGCAGTTCGGAACACATGACCTGACTTTGAACAAATATCAACCCTTAAGTCTTCATTAAAGGCTATTGTTTCTATATGAAGATCTTTTTCAGTCCACACCACAAAATATGCAATTTCAAGGCCCCAAACTCCAAGCTGGGTCTGAACTTGGTAATAATACTCATGGTTTGAATCCAACTTGAGATTTCCCTCACAATCTTTCTTCTTGCCTTTGTTTCTATTCTTTTACTGGATGGAGAACAGATTCCTGTAATGAGGCTTTGTGCAAGACTTGACGGGTTTATGCGGCACACTGCCTTTATTCTGGAAGCTGTTATCCGCCCTGCACGGTACTGGTGCCACGCTTTTAGCTTGGTCCCTGGTAACAGCTTCTACCAGCTTAACCTGTTTATCAATAACACAAACATTAACCTTTTTTACATTCTCTGACCAAATCCCCATAGTTCATATTCATGGTGCTTTCCATTTTTAAGAATGTTAAGTGGCTGTGGAATCTCTCCTTGGAGCACAGTTGGTACGTATTTGTCCAAATGGTTTGAAATTAAAGAAAGAATAACAGGTTTTGAAGATACAATACTTAATTCACGAAAGAAAGATGAAAGTCTCTCTGGGTTTGGAGGTGTAACTTTCTTTCTGGTTTTGGGTTTGGGACCAGAATATGGCTGATCAGCTACAGAGGCGGCTAATTTCTTTTTTTTTTTTTGCTGATGTGAAGTCTATGTCTTGCAGTTTGTTATATGATGCTCCTGGAAACGCTGCTGGTAGTTTCCACCATGCTTTTTCTTCTGTCACAATGTTTGAGTTGCGGATGTTCACAGCAGTTTCAATATAAAGCAGCATAGGTGTCACATGTGTGCATGTTTCCCCACAACCAGCCATACAAGTACAATGAGCTGATAACACTCTTCCCGTCTTTTCTGAATTGATCCATTGTCTAAGTGGAGCATCATTCAGCCGCTGAGAATGAAAAACCTGGAAATAAACATTGCATTTTAATTTAAATTTACATACTACTGTACGGCCCTGCCGGAAGGGGCATAGAATTCTCCGGCTGCCGCTACCTGTAGCGGGGTAAAAACCCTCCAAAGGTAGCCCACCTGTTTGCCGTAGGTGGCGACCCTGTATCTCTGTGATGAGGGGATCCTGGTGGTTGAGGCCTTTGCTTGGCTTGTCAGGATATGACATATAAGTCAGCACTGGTCAACACACTACTTTGGCCCTTAGTTGCGGGGTAGACGGGCGGTTATATTGATCCGGTATAACCAATCGGCTGGCCGCGTTGTTCATGGATTACTTCTATTTCCCTATTGCATACACTTACTTTGTCCTCCTACTATCCACTCTAATTTCTGCTTTTTCCTTTATTGTATACCGTGTAACGCAACCCCCTCCCTCTTATTGTCTCCTTTTACCTATAATCTAGTGGACAGCCAGCTATACGGATCAATCTGGCATTATTTACATTTTGTATTTCATGTCAGAGTATAGCACTCTGATATCACTGGCGTTGGGAGTTCGGATACCCACTCCATGTCAACGTCCCCTTGTTGGGCTCCGAGGCGGGTGGTGACTCAGAGTGCCGAAATTTTAAATAACATTCTTATGGATCGCAAACGCAAATGTTACGAACCGATTCCAACACTCACTTCAGAAGACTCTGATACAGACACTGCATCATCTAATAAAAATTTTCCACGCTTCCTCGTCATTCAATCTCTAGAAAAAACTCCTATTACTAAAATATCACCTTTTGTCATCGAAAAGTTAATAAAAGGCCTAATTGGAACAGTTGACTCTGTCAAGTAAATAAAAAATGACTGTCTGCTAATTGAAACAAATAGAATACCTATTTCTGATAAAATTTTGAAACTTAACGAATTTTGTTCACTCAAAGTAAAAACTTTCCCGCACAATTCCCTTAACTTTTCGAAAGGTGTCATCCGTTGCCCTGATCTTTCTGGACTTTCAGACGAGGAGATCCTGACAGAACTCACACCACAAGGTGTGAGTGGTGTCAGGAGGATCTCCTTCAATAAGGAAGGGCGTCGGATACCTACAAACACTTTAGTACTTACATTCAATAATCCTAAACTTCCACCAACAATCAAAGTCGGCTATCTTATCGTCAAAATTCAGATATACATCCCAAATCCTTTACGTTGCTTTGATTGTCAAAAATTTGGCCATCACGAGTCAAGCTGTACAAACAATATCATCTGCGGACGATGCAGTGAACCAGCCCACGCCCCAAACGTTAAGTGTGAAGCGGACCCGAAGTGTCCAAATTGCTCTGGACCACACGAAAGTAGGTCCAAAGACTGCCCAACTTGGAAATTTGAGAAAGAAGTACTCAAAATGAAATACACCCGCAATATCTCATTTCCTGAGGCACGTAAGTTAACTAAAGAGAAATGTACTTCCATTTCTTCAAAAACAACTTACGCTGCAATTGCACAATCTCACACTTCCGTTTACCAAGACAGTTCAACGCAGTATGAAAAACCATCAGGTGATCAAGTATCTGAAAAAGTCATTATTCCTACAAAGTACAAAAATGCAGAGTCTTCCGAGACAAATCAAACTATCCCACCAAAATCAACTTCAACACAATCGTCTAAATCCTCCTCTACCCAACCTTCAGAGCCTACTCCAAAGCAGACAAAGGCGGAAAAAAAGCTGCCGCAATGGCAAAAGTTTCAAATGAAACTACAAGCACTTCCGGGAAAACAAGAGGACCTAGTCCTTCTAATTCCCGGGAGAAGAGAGTTGGCCGGCCCAACTCTCTCAATAGATTTGATTGTCTGATGGAGACAGATTCTCCACCAGACAAGGACAAAACGCCAAGGTCACCTGTTAAAGCTCCAAAATAATACTTTAAATCCCTTTTAATATAATTCCATGAGTAATAAGATACTACACTGGAATTGTCGAGGCCTTAGAGCTAATTATAATGAAGTTTTACTTTTATTGACCACTTTCCACCCTGCTGTGCTATGCCTTCAGGAGACATTTCTGAAGGAAAGTGATAATATTGAATAATTATTCTATATATAATCACATTCATACAATGTGTGATAAGGCGTCTGGAGGATCGACAATACTTGTCAACTCCAAACTGCCACATTCAAAGATTAACCTTAATACTGATTTACAGGCTGTTGCCATTCGTGTACAGAGAATGTATTTGTATTTTGGGTTTAACGGCACACCGACACTTTGTAGGTCATACGGCGCCGAATAAAGTTAAATTAATCAACATTGAAGTTTAACAGTGTAAAAACTAAAATAGGTATTTTTGAACGTGCGAATATACAAGTTAGAAATATGGATAACAGTATTAGTATTTGCAAAGATATCACAATAAACTGTTAAGACATTACAATCGGTTAAAAATGCAAATTTCTTTTAAAAAACAAGCAAGTGTCGAGTTAGTTGTACACTGACTTAAACAAATCAAACATGGTATTGACATTAAAATATTTAGATCGTATGTGGTTGGTGTCAATACAGTCTAATAAAATATGCTTAACTGTCAGTGGTTCCTGACAAGGAACACACTCAGGTTGGTCTTCTCTTTGTAAAAGGTAAGAATGAGTTAGTCTAGAATGACCTATTCGACAGCGGGTAAGAACAACGTCCTCCTGTCTGTCGTCTCCATGAATAGAGGTATAAGAACCAACCTTAGGTTTGATGTCGTGTAATTTGTTATGGATAGTACTATCCCAACTGTTCACATTGAATGCAATTACAGCACTCGTGAATCATAACTTTCTGGATGAAACCAAACTTTGCAAGGTAAAGATTGAGGATTTCCACTCTTCCACTGGATCCCGATCTAGGATTCCGAGAGTTGGAAACGGCCGGAGAATCTCAGCAGTTCAATGGCTAAACGTAACACGTGGGAGGCCGTGGAATCTGCTAAACGAAAACAATTTACGCCTCAGTCAGAGGTTTAAGTGGTAAGTTTCTTTTCATGTTTGTGCTGAAAATTACTTGTTTGATTTGACAGTAAGTTTTGTGTAAAAGAAGCATCTGTAATCGGAGATCTAGTGTGGTAACACAACCGATAAAAACTTTAAAAAAATAATAAGGATACACAAAATGTTACTAAACGACTGTTGAAAGCGATGTTTACCAGCAGTTATAAACTGTTTTTGTTGTGTTTTTCATATTTCAGTCGAAGCGTCCGAGAAGGACGCCAACGCCTACCGTAAGTATGATCAATATTATAGATAATATTATATTCGTTCAATGATTCCCATGATTTCCACACATACACACACACACAAACGCTATAATAAAGTTATTGGTAGGAATTTCGGGTTAAACACTATAAAGCATACTAACCGAACTAATTAACGTTTTATAGTAGATTATTCTTAGATGATAAGGGTTATGGAAAGTAAAATTATTTTTCAAATACAAGTATATGTATTTATGTGACTTTATTTATTATTATTTTTAAATATATTTTTCAGTCTTCAAAACTGGCCAAGAGAAAGGTGAGTATATTTTATTAGTATTATATATATGCTACCGATAATGTTTAAGTTTACATATCTGGGGTTCGATAGCGCACCAAACATAACTATATCTCATGTATATATTTAATTTGAAGATTAATAAAACGTGTACTAACCTTTTAGTAATGCATTAAAATAGAACCAACAGACGTTATGCTAGTAAAAAGAATTATTCTAACGAAATGACACGAATTAGAAAATAAATCTATATTTGGTCTCGAATCGACGTCAATAATCTCCATGGTAATTATCATTAGTTGACCAATCGTTTTAAACGTTCAAATATCATCGTTAGATTAAGACGCTGGTAAATGAAACGGTTATCATTACATACTACAATCACTAGGCTATGAGTAAGGTAGTTTTATCTATCACATCCCTATTAAGTATGGTATTGTACATCTCTGTTTGTTTACACTAACCGCTTAAAAACAGAAACAACGTGTTCGTTGTTGACTAAAACTATAACTTCAATGTATACTTCGCTTTCATTCTAGGAGCCTAAACTGGATTTGTCGGTAAGTAAAAACATCGTATTTTTTTAAATTAACGGATTTATTAGCTTCGAAGATAACTATTACATCATATTAGCGTTGTTATTTGAAACGACGGTAATTTATTTCCGTTAGGTATTTACTAGTATTTTAACTGGCTATATTATTGACGTACAGTAATAAAGGGTACTGTGTAATTACTTATTTCAGATAATTTACGCCTCGTCCTCGGTAAGTATAATATAACTGATAGTTTTCTAATAGCGAGTTTGGGTTATATCCGAATTTTGGGGATTCTAGTTCGACGTTTATAATGTAATTAACCTGGTAGTACTAGTCTGGTAATTACTCGTTAACCTTTTTAGCCTTTTTATTTCGGTACAATCGTAATTGACTGTTTACGTATTTCAATGTAATTTTTTCTTATAGACCGACGAGTCGATGATGGAGGAATCCGTCGAATCAATATGACCCTGAAAAGTGTCATTCTGGAAAAGGTATTAAACTACATTTTTATTGATTTAATAAGATGAATAAATAATAAAATGTTTAAAGGATATAAGGTTATTGTAAATTAGGACCGAACGATTTGTTTAACGGAACTGGAAATAATATAACATTAAACGACATAGCAATTAGACGTTTGAATACGTTATTTATGATTTATATTCAATTGGAAAAAGAATGCATTGTTACGTGTATTATATTTTGTCTCGTTTCAGATCCAAGAACTTAAAGACTTGGTATCTAATTTGTAAAAAATAAATAAATAAATAAATCGATAAAAAAACAACATAGTTTTTGTGTGTGTTTATTTTTGTTAACTATATGTAGTGGGTGTTATAAATATGGGCTCGATTCGAAACTAACCTTACTGATAAGAGGACCCCGTCGTACCACTAATGAATGTGTCGCGTGCCCGTTGTTGACATATAGATAACGTTACACGGGGATAGTAAGAGGTGATGTGGACATTGTTTACCTTAGTGATCGAAGTAACATATCTAACACTTGTGTATTCAATTTAAACATTCAACAACTAAGGAATTCTGTGGTGATATGTATCAACTCGCAACTTATCAGTCTATCTCAGTTTTAAAAAATATTTTTTATTATAACGGACGGATAGGATAGGTGTCGTTAGATAGCACGGTTTAACAATAAACTTATCACCGATCCCCTAAAACAACTATGAATTGAGATAAAAACTTGATTAACAGACACAAGTAATCATTTATTCAAAAACTAAGGTATTGCGTCATGATATGTATCGACTCGTAACTTATCCGTCTATCATAGTTTTAAAATTATTTTATTTGTTTATAATAACGGTCGGATAGGATAGGTTCCGTTAGATAGCACGATTAAAAAAATAAACTTACTACCGTTCACCGATAACAGTATTAATAAGACCGTGACAACGCGCTGATAAGTCCATGACGTCACGATGATAAAGAGGAACACGTGACTCCAGCGGGGCAGCAGGCTGCAGAAACCATGACAACGCGCTGATAAGTATATGACGTCACCAAGATAAGACCGTGACAACGCGCTGATAAGGTGATGACGTCACGCTGATAAGGAGGAGTCACGTGACAGCAGCAGGGCAGCAGGCATTCTACGAAATTACGCACTATATACTACTGCCAGCTCATCACAGTTTTATACAGCAACTGCAATCTCACCACCGCCGCAAGCGAATACCTCCTAACGGGGGTTTACGCCCGTCTTACCACCACCGCAGAATACCTCCGGACGGGGGTTTACGCCCGTCTTAACACCACCGCAAAATATCTCAGGATGCGGGTTTACGCCCGTCTTACCACCTCCACAGCAAAATTCCTCCGGATCTATAACAAGCACCGAATTGATGGAGTCAATGACACTATTTCGAGATGCATACGGTATGGCGAGAATAGATAATGTGCAAAAAGTACAGAGGAGCAATATACAATACTGTTGAACGAATAGCATAAACATCTTCCTCCAAGACCGCAGGCGTTCACATCAAATCAGTTGTCATCCTTCCCACCAATTCAGATAACATCATTATATGATGAATGCATCATTATAGAGGATGATGATAGCAATGAAAAATGGTATTCAAGTTTTACATCATGTTTAATCTTTCTCGTTTCAAATTATGCAAAAACTAATAAGGAAATCTAGCTGGTTTCAATAGAGCATTAGCACCAGATCAACCCTTGATCAGTCAGTACATTTCTTTTAGGATGTATATAAGTTGTGCGAGAAAGGATAGTCAGTCTCGACTCCACAGAAAACACGTCGGTGGATGACATACAGATGGTTATTAACTATTCTGATATACTGGATGCTGACGTCAATGAATAGTCTACGTCTAAAAACACCGACTTTCTCAACGACGACGACGAAGATACACAGTCTTTAGACAGCCCAGTTATACTGTAATATCGTAATAAACGTAGGAAGTGTCGTTCAATTCGTAGTCACATTGAAATGCTAGTATTTCATTAAAGCAAGTGTGTAACCAGAAGTGATTTTGTTATGATTTATAGTTATTTATTTATTTATTTATTTATTGGGTTTATCGTCCCACCAACAGTATTTCAGTTATCTGGAGACGGTGTCCACTTGAAGCAGTTATAGTGCTGCCTTCACTGTGTATAGCATGCCGTGAACACCTGGCATGATACCACACCCAGTCACATTATCCTGACACCGGGCCAACCAGTCGTGGAACTACCCTTATATTTGCTTGAGCGTTAGCAAGGGAGCTATACCACTACCATTTTTTAACGACTTTGGTATGTCGCGGCCCGGGATCGAACCCGGGGCCTCCCGTACCTGTGATTTATAGTTAAAAAATGTGACGAAATCCTAGGTCTCTTTACGAACAACGGAATTCACACGGTTTGTCGACATATTACAACAATCGAGAACTAAGACATGACACAACACCAATTCTATTTACAACGTTTATTGAGCACAGTCAAATATATCATAGAAACATAAAAAAAATCTAGTTTACATATGGGTGCAATTTGTTGTAAAAAGTATTGTAAAAAGTTTTGTCCCAACTTGTATGCATTAATAAGCATTGCTGAGCCCAGTCATCGTAGTCCTAGCCAAATTCCTCTGCACAAACAGTTTTTCCATGTCTTTTTGGTAGATTTAAGGAGGGGGGGGGGGGGGTGTCATTATTGAGCTTAGCAAGAGCTTGAAATATTTTACCCTTTAGTATTTGTAAATATAGCTAATGATCAATTTCAAACAACAGTGTTTACGAATTGACCATGGTCTGTTACTGTGTAACGTATAAAAGTTGAAGGTGGAAAATAACCATATAATCTATTACACGAAGACATCAGTTTTTATTTAACACAAACTCGGTTTTCAATAAATCCAAAATATAAAGGGTATGATATTTTATTAAACCAAAAATTGCAAGGATACGAAATTACTGTAACGCTTATGAAACATGCGCTGATAGTGACCTACAAGTTATGGTAGTATGCGCTGATAGTACATATAACGTAGGAAAGGAATCGTAGACATCGTGCGCTGATATTATTCTAAAACTAACGAAAAAGAAAGCGTTTGGGATTGGATAAGATGAGATTTGCCGGCATCTTTGCCGATACTGTGCAGCGACATTTCTATCATTATACCACAGGGGCACTTATGAGGTGCCCAGGGACTGAACCTAGCCGGTCCATTATACTGACACCGACGAGTCAGGTGTAATGCTGTCTCCTTAGCCCCAAGCGTTAGGAGGGAAGCCACTACTACCAACTTTACAGACTTTGGTTTGACCCGGCCGGGGTTTGAGCCCACGACTTCCCGATCCGCAAGCCGACGAGAAAGAGTTTGACACAGAAGCTTAAACCGGAAAATAATGCAAAATAATATGTTGTAAACACTTGTATGAACACGAAACAAAGATTTATATCAAGAACTTACTATGCAAAGCCACATACGTGCAGCTCCGTAGTTGTAGTTGTACCACAATGTTAAGTGTTTCGTTCACACGTGGAGAGACTTTAATATTAACGGTTGGTTTCAAAATCGGCATAGATCACGAAACTAACAGGTAACGTCTTCTGGTATTCTTTAAACGGTATAATGTTTTTGCTAGGACGTTGTAATTCCGTCACTTGAGCACCGTGTGGTGAACAATGCGGAATGTGTTCTTTAAACAGAGGTTCCTGTGTAACCGTGTAAACAAGTAAACAATAGCAACAGTAATAAAGGCGCCGTCTGCATTATTTTGTTCTTGCCCCCCAAAATCGGTCTAGGTCTTTGATCAAGCAATAGTGAGTAACATCTTCGCATTTTATCCATAACAAATTGACATGATGCAGTCTCCGCGTTTTTCGTTATTTTTAAAGGGAGAATAGTCTTATCTTCAAATGTAAAAACTTTAAATGTAAAAACTTTGACAGAAATGCTATCATTCTGTGTTTCAAATTTGTTTTTCTGACTAATTGACATCGGATAATCAATATCTTTCATGTTTAGATCAGTCTCATATCGCGTGTAGTGTTCCACGTTCTCAGGGCTGTGATTCATGGGATGTAAAGACGCGAGTATGCAATACATTTATCGTCCCGATTTTTTATGTTCAGAATCGATCTGTTCATTGAAAGAGTATTCGGTAGCGGTATACAGCTAGAAGCTTTTAATGGCCTGTACACAACGATGTGGATTTCCAATTTTATCACCTTACTCACGTACCATCCCGATCCCTCTCTTAAGTACTTTTCGAGGGAAGCGAACATTTTTTGCATGGCGTCATTTACATTTAGCTCATGTTCATCCATCTCATTTTTGGACACGATGGAATACGTTCCACTCCTAAAGTAAGGCGGTGACGTTTGCTCATCCTCGCCATTGTCGCGTCTCATTTTAACTTGCACACACAAGTTCCATTTTATGCCCATTAGCTGTTGGGTTCGATTTTGTGTCTCCATACTCGATCCCTCACATTTGCAATACATGGTATTGCTCGTCTTTACGTGCACGTATAGTTCTAGTCAAAGCGCTTCGGTTTAACGCGTGAACGTTGTGTTCATTATCATCGTTCCTTTTCTGAGAACCAGTATCATCTTCCATTCGTCGTTTTGAGTCTTATCATTTGAGGTTTTTGGTGTTGAGTAACTTTGCAGTTTACTATCATCCCCTCTACCTCGCTGATTTAAATGGTGGTTTTCAACCACATGTTGAAAAAGTATTGTCCAGTCGTTAAAGATTTTATCACAATATCGACAAGAAAAACTGCGCTGCACCGTTAGACAGTGCTTTCGCTGCTTCTGTCGACTGAACGTTGATTGATACGTAAATTTCTTGGTACAGACATTATATGCATTGGAAACGTTGTCTGCCTTTGTGTAGTGTTTTCTATGCGTACGTTGGTAATGACGCTTTAAGTTCCAGTTATTCGAGCACAGTTGTTGACATATGTCACATTTAAAATATGAAACGTGCGTTTGCTGGTGTTTTTTCAATATTGTTTGAGTGAGTGGTGTCAGGAGGATTTCCTTCTCCAGGAAAGGTCGCAGGATCCCTACCAACACATTAGTTTTAACAATCAAAATCGGTTATCTTCTGGTCAAAATTCAAGTCTACATTCCAAAGTCCATTACGTTGTTTTGATTGTCAGAAATTTGGTCACCATGAGTCTAATTGTACAAATGATATCATCTGCGGTAGATGTAGTGAACCCGCTCACGCCCCAAACTTTAATTGTGAAGCCGAACCGAAGTGTCCAAATTGCTCTGGACCTCACGAAAGTAGGTCCAGAGATTGCCTAATTTAGAAATTCGAGAAAGAGGTGCTTAAAATTAAATACACCCTCAACATCTCATTTCCAGAAGCGCGTAAATCAGTGCAAGAGAAACAGAAATCGGCAATTACAAAATCAAAAAACTTTGGTTTGCCAGGACAATTCGACTCAATATGAAACACTCTCTGGTGACCAAGTCTCTGACAAAATAATAATTTTAACCAAATTTAAAAACACAGAGTCGTCTGATATTACAAAAACTACCCAAACCAAACCACCTTCGTCTGCACAATCTTCAAAACCTTCCTCTACACAACCTAACAAACCCTCCTTTATCCAACCTTTAGAACCTACTTCAAGGCAAACCAAATCAGAGAGAAGAGCTGTCGCAAAAACTTCAAAAGAAGTTACTAGCCCTTCCGGGAAAACAAGAGGACCTAGTCCTTCCAATACCCGGGAGAAGAGAGTTGGCTGGTCCAACTCTCTTAGTAGATTTGATTGTCTGATGGAAACAGATTCTCTACCAGACAAGAACAAAGCATCAAGGTCACCTGTTAAGGCTCCAAGATTCGGCATTTAACTATCATTTAATATTATCCCATGAACAAAAAAGTTATAAATTTTTAAAAATAAATATTATGCTAACGTTATATATTTTAACAGTTCAATATGTTAACATTTTTTAACCTGATAGATTTTTATTTCTACTCACGTATTTTAGTTTAAACCTGATTATATTCTAATGTCGTTAAACTTTAATGTATTCGGCGCTTATGACCTATCAAGTGTCGGTTTGCCGTAAAACCCAAAATACAAATACGAATCGCTAAGCGCCCAAGACTGGTAACCATTTCTATTTCTATGCGTACTGTGACAAGGAGAAGCTCAATAGCCAGACAAGCTTGCGCGGCGGCATTCACCTTGAGGGCATTGTTGTGTTGACATGTTGTGTACATGATGATTTATGTGGAAGTGATCACATAATACTAAACAATGAATCTGTAAACCTTAGTGACAATAATACTTACTGGAGGATGAACAGAGCAAATTGGGAATTATTCTCAATGCTTTGTTCTGAAGAATTGACTAATTCAACATTTGAGAATGCTGATGATAAAATACATACATTCTCAAAAATTCTTCATAGCATAGCCCAAAAGTGTATACCTAAGACCACGACAAAGTCAAAGCGTAACAAACCTTGGTTTAATGATAAATGCAAAAAATCCATAAGAAAACGTAGAGCGGCACTTAAGAAATTTAATATTCGTCCTACTACTGTTAATTTAAATAATGTCAAAATTGAAAGGGCAAAGAGTAGGAGAATTATTAAACAAGCCTCAGGGAAGGATTAGTGTAATTTGCGAGACGATAATAAAGCAGTCAGCCGAATGTTTGTTGCGACCATTAATTGGACAGTACCGTATTGTCGATTTATATCAATTAATGATACAATTAGATACATAATTACGAGGTGAGCAGACAGCAGCCGAAAGTGTGTCGACAATGTTAAGACAATGTCTGCTACGAAAAATTAAAGGACAAGGTACGTAATTTTAAAGATCACAAGAAAAATAAATAGCCGAAATCTGCAAAGTATATAAACCTGGCCAATTTTTTAAAATCTTTACCAGTTGCAAACATGGCTTGTAAACGCAAACTGGACTTGGTTAACATGAAAGTGCCGCCGTCTAAACTAGCAAAGTAAGCTCCATCACCTTACAGAAATTTTAAGGATGCATGGAAACTTGGTCACCCATGGTTAAAATATGACTCTCAAACTAGGTCAATGCTTTGTGATATTTTCGTTTCTGCTAAAAACGTCAACTCATTTACTACTGGCTGTCCAGTAATGAATAAAAGAAAATGTGACCAGACATGCAGTAACCAAAGGTAGTTAATGAGACAACAATTGAATTGAGTAAATAAATATGTACATCCATTAAATGTAATCAAGTATTATATTGAAGAGTAAAATAAATAAATTAATGCAATGAGACCATACTAAAATACATTGAGTTGTTTGAACAACGTTCAGATTTATAACTTCATTGCAAAAAGCATATTAAAAGTGTATTTTATTGTAATAATAAAAGTAAAAATTTCATTCAATATTGTTCTAATTGATTGCTAGTGTTTATGATATAATAATTTTACAGGTTCTCTATTTCGATCAGCTTCTTTTTCTATTTGTTAGACCATCTACTGGCAGTGACTGCCCAGAAGAAGAGCGCAGGCAGCATTGACTAAAAGTGAAGAAGCATTGATTTCAGCGTGTACGTGTACTTCGCTGCTCAGAACAACCTGGATAACTATGTGCTGCCGTCACTCAATGAGCTGGTCATTACCCAAGGAGCCAATCAACTACGAGATCTGAGGGTAGATGAGCATACCACCTACCAGCACAGTACATCCATCAGTGTCATGCAAGCAGCCATTGCCGGTGTGCTGAAGGAATCATTACTAGATAAGGTGACAGAGTCCCGTAGGTTTAGTTTAATGTTGGATGAGTCTACGGACATCTCAGTCCATCAGAACATGATGGCTTACATTTGGATCCTTGAGTCTAATGTTCATGGTTACTTGGAATCCCACACACTTTCTCGGTGTTGCACAATTAGAAAGGGCAAATTCTGAGAGCATTTTCTCTGCTGTGTTTACAATGTTGAAGGATAAGGGTATTGATATATCAGGTTTGTGTGGGATCTGCACTGATGGTGCAGCGGTTATGGTGGGAAACAAATCGGGTGTTGTAAAGAAACTCAGGTCAGAAACCAGTGGACTGTTAGCCATCCATTGTACGGCACATCGTCTCACCCTCAGTTGTTGTAGTGGTGCAGATGTTATCCCTTATCTGGTGAAGATTCAGGAGGTTCTTTATTCTGCCTACAAATACTTTCACTACTCTCCTAAGAACGTGGCTATGTTGGAGAAGATTCAGCCATTGCTCTCAGGTCAAAGCTACAGACGTTTCACACTAGATAGCTTAGTTTTGAAGGTTCGGTTGAGGCTATGGTCAACAATTATGGTAGCTTGCTTACAGTGTTCATTGAGGAAAAGTCTGGAAAGTGACTCAGTCTACACAAATCGGTCAGCTGTTATAAGTTTCTCTATGTGATCAACTTTCTGTGTGATGTTCTGAAGCCATTGGTCATGTTGTCAAAAATGTTCCCGAAATCAGATTTGGACTTTTCACATGTTCACCCACTTTTGAGTTCAACGATCAGTCGCTTGGAAGAATTGCGTGACAAGAGAAATGGTCAAACTCTTGTGAAGTTCTTGTCTGTTGTTCCTTCAGAGACTCAGGTCACTTTTTTGTAAATGTGAAAGGGACTCTGTACCTCTGCATACAATGTACAAAATGTAAATACTAAACCATGACTTATTTGCTTTATGAACGAGATTAGTATTCTTAATAAGTTATATTTTTTTTAACTATTTACCAATCGTTATACATTTTTAAACCGTTTGATATTTTCACCTATTTTCGAAAGAACATTATTTTAACCCGGTAGATTTTTGTGTTTGTTCTATATTTTGCTAATATAGTTTAAATAAATATTTTATCTTTCGCCTGATTATTCTCTGTTCATTTCTTTGTATTCGGCGCCATATGACCTGCTAAGTGTCGGTGTGCCGTAAAACCCAAATAAATAAATAACCATAAAAAAGCAGAACTTTATCAGCAGATATAATATGCAACCGACCTGTTGACACTTGGGTTATATATAGCCCTGCTTTATTCAATGATGTAAATTTTCTGTCTTACATATGGTGCTATATTATCCACTTAGTATTATTCTTTGAGTTGTGTCCATGTTGTGCACGAGTTTTTCATGCTTTTTGACTTTAGATGGGTATACAAAGGAGAGAAATCCTTTCTCTGTGCTCTTTGCCTCACGGACATTCACAAAGTAGATCTTACCTTTTGTCAGAGCTAGAGTCACTCTTTCTCTCTTTAGGCCTTTCATGGGGATATTTTATATTTTGGCCGGGGATTCCAAATTAAACCCTAAAATCAAATAGATATGGATCCTTTTTAGTTGTATGTATTATAAATGATATGCTCTACTGTGTGTCACAATCTTTGTAACTACATACCAATAGGTTGATATTAGTTCATTAAAACTATTGAAACTTACTGGTTATTATGTCATGTGTTTAACCTATAGTAATAACTCATGCTAAACAACACTAATATCCACACAACCAGTCCTGCTACATATATACTATCAGCGCATGTTACCTTAAGTTGTAGGTCAGTATCAGCGCATATTTCATAGGAGTGATGGAAATTTTATATCCACAGCCGCACGCTTCTAGTTTCGAGGTAGATTTATGGCTAGAATGATCTGGATCCGACGCGCATGTCTGCAGTTTTCTGTTAACGGTTTCAAAGTCGGCATTTGATCACAAAAGGCAGCTTTAACGGTTTTTTTTCATATGCCTTAAATTTGACAATGTCGTCATCTCCAGGTGTTGGTAGTTCTACCTTTTGAGGTCCACGTGTAGAGCAAGAAGGTTGACGATTTTCTCGAGAAAACCCGTGTAAGCAATATGTTCTTCGTTTTTTGTTTATTTTTGCTTCTAGAAAGGAATCGATTTTAGTCGTAATCAAACAGTAATGATTCGTTTCATCGCTTTTTTAAAACAGCTAATTAACGTCATGTTGCTTTTTTATTTCGGTTTTAAAAGTTAAGTTTTCAAAGTACGTCTTTCACCACTCTTAAGCACATTAAAATGTATTTGAAATATTTAGGATTATGGGTACATTTATTTTTATTAAATTGATAATTTGACCCAGAACTGTGAACATTCTAATTTTAAGATCGGTATTTTTGGCTATAATTTTATTTTGTATGATTTATTTTTCACTATTATGTGGAATTAAACACCACAATGAGACAACAAGCAAAGACAACCTTCGAGAAAAATTTCTACAAATTGATGAACAACACAGTTGTTACCGGACTAGCTAGGTTTAAATAGTTCAATAACAAACTGCCTTTCTACCAATGTGTATTTATTTAATGGAAGATGGGGTTCATGATGGTCGTAATAGTACCGATCTATAAATAGAAAATAACAAATGGTTAACACATTGTATGAAGTTAAAAAGTTTTTACATGATCGATTCGAGCTCTAGTGTAAGCCTACATGGAAAATATCTTTACACAATGTTTTAAACATGTTTATAAAAATAAAACAATTTAGACAAATAAGTTTACAAATACACTGTTGAAAGACCTTGAGTATAGTTAATCAATCAGTTAAATGTAAATAACAATTTATTAAAGAGCAAAATAAAATACTTAACTAAGGAAATATAATTTCCTGTAGCATAAACTTTTACATCAAAAGGTTCATGTCGGAAAATAATTTGAAAATGACCGGTTGTCGAGGGATCAGTGGTTGAAGCATAAGCCAATGAAAAACGATCTACAAGAATCATGACCCAAGAAAAGATAATAAGTATGTTACTACGTAAGTTTATAATATGTTATTTCCCTTTTCCCATTCATTTAAGTAATGCGAATACACAATTTTATAAAAGAAGTCTACACTTACAATGATCATGTATCTAAGATAAAAATCAACAATTTAGATGCATATAAAATCTAGTCCTACGACACTGTATTTGGTAAGTTTACACCTTTTTGATATTAAATCACTTTAATATCAAACAGTGTACACAATAATATTTTAAATTTATATTATTATTTTTAATTTAATATGTATAATAAATGTAAACACAATTTAAATATGTAATTCAAAATTGTTATTATATATATTTTAATGTATATTGATTGATATATATATATAAATTCTTAATTTAATAAACTTCTAGTTTTTACTTACATCTAATCAATATTCTTTTTTTTTTTTCAGGAAAGACTATGAAAAATCTGCGAAAACACCGGTCTGTGGAACTCGTAGAATACAGAAGAACGTATGCGGAAATTGAGTGCAAAGTCTACTTGCAAACCCCATCGTATATTTTCTGAAGATCTCGTTAGTGTTGAATTAAATAAATTTAAAGTCAAACTCAACAAACCCATTTATGTAAGAATGACTATTCTAGATTTGTCAAAGCACACAATGCATGACTTTTACTACAATCATCTAAAATCTTTATACGGTAAAAAAGTGCAATTTCAAATGACAGACACAGACACTTTTCTATTTAGTTGTGAAACCAAAAGACATATTTCAGGACATGTTTTTTTTTGCTTATTCACATTTGTTTGATTTTTCTGATTTTCCAAAAGATCACTTTCTGCATAATAATGATAATAAAAAAAGTGATGGGAAAGATGAAAAGCGAGACAAATGAAAAGTGTATATCTGAGTATTGTGGATTACGATCCAAAATGTACTCCTTTAAATGTGAGAATACAGAAGATAAACGTGCTAAAGGAATTGCTAAAATAGTTGTAAAAATGAATTAAGTTTACAAGATTATAAAAATGTGTTTTTTAATAAATCTTCACTAACCTCACAAATGAATAGTCTACGATCTTATAATCATAAAATCGTTTTAGAAAAAAATCAATAAGATAGGTTTGTCTTGTTTTGATGACAAGAGATATTTGAGAAGTGATGGTATTTCATCTTATGCTTATGGACATTATAAGACACAATGTGAATAAAAAGTTGATGCTTCTTTTATTTTCAGAAAAAAAAATACAACTAATATTTCACTGTGACTGTGCTAGCGTCATCTGAAAAAAAGGAAAGAAATGAATTTAATATTAAGTAAAGTATATATATATTTAGTATAGTATATTTAGTATATTATATTAAAGTAAATTTAATATACTTACACCCCCCCCACACACACACACACACAATGTTCCGATTGTTTTGTTATACATTCTTAATCAAACTTACCGGAATGGCGTAGAAGAAAGCTTCATCGTCAAACTGAAATATATATAAAAACAATGTAAATTAATGGATTAAAATTTCTAAAAAAATCAATAGTTTATATCTTGATTTAAAAAAACTAAATTACTTGATCTTGTTGTTGCATTGCCGGTTGGAGCTATTCCATCAGCTGTGAGTGTTGAAATTATTACAAGTTAATAAAGTAAAAATGTATCATGTTTTGTTCAACAGTTATTGTAAAATAGATGATAATAAAGGTTTACATATTATTAAGACAATAAAAAAAAGTAAAATTAAATAATTTAAGTTAAGATAAATATTAGTTACTTGATCTTGTTGTTGGATTGTCACTTGAAGTTGTTCCTCCGCCAGCTGTGACTGCTGAAATTATTACAAGTTAATAAAGTAAAAATGTATCATGTTTTGTTCAACAGTTATTGTAAAATAAATGATAATAAAGGTAAACATATTATTATGACAATAAAAAAGTGAAATTTGATAAATTAAATTAGGATAAATATTAGTTACTTGATCTTGTTGTTGTTGTATCATCACTGGGTGTTGATCCATCGCCAGCTGATTCTGATTAAATAAATATGAATTAATGTAAAATAAGAATTCATCAAATTAAAGTATTTACCAATCATTGTAACTGTGTAAAAGATTTAAGAAGGAACAAATATATATTTATCTATCATAGTTTTACTTTTCTTTACAAAAAACACACGAAAACCCAAGGGAAATAAATCCTTAAACATAATATTATGAAACTAGGATTACCTCCCTTTAAATATAAATGAAAAGAGTAATTTTTAAAGACCTTTAAACACAATAAAACATTTCAATAACATAAGCATACTTACATTCGGGAAGAACTGATTGTGATAATTTTTTATGTTGTGTATCACTTCCCCCATTTTTATGAATTCATAAATATTGAACGACACACTTTTGTTTTTCTTTTTATCGTATAAATGAACCCAAGTTGTACCCCTAAATGGGGTAAGAGTTATTTCCTTTTGTTCAATAACGTAGTTAGCTTTCATTAATTGTCCAAAAAGATCACGCTTCTCAACAAATGTCATTTTCATAAATCGCGATAGAGAACGAGAGAGAGAGAGAGAGAGAAGTAATACTTTACACTGTTGAGAACCATGTGTGGGTACTATATACTAAATAGGATTCAACTTTGAACCGCCTGTCAACCAATGATGTGTTCAGATTTCAATAAAGAGCATAAATTCATGTATATCAAGTCCAATGAAATTTACTCTTAGATTTAGTGGGATGGAGCATACGACTCACTTAAATTACATTTACCGTTAGAAATATGCTTATGAACGTACATTCCTGCTATACTAAATAACACGTTTGGATTTATAAACCTAACGATTAAGAACAAGATTGTGCTAATTCCAAGATTAGTACCCATGTTTCGCCTAGAGATGAAACAATCCGCCTGTTTGAACAATACAGTTTTACAAACATCAAATATCGAAAAATTAATATCCTTTCATTATATCCCATTTCGATAATTAAATAACGTTCCTATCATTAAAATCTATTTTAAGCTTCCTATAAATATAGCCTATAAATAGAGCTACTCCCTATAAATACTGCATCATTTGTTTACATGTTTACTGCGTAGTTCCCTTTACAAAAGTTGTATCGCTGCTGTGTTAATCTCCACCCATCATGAATATTCATATGTGTTTTTTGTGTTGTTTTAATAATTAACAAATCATGTTTTAAGTAATGTGTTTATTAATTTATCTTAATTATATTATTTGTAACTAACATGTTTTTATAGCAAACTACTCTTTTAATAAAAAGTAGTTTGTTTCTCACTAGACTGATCTTTGAATCTGACAAGACAGTAGACGATAATGAGTAGACAGATATAGAAGAGGATGGCGTCGTACACTCAATAGATAGATAGATTTATTTCGGTAAAATAGAGATCATACATGGAGTAGGATTACATATACATACAAATTATAATTAATTAGTTACATTTCTAAAAGAAATAAAAAATGCAAATTATAAATAGAAACATTAATAGTTACTAAAATTCAAACAACAATGATAATTACATTTTGCATAAATCACAAATTTAAATAACTACCCATGTTATGCCTCCTAACCCAGGATAACACGAAAAAGACTACATTACTGTAAATCTTATTTCCATCGTGGTCCTGTATAACAAAATGGGGGCATGACACAGAGAGGCTTGTGTTATTGACTAAATTGAAAAGTTATGTAATAAAAACAAATCTACTTCATTTCATATATATCACAGTAAATTCAATCACTATCGTTAGCAATATCACAGACAAAGTTACTTATATCTACTATTAATGTTTAATAAAACCTCTTTTACAGACTTTTTAAAAACATAATACTTATTGGTTTCAGTTACCTCTGGCAAAAGTTTGTTCCACAATTTGGATCCCATATAACAGAAAGATTTAGAGCCAAAAGATTTAACTTTGGGAACACAATAGCCTCCTTTTGTACTCAGCCTGGTTTTATACCTATGACTAGAAGCTACTGAAGTAAAATGCTGTTTCAAATATTCTGGAGCCAAGTTCTTATTAATTTTAAAAACATGGCATAGCATAATTTGTTCAACTCTACTCTGCACAGGTAGCCAATTTAGGGACCTAAAATGCTCATATCCAACATGTGACCTGCTATCCAGATTGAGAATAAATGGAACCATCTTGTTCTTAGTTGTTTGGAGTTTGTTTTTGAGGGTTTGACTAAGACTATGGTACCACACTGAACACGCATAGTCGTAATGACATTGAATTAGTGACATAACTAGTTGTTTTCTTATGTGTTTATTGAGAAAATCCTTCTTTCGGTAGAGAAACTTTAACCTGGCATTGGCTTTTTTGAGAATAGATTCTGCCATCACTTTAAAAGATAAAAATTGGTCTAAGCTAACACCTAGATATTTAACAGAGGAGGTGTGCCTGATAGTAGTACCATTACAAATAATGTTAAGATTAGGTTGTGATCTGAGCTTCTGTCTGGATCCAAACAATATTGATTCAGTTTTACCCAAGTGTAAAGAAAGTCTGTTGTCTATCAACCATTGACTAACACCTAGTAAATCATCAGACAAAGCTTTTTCAACATCAGAAACATTTTTACCCGAGACTAAAATAGCAGAATCATCAGCATACAGTAGAAGTTTATTTTTAACAACTGCTGGCATATCATTAACATAAATTAAAAAGAGCAGAGGGCCAAGAATAGAGCCTTGAGGAACCCCACATGTAATTAACGAGTGACTGGAAAAAGTGCCAGAAATATCTACCAGTTGTTGTCTGTCCGACAGATAAGACTTAAACCAATTACAAATACTATCACCTAAGCCACAAGCTTTAAGTTTCCTTAGCAAAATTGAGGGATTGACTGTGTCGAAGGCTTTCTGTAGATCTAAAAGAACCATGCCAACAACATTGCCTTTGTCAATTTCTAATCTGATGAAGTCTGTTAAATATAAGAGACATGAGTCAGTTGAAAATCCGCTTCTAAAACCAGATTGAAACTTATAGAACAAATGCTTTTCTTTAAAATATGACTCCACCTGATCATATACAACTTTTTCTAAAACCTTTGAAATAACATTTAAAATAGATACTGGTCGATAGTTGCCAACATTTAGTCTGTCATCCTTTTTAAAAAGGGGAACAACTCTAGCAATCTTTAAATCGTTAGGTACTCTCCCTTGAATAAGTGATAAATTTATAATGTGTGTAAGGGGGCTTACAATAATGGGTGCTGAATCCTTGACAAAGCGTGAAGGCAAACCATCCAAGCCTGTAGCTTTATTTGAGCTAAGGTTGTTTAAATATTTAAGAACTTTGTTTTCAGACATTAGGGTAAAAGAAAAACTATTTAAACGTATACCTAGACTCTGGTAAAAACTGTAAACAAAAGATTCACCAAATTTGCAAACACATGCTGGAAGTTTTTCAACAAGTTTACATGCAACTGAGGTATAAAAATTATTAAAAGATTCTGCAATAGATGATTTCTCAAAACAAATGTTGCCATCAATATTTAAACAAATATTAGAACTTGCTGAATTTGTCCCCTTTTTGGAGGGTAACCCTAGATTTTTCAGTGTCTTCCAGAGTGACTTAGAGTCATTTTTATGTTGTTCAATAGAGCTTGAGTAGTAGTTTTTCTTAGCATTATAAACTAGGTATTGAGCCTTATTTCTAAGAACTTTTAAAGAGTTAAAATTATCCACATTTCTGTCTTGTTTATACAGCTTAAAAGCTTGGTCTCTCTCATGAATAGACAGAAGAATATTGCTGTCCATCCATGGTTCAGATCTTTGCTTGAGCCTAATTTGTTTTAAAGGAGCAACTTTATCTAAAATAGAAAGAAAAAATATCTTTAAAAGTTGTCCATGCTATGTCCACATCAACACATAACAGAACTTGACTCCAGTCTGTGGATAATAGAGCAGATTGAAAATTTTCTTTGTTGTAAGATTTCAAAGATCTAATAGTAACAGTATTGTGAGAACCAATGTAGTTCTTACATCTTTTTCTTGTTAAATAGACTAGACTGTGGTCACTGAAAGAAGTATGTATAACACCAGACTGAGAAATTTTATCACAGTCAGAAGCAAGTATTAGATCAATGGTTGTAGAGGTAGTATTGCAGATTCTTGTAGGTTCCTTAATCAGCTGACTAAAATGAAACAAATCAATAGAAGACTTAAAATTTTCTAAAAGTTGACAATACTTGGTACCAGATACATTAGTATTAAAATCTCCAAATAAAAATGTCTCGTGTTCTAAAAAATCACTACTGCTTGAACACACAGATTCTAAAATGGAGTAAAAGTTCTTTTGTGTAGGAGGTCTGTAAAGAGTTCCACATAGAATAGGTTTAGTTTTGGGTAACAGAAGTTCAATCCAAACAGCTTCCAGTTCCTTGTGATCCAGATCATTACGGCAGTTGAAGGATAGGTCTTTTCGCACATATACGCATACTCCTCCACCACGTCTGTTGCGATCTTTACGCTGACAACAGTAATCTGCTAAATAAATTTCAGCATCAGGAACAGAGTCATCTAGCCAGCTTTCAGTAATACAAATGCAAGCTGCTTTAGTTGCACGAGCTATTGATGCAATTTCATGAAGTTTTGGCAACAAACTTCTAATGTTTACATGTAAAGAGTGAAGACCCCTTTTATGGAAAACTTTAAAATCACTATTTGTTGACAGATCTGGGCCTGGACACGGATGAATATCTCCACATAACAGCAACAACATACACGTAAAATTTCCTCTTTGTTGGACCTGGTAAGAGTTAGTTTCTTGACGTTTGGAATATAATGATTTAACATCTATAAAATGGTTATAAAATATATGCTGTCCATAGTTGACAGGTAAGACTGGTAAGCTGTCCGAAATATAACTGTCCGGATACTGTTCATCTTTTGATAAAATGCTATCACGACCACTGTAGAATCGAGTCGATAAAAGCAATATACAAAATATCAAGCTTGCAATGTTCTCAATCATATTTTGAATACAATTACTTCAGATTCAAACTGTTTTGGAAGCACTTCGAAAGAAACGACATCAAACCTAAGGTTGGTTCTTATACCTCTATTCCTAGAGACGACAGACAGGAGGACGTTGTTCTTACCCGCTGTCGAATAGGTCATTCTAGACTAACTCATTCTTATCTTTTACAAAGAGAAGACCAACCTGAGTGTGTTCCTTGTCAGGAACCACTGACAGTTAAGCATATTTTATTAGACTGTATTGACACCAACCACATACGATCTAAATATTTTAATGTCAATACCATGTTTGATTTGTTTAAGACAGTGTCCAACGCTACACTTGTTTGTTTTTTAAAAGAAATTTGCATTTTTAACCGATTGTAATGTCTTAACACTTTATTGTGATATCTTTGCAAATTTTAATACTGTTATCCATATATATATTTGTTTTCAAATATTTTTAACTTGTATATTTTCACGTTCCGAAATACCAATTTTAGTTTTAACACTGTTAAACTTCAATGTTGATTAATTTAACTTTATTCGGCGCCATATGACCTATAATGTGTCGGTGTGCCTTTAAACCCAAATACAATGTCACTTCGAAAGAAATCTATTCGTTATTCGTTGTTCGTAACAAGCCTCTCCGGTCACACACCACCAACTCCTTGTGATGAAAAGGTTGATAAACTAAAAATAATAGGTTTACTCTCCCTCATGGATTTTTTTAATTGTTATAGATAATTCCTCATTTTGTACATCAGAAATATCACAAGTAAAATATTTTTGAAAACAATATTTATCTTTTACTGATGTGTTAAATTTGATCAGAAATCAAGAGGTAGCATTTAGCAGTAATCAAGGCCCTTGAAGGGTTCTGCTCAGGTTTTTTATTGGACAGTAATGTTAAAGGGCAAGTTACTAAAATTTTGTTCATGTTGTTTTGTGATATATAGTTAGCAGTTCAATGCAAGTTCAACTTTTATTATCTGTTTACAGCCCAGTAAGAAGGGGAAAGAAGACACGTCCACTGCCATCTACATCAAAAAGGCCAACCAGTCGAGTGCACCTGGCATCAAGATATCCTTGTCGGTCCAGAACAGGAATGTCGTGTGCAGTTGATACGGCATGGCAGAAGCGAGGTTTTGATAGCTTGACTTGTAGGTACATAATAAGTTTATAACAATAAATCATTGGTTCTACAATTATATTGAAGCATAAGATACATAGCGCCACCTGGTATCATAATATTGACGCGTATTTATGTTATTTACATTCACCATCGTGATTGTTTGATGGTTAGATCGAATAAGCGTTTAATTTGTAGCCAAATGATTTTTTTTTTACATTTATAAAGTTGTGTAATTCCTTCATATTTCGAAAACCAACATGCGTTTTCAATGCATTTTCGAACAATGAAAAAAAACAACTAAAGTCAATAAGCATCATTGCAGTAGTTCAACTGTTGGTTGGAATTTCAATGTAAGACAATTCAGGTAAAGATAAGAAAGAAACAGGCAACAAAAAAGACGAATGATAAAACAATGCATGGTCTTCCATCAATATGAATGCAAACATCAAATATATGCCTGCAACTGTTGCAATATGTTGACCATACAAGACCATTCAGATAAACATTAGAGAGAACCAGTCAACATATAAGACGACTGACAAAACTATGCAAGGTCTTTTATAAATATGCACGCAAACATCAAACACATGCCAACACACAATAACAATAAACATGCAAACAGCATGAATTGGAATGCAATTAAGATACATGGACTTTTGGCAGATATCCCCCTCCATATACAGCATATTATTTTTTTACATTATATTCCGGTTAAAAGTTCTGGGTCAAACTCTTTTTAGAATAATATCAGCGCACGATGTCTACGATTCCTTTCCTGCGTTATATGTACTATCAGCGCATGCTACCATAGGTTGTAGGTCACTATCAGCGCATGCTTCATAAACGTTATAGAAATTTCATAACCTTGCAATTTTTGTAAGTTTACCTTTGAATATGAGATTAATGTTTACAATATGTAAGAAGTTAATCAACACCATTGTTTTTTCATTATGGTGCAATGTGTATGTTTGTTGTTTGTTTTATTCATAATGGTATATATTATATATGCCGGGTGAATTCTACTTGCTACATGTATAGTACTGTACTGTACAATGTCTCAGCTACAACAATAAATATGCATATGGTGAAATACTCTGATCAAACAGCTTCTTGAAGGAGCTGAATCATGCTCTACTTGAACCTTTATTAAGAGTATGGATAATAGTAAAAGTAGATTATTAACCACATCATCAACATTATAAAGGTTAGAAATAATACAAACATTCCAATCACATAAAGTATTTGTTTTAGAAAAATATTGATTTAATATATATGATTTTTTTATACATTATTTTCTTTTACATTGATGGTAAACCCTAATTCATTCCAATTTCCTGCCTTTTTTATCTAACAAACTTATTATTACTGATAAATCGCTTTATTATTACATCCAGGAGAACAATGACCGAAAAAACCGCATTACCTATGAATGATTGCTGTGTTATAAACAACTAGAAAGTAACAGCGATTAATAAAGCAAACGTGTTTTAAGGGTACAAAGTTATAGTTTTGAATATAAGTGAACATCTTCTATAAAGTTGTTATTTTAAAATAAAATATACAATTCAAAGAATAGTTTGTATTCTCTCTGTTCAAACCTGCTAGATTTCGTTATTAGTTTTTGCTTAATATAAAACTTACCAATTTTCATCGTTTTGATCATCTTTTATGATTATGCACTCATCATGTAACGATGGTATCTGAATTGGTGGAAAGGATAATTGATTTGATGTGGATGATGCTTGTGGTCTTGGATGAAGTTGTTTTTGAAGTTCGTTGAATAATATTGGATATTTCTTCTCTGCACGTTTTCGCCTATTGTCTTTCCTCCTCCTCCACATACCGTTCACATCTCGAAACATTGTCCTTGACTTCCCTGAGGTATTTTGCGATGGTGGTGGAGAGATGGGCATAAATCCTCGTTCTGAAAGATTTTGCTGCGATGGCGGTGGTAGGACGGGCGTAAACCCCCGTCTTGATGTATTTTGCGATGGTGGCGGTGGTGACGAGATGGGTGTAAATCCTTGTTCTGAAAGATTTTGTTGTGATATCGGTGGTAGGACGGGCGTAAACCCCCGTCTTGATGTATTTTGCGATGGTGGCGGTGGTGACGTGACTACATACGGGCCGGTTTGGAGCCAAAACAGGAAATGACTTAAGTGGGTATTCACGTCATCAGCGTCAGGCGATGTCACGCGTGTATGAGTCATACTAAAGTGGGTCACTCCCTCTTGAAGTGGGTATTGACGTCACGCGACGGAAACGTCGAGTGGGGATACTTAATTTGAATCGGTCAATGAAAATGAGCGAACGTTACGTACGTAAAGTGGGGATTGACGTCACGCCGATCACGAGGTTGAGTACGACGCCACTTAGAACAGAACAGAAAAAGACAGTTATTTTCAAAAGGAGCCAATGAATGAGCTCGTTAAGTACGTACGCTGATCGAAAATGTCGGTTATTTTGAAGAGATCCAATCAACGTCAGCGTTTCTTACGCGTAGCACTTGACGTTCAAGTACGAACTCGAAATCAGTATATATAAGAGGCGCGTAGACTCTCTATTATCGATCAAATTACCTCGTTCTCTTTCAAATATCGTTTAAAAGGACTTTTATTTTATTTCGTTCTTGTTTATACGGATTTATTATATTTCTCAGGTAAGTTATCTATATTATAACACGTACGTATTATTGGCATAACGTATTAACCCTCGTACAACTATATATTTAGTATAAAATTAGATTGACATATAGCTTTACCCTCTTAGTCCTAGTATTATCGGTAAAAACGATTAAAATACACATCGGTATATAATTCAACCATAGCTAGATGAACGAAAACATCATCATATTTTATTGTATGTACTTTTGTTTCCTGATCAGAGAATCTATATAGAGAAATATATTTGTCATGTGTTACATTTTCGATCAGCGATTTTACAGATTCTAATCAATTGTGAACATTTTGGCTAATAAAACAATACAGAGTGCGTGTATGTACATTCAACAGTTTATAACGAACTAGAGATAGAAGGTAAATGATATTTATAATGTCCCTATAGATTATTTTATCTTAAGACACTCAACTGCAGGTCCACTGTAAGTATAGTATATTTTCTGCTTTAGACGTTTACGTAAAATAACAATATGTATACAATCACATAATAGACAGTCGTCGATTTAAAAAAGAACTTATGTTATAGAGAAAAAAAAGATGTAGTTGTAACAATTCATTTTACACTACCCACCATCGAGTTTGCCTATATATCCTGTAATAACTCAAGTAGCCATAAACACTCCCCAGTTCAAACTAAAGACAATCCAAGGGCCTACACCGCCAGAACGGAAAAAATTATTAAGTACGCTAAGGACAATTCTAACACCAGTGACAACTAATATCATCACCAACAACATCATTTTTAAATCATAAAAAGGACAAATTGTTATTTATTTTATTATTTTTAATTGTTATATTTCATTCCAGTAGTTTCTCCAGTTCTTTAACTTTGTCCTCCAAATCCTTGATAAGGACTTTCACTTCCGCCTAAAAATAAAAAAAAAATGAAAATTTTATCATTACTTTTAGATTATATAACATAAAGAGTACATGTCAAGCAATAATTTTAAACAAAATATATCAATTACATAAGTATTTAAGATAACTGCGTGAGTCAATTACTTTTTTTTTCGAAATTATGGTATGATACTGAAATAAATACATGAACAGTTAAGATAATACAATAAATCATACTATTGATATCATAACACAATACATTAATTCACTTACCAACTTCACCTGACTTTCATAATCTATGGACGACATGTCCATAAACCACCCTCCTCAATAAGTATGGGGTCATTACTCTTTGGTGTTGATGTCTACAATAGAAAAAAATCATAACAATCTAGTTTTACAACTTTTCATTAGAACTTATGTATATTGGTAGGTATTGACTTTGGATATCATAACATAGAATATAAAAAGTTATTTTTTCATGGCCTGATAACTATAAAACTAGATTTTGATAACGTATGTTTGTCTTTCTCTTTTCTAAAGTTGAAACCTCTACAGGACTTACAGGAAACAACCTTTTCCGTTCCGGTGTATTCACCGAAACTCCCTGGGGGGTTTCAATCTGTAAATTTAAAAAAAAAAAATTACAATGTACACATGTCATTTATCAGATTAAACTCGTAAAAATGTAAAGTGTCACCCTACAATTAATAACGTTTTCCTCCACAGTACAATATTCCAAATAAAGTGACATAAATTTAGTGACTGAAGAATAGCACGGTAGTTAAATCTAAATTGATTTACATAGCAATTAATAATTGATGGGCATATGTATTTTATCAGATTATTTAAACACATAAAATGCAATACAATAAATTCCGTCTCCTTCACTTTACAAAATTTCAAGATAACGACATTTTTTTCTATATGTAATAAGCAATATCAACCATTATTTGAGGTATTTATAAAGCATTGTTAGCAATTACTTCATTATAAAGCAATATGAGAATGACATGCTATTATAGTTATATTACATGTTTGTCTGCATGTACTTATTATCTATTTTATATTGGAACAGTGTGAATGTTTTTTTTTTAATTTGTATAGCTATGGACACAACTCATGAATTGTGAAAATTTTGTATATTTGTATTATGGGCCGGATAATAATCGCTAAACTTTGCTTTCGATGAAACTAAAAAAGTTATGTATTTAGGATCCAACTCTTTTTGTTACTGTGTGTATAAAAACGTACTGTTACAAGTGTTTCGTTTCATGTATATTGTATTTGAACTAACTTTGATTTGATTGAAAACAAAAAAAACAACATTCCCTTGTATTAAGCTGTTAATAGTAAATTCCGGTTCATGCATAGTATATTTGTATTAACTTTAAATTTAATGCGCATGTACAAGATGTTATAGTTGTATAATGTATTTTTTGTATTGTATGTTTTGTAAAATTATTAACTCGTATCATTGTGTAAATGATGTATGATTATATATTATCCCTAATAAAAATCGTCGGGACTGAAACGTATTGTTTTGTTTTTATTTATTAAAAAATTACATTAACACTCATTTCTCGGATTTACGAATCGGCTTAAGTAATTCTAAAAAATACATTAAAATTCTAAAAAAATACATTAAATATAATGTTTAACGAGACTTGAGGTGATTTCGTCAATACGGATCATGAAATTCAATAAAAATAATAACAAAAACAGAGTATAATTATATTTATCTTATTATATTAATATATCTTATTTATTTACCCCGCTCAATACAGTACCTTGGGGATTAGGTTGGTCCCCCTTCGGCACTTTATAACAATGGTAATTCTATCAAAATGGGTATACACGTATCATGCAAGTGTAAACGCTTAATACCGGTCATTAGTACGGATCCGGTATGAAAACACGTAAAATGAATCGAGTTTTTGGTAAACATGGCGGCCGGAAACAACTCTGGTTCGTAATGTCCGTCGTAATAACGAACCACTTTATATAAATCCAAAGGTCCGTCCACTTTGAATGAAGCCGAAATCGTAATCACTTTGACGTCTGATAAGTTGACCTTCCATCCTAGACTTTGTATGCGTCGGGCGTAGCGTCTCAGTCTTTTCTTGGCCTCCGCAACGTAGCCGACTTTACCATTTACTTGTATTCGTCCGGTAGAAAACACCGTACAATGTCCACCGATTTTGGCATGTTTCCATATGGCGCCGGAATATTTGGCTGGGTCGAAAATAATGTTTGTCGTTTTATTAACCAAACGTTTTAAGTCAATGGCGCAATTAAGGCGTCCGGAGCACACTACGTTGTTGATCATTTTACCAGTTCATGTATTCGTTCGGGTTACACTCGGAACACCTGAGGTAGCCTAGCTGATTAGCGTGGTCGCTTTGAAAGAGACACGGCACGACGCTGCTGAGTTCTGGTACAGCGGCTCCCACCTCAGGAATGAATCGTTTAAGTTGTTCGTACTCCAAGGGTCTCATACACAATCCTTTCTTGCAAGGTACCACTTCGTCCTGAGGCTTCCAATACTTTCGAATGCCCACGCAAGGGTTTTCCGCCTTGACGGTACAATACACGTTACCGCCCAAGTGGGTTTGGTACGGTTTGCCCTCTTTCAACGCTCCATATGTGTACTTCAAACTGTCAACGAGACATTTCCAGCGCATTAACGTTAAGCTGATCCCTTTCTTGGTCGGTTTATCGTTGTCCCACTCTCTTAGGTCCACTATCTTTTCACCGTTCCACTCGTTGACGGTGACCTGTCTGCCGTTACCCAAGGCGAAACACGGACTGTTTTCAATAATGAAGCGAATGTCTAACTGATACAGCCGGCGCTCCTCTTTTTAATAAAACTATTAACGTGACCCCAATTTTTATTGGCTAGCAATTTCTACAACTTTCATTAGTTCGATTTAAAATAACCGTCATTTTAAAGTGGCTTTGGTACTTAGGTGATCGCGTGACGTCAATAAGCACTTCAAGAAGGAGTGACCCACTTAAGTATGACTCATACCCGCGTGACATCGCGTGACGTTGATGACGTCGATACCCACTTAAGAACCACTTAAGTCATTTCCTGTTTTGAATTTAAAGTGGCGGAATTGTAGTAGTAAATAAGTAAAATTGCTATTAAACATAAAGTTGTCTCCCTTTGACACATAACTATCGATGATAATAAACAAACCGAACAGAAAGCAGATCTGCTCAGACATCAAAATAAACAAACGCCGTAAATTTACACAGTACAATCTTTAATTTTATAGCAAAAGGTATTCAGCTGTCGTCTAACATATTTCCGAGCAGCCATAGCGTCTACGCACACACCTGCTTCAAGAGGATTGGCAAAACTGCCCGTGTTTAAAATGAAGTGAACGTCAAAACAGTTCCTTCTTGCAAACATTCTAGCATAGTCTCACGACCGTTAAAATACTGAAACCACTGATTCCAATGACCTCTGGCTCGTCAGACGTCTTGCGTGATCGTCAATGAACTGGCTCCGGAAGTCGAGGCTGCTGGTTCTGCGTAACGTCTTTCAATTTCAATATCGCTCAAAACATGCAAATCACGCGCAGTAAGCAGTTGAAAACTCGCTGAAATATTTTGATCCGAGCTGCTTTCTTGCTCGTTATCAAAACTACTATGATCTTTTTAGAAAAAAAAAACAATAAGAGAGGTTTGTCTTGTTTTGATGACTAGGTGTGAGACTGTGACATAAATCATTACTAGCAGATTTTAACAGATTATACCAATTTTAAAGGGTGTACCTAGTTAGATGCACAGTGCTTAAACAAATTTTAAATACTTTATTTCTTCTCCACACACATACATATAAAAACATGAAAATAGTAACAATGTTAGAGGTTAGATTTACGCAGCCTTCAGTCTGATGCGTTTCATTAATTTCAAAGTCTGGTATTTCTATCTCACTGATAAGACCATTTAACTTTTTCCGTTCCATTTGTCTACACAGCAAAACTGTTGCTAAGTTAATAGAGTAGTTGCGCTTTTAATGTCTTTCAGCACACGCGTATGTTGGGAACGTATGTAACTTTATTGCCAACAGTAGCTTTAGAAATGAATGTATAAGTGCATTGTCAATTTAAAACATACATTATTCTAGCTATCCTCACTATCCTCTTTTGTTATCCGTTTAAACATATGTATTTTACTTGTACGTATTTTACCACCATTGCAGTGAGAATTGGTGAAATAATATTTTTACATAAAATATTATATAAACCTCCGATAATTTTATTATAATATGTGAACAAATTGATTATTCACTTATTTAAGGGGTAACAAAATAATAAAAAAGAACATGTATAATTTTTTTACTTGCTCTATTTATTTATTTTTACATTGCATTCAATTCAAAATTTTCTCTAACTCTTCAACAGTTTTTTTAACTGTTTAACCTTTTCTCTCGCTTCCATCTGAAGCAAACAAAAAGATGGAACGTTTTTCAACTCTCTCTTTCTCTCTCTCTCTCTCTCTCAAATACTTCTGGGTATAACATTATATAACCATGCGTTAAAGAATCATAGCTACAAATATATTCAATTATTCTTATTTGCATCTTCACTGTTTGATATCATTGACATTTAACTAAACAATCTGTACAGAATAAATCAATATATGTGTATCCTAAGTAATATCGTTATTAACCGTCGCACTTTGATTTCAAATTTATTTTTTAACAATATATTTTTAAACTTTTCAGAGAAATATGTAACTTAGGAAAAAGGGATGAGTTATTATGTAAATAAAGCGCCATGTTGCAAGAATATCAATGAGCACAATATTGAAGTACAGTTAAGTCATCTTTGTCTATTTAATTTAGTTTACAGATAAAAATCTACTCACCAATTAAACTACCGTTTCCCAACGGATTGTCTGAAGTAAAAAAACAACATAATATGTATTATTTGCAAATAATATATATTTTTTTTAAAAAATACCATAGAACAAGCAATTAAAAGGAATAAAACTACAGTACTGTTTTAATATGTTAACGTCTAATTTTAATAGCAAATTTGATTGTGTTTTATTATTTCCCTTTTATCTAAAAATGATGTAACAATAAGATTCGCACCACATTTTAATGATAACCTTTTATTTGTTATAAATCGTTTGGGTAATACATACAGATGTTTACCAGTCCGGGCCGGTCGTTGTTCCCCTACTGGCAGCTGGGGAAATGTGGCCTTGAACACTGGGGGTCTTTAAAAATATATAAAATGGAACCTTAATATGATATAAAAACATTTTATTGTCAGAAAAAACCTAATGTAATGCAATCTTACATATTTTTTTTTATTTTAACCATTGAGAACCGGTCCTTTAAGGCTATAATCGATGTGTAGGCCAAATCACTTTTATCGTTGAAAACATTTTATTGATGAGTAACAAACAGTGTGAACTCGTCAAAAAAGGGTCATCAATATATAAAATATATACAAAAATAGCCATTCTCAGTTTTGGTTCGACTACTTTATGATAAATATTGTATTTGTTCTAAAGAGTGTATACATGTACTTACTGAAAATTTTATCTTTTTTCTCGGAGTCTCTGGCTGTAATGGTAAATGGTATATCACACCTTTTAAAATGTACAAATAGCATCAAAGCACACGAACGCACACATACGCACGCACACACATACACGCACGTACACACGAACACACACACAACAATAAAAAATGATGCTAAAAAATATATATATATTTAAATAATGTGTCTTAAAGGCGACATAACAAAACTGATTTATTGCCAATATGAAATGCTTATGCAGTTAAGTTCCGCTATAACGCACACCAGCAATATGCATTTATTTGTTTAATATACTCTTTATAATACTTAACTGAATAACAGTATTAGCGGTATTTTACAATAGTTTTCTTACCGAAATTGACACAGGGGATTTCTCTATCCCTCTGTGGGACCTTTTGGAAGCAGCTCTAGTCTGCAAAAGACAATGACACAAAGACAACAGTAAATCCTGCATAATCACCACATAACAATAACATAAAAGTAATCCTCGATTATATTAATTATTGTAGCTATACTAAAATATAGAAAATATTACATTCATCTTTTCTGTTATAAGTCCAGTGAGAGAATGACCATAACACCTTAGTAAGCCCTTTCTTTTTGTCCTACCTTAATATAATTAATCGTTAACAGTACGGTTTCTTTTTTCCATTGAATTAAGTTCTATGTACGTAGCGCAATACAATACCTCACTAAGTTAACTTTTAAATTGGTAATTTAGGTAACGTTAGTTTCTCACACAATTACGGTTGAGAATAACTTTCCCGGCAAAGATTTTACAAACAGAATTCTAACGGGAAATTGAATCAAATTGAAAACAGAAAAGTTTAGGTATTAAGGTTCATGTTCAGTCTTAGTATTTCTGACACAAGCATACCACACCCTGACAACATGATACCACACTCTGACACCATGATACCACACTCTGACGCCATCATACCACACTTTGACAACATTATACCACACCCAGACAACACGATACCACACACTGACACCATCATACCACACTCTGAGACCATCATACCACACACTGACAACATCATAACACACCCTGACACCATCATAGCACACCCTGACAACATGATACCACACCCTGACACCATGATACCACACCCTGACACCATCATAGCACACCCTGACAACATGATACCACACCCTGACACCATGATACCACACCCTGACACCATCATACCACACTCTGACACCATCATACCACAATCTGACACCATCATACCACACTCTGACACCACGATACCACACCGTCATGTTAACACACCCTGACAACAAGATACCACACACTGACACCATCATACTACACTCTGACACAATCATACCAGACCATAAGACCATGGATCCATTCTGACACCATCCTATTATACACTGACACAATGATACCACACATTGACACCATGATACCAATCCCTGACCCCATGATATCACATCCTGACACCATGAAACCACACCCTGACACCGTGATACAAGACCCTGACACCATTCCCTGACACCATGCTAAATACACTGACACCATGATACCACACATTGACACCATGAAATCAATCTTTGACACCATGATACCACAGCCTGACACCATGATACCACACCTTGACACCACGATAACACACCCTGGCACAATGATACCCGTTCCTGACACAATAATAGCCGTCACTGACACCATGATATCACACACTGACACCATGATACCACACTCTGACACCATGATACCACACACTGACACCATGATAACTCACCCTGAGACAATGATATCACAGACTGACACCATCATACTAGGCCCTGAAACCATCATACCACACACTGACAACATCATAACACACCCTGACACCATGATACCACACTCTGAAACCATTACAGCACACCCTGACACCATGATACCACACTCTGACACCATCATACCACACCCTGACACCATCATACCACACCTTGACACCATCATACCATACTCTGACACCATCATGCCACACCCTGACACCATCATACCACACCTTGACACCATCATACCACACCTTGACACCATCATACCATACTCTGACACCATCATGCCACACCCTGACACCATCATACCACACTCTGACACCATCATAGCACACCCTGACAACATGATACCACACCCTGACACCAGAATACCACACCCTGACACTATGATTTCACACTCTGACACCATGATACCACACCCTGACACCATGATACCACACTCTGACACCATCATACCACACCCTGACACCATCATACCACACTCTGACACCATAATACCATTCCCTCTAACCATCCTATCATACACAGACACCATGATACCAGTCCCTGACACCATCATACTAGGCCCTGAAACCATGATAACACAGACTGACACCATGATATCAGTCCCTGACACCATGATACCAGTCCCTGACACCATCATACTAGGCCCTGAAACCATGATAACACAGACTGACACCATGATACCATTCCCTCTCACCATCCTATCATACCAGTGTATGACTGACACCATGATATCAGTCCCTGACACCATGATATCAGTCCCTCACAGCATTATAACTCACACTCTCACAATGCCACCATCATACCACACACTGAAACCATGATACCATTCTCTTACACCATCCTTTCATATACTGACACCATGATACCACACCCTGACACCATGATACCAGTCCCAGACACAATGAAACCAGTCCCTGACGCCATGATACCACACCCTGACACCATCATAGCACACCCTGACAACATGATACCACACCCTGACACCATGATACCACACCCTGACACTATGATTTCACACTCTGACACCATGATACCACACCCTGACACCATCATACCACACTCTGACACCATCATACAACACCCTGACACCAACATACCACACTCTGACACCATAATACCATTCCCTCTCACCATCCTATCATACACAGACACCATGATACCAGTCCCTGACACCATCATACTAGGCCCTGAAACCATGATAACACAGACTGACACCATGATATCAGTCCCTGACACCATGATACCAGTCCCTGACACCATCATACTAGGCCCTGAAACCATGATAACACAGACTGACACCATGATACCATTCCCTCTCACCATCCTATCATACCAGTGTATGACTGACACCATGATATCAGTCCCTGACACCATGATATCAGTCCCTCACAGCATTATAACTCACACTCTCACAATGCCACCATCATACCACACAGTGAAACCATGATACCATTCTCTTACACCATCCTTTCATACACTGACACCATGATACCACACCCTGACACCATGATACCAGTCCCAGACACAATGAAACCAGTCCCTGACGCCATGATACCACACCCTGACACCATGATAGCATTATCTCTCACCATCCTATCATACACAGACACCATGATATCACACCCTGACACCATGATACCAGTCCCAGACACAATGAAACCAGTCCCTGACACCATGATACCACACCCTGACACCATGATAGCATTAGGTCTCACCATCCTATCATACACTGACACCATGATATCAGGCCCTGACACCATGATGTCAGTCCCTCACAGCATGATACCAGTCCCAAAAACCATGATATCAGGTCCTGTCACCATGATACGACACTCTGACACCATGATAGCCGGCGCTGACACCATTATAACTCACCCTCTCACAAGGCAAACATCATACCACACAGACTGAAACCATGATACCATTCACTTACACCATCCTTTCATACACTGACACCATGATACCCCACCCTGACACGATGATAACACACGCTGGCACAATGATACCAGTCCCTAACACAATGATACCACACCCTGACACCATGATACCACACCCTGACACCATGATACCACACCCTGACACCATGATAACACACACTGACAACATGATACCACACACTGACACCATCATACCACACTCTGACACAATCATACCAGACCATAAGACCATGGATCCATTCCCTGACACCATCATATCATACACTGACACAATGATACCACAAGCTGACACCATGATATCACACCATGACACCATGATGCCACACCCTGATACCATGATATCACACCCTGACACCATGATACAACACCCAGACACCGTGATACCAGTCGCTGACACCATGATATCATTCCCTGACACCATGATACCACACTGTGACACCATGATACCATTCAATGACACCATGATACCATTCACTGACACCATGATACCTTACCTGACAACATGATACCAAACCCTGACACAATGATTCCAGTCCCTGACACCATGATATCACACACTGACACCATTATACTTCACCCTGACATCACGATACCAAACACTGAGAACATCATAGCAGACCCTGACAACATGATACCACACACTGACACCATCATACCACACTCTGACACAATCATACCACACCCTGACAACATGATACCACACTCTGACACCATCATAGCACACTCTGACACCATGATACCACAACCTGACACGATCATAGCACACACTGACAACAAGATACCACACTCTGACACCATGATACCACACTCTGACACCATCATACCACACTCTGACAACATTATACCACACCCTGACACCATCATAGCACACCCTGACAACATCAAAACACACCCTGACAACAAGATAACACACTCTGACAACATCATAACACACCATGACAACATGATACCACACGCTGACAACATGATACCACACCCTGACATCATCATACCACACACTGACAACATCATAACACACCCTGACAATACGATACCATACACTGACACCATCATACCACACTCTGAGACCATCATAGCACACCCTGACAACATGATACCACACCCTGACACCATGATACCACACCCTGACACCATCATACCATACTCTGACACCATCATACCACAATCTGACACCATCATACCACACTCCGACAGCACGATACCACACCGTCATGATAACACACCCTGACAACAAGATACCACACACTGACACCATCATACTACACTCTGACACAATCATACCAGACCATAAGACCATGGATCCATTCCCTGACACCATCCTATCATACACTGACACACTGATATCACAACCTGACACCATGATATCCCACCATGACACCATGATTCCACACCCTGACACCATGATATCACACCCTTACACCATGATACCACACCCTGACACCGTGATACCAGTCCCTGACACCATGATACCATTCCCTGACACCATCCTATTATACACTGACACCATGATACCACACATTGACACCATGATACTAATCCCTGACCCCATGATATCACATCCTGACACCATGATACCACACCCTGACACCGTGATACAAGACCCTGACAGCATTCCCTGACACCATCCTAACATACACTGACATCATGATACCACACATTGACACCATGAAATCAATCTTTGACACCATAATAACACACCCTAACAACATGATACCACACACTGACACCATCATAGCACACCCTGACACCATCATACCACACCCTGGCACCATCATACCACACCCTGACACCATGATAACACACCCTGACAACATGATACCACACACTGACACCATCATACCACACCCTGACACCATCATACGACACCCTGACACCATCATACCACATCCTGACACCATAAGACACCCTGACAACATGATACCACTCATTGACACCATCATACCACACACTGACAACATCATAACACACCCTAACACCATGATACCACACTCTGACAACATCATACCACACCCTGAACCATCATACCACACCTTGACACTATCATACCATACTCTGACACCATCATGCCACACCCTGACAACATGATACCACACCCTGCCACCATGATAACACACCCTGACACCATCATACCACACTCTGACACCATCATTCCACAATGTGACACCATCATACCGAACTCTGACACCACGATACCACACCGTCATGATAACACACCCTGACAACATGATACCACACACTGACACCATCATACCACACTCTGACACAATCATACCAGACCATAAGACCATGGATCCATTCCCTGACACCATCCTATCATACACTGACACAATGATACCACAACCTGACACCATGATATCACACCATGACACCATGATTCCACACCCTGACACCATGATATCACACCCTGACACCATGATATCACATCCTGACACCATGATACCACTCCCTGACACAGTGATACAAGACCCTGACACCATTCCCTGACACCATCCTAACATACACTGACTCCATGATACCACACATTGACACCATGAAATCAATCTTTGACACCATAATAACACACCCTAACAACATGATACCACACACTGACACCATCATAGCACACCCTGACACCATCATACACAGCCTGACACAATGAAACCACACAATGACACCATCATACCACACCCTGACACCATGATACCAGTACCTCTCACCTTCTATCAAACACTGACACCATGATACCAGTCCCTGACATCATGATATCCTTTCTTCACAGCATGATACCAGTCCCTGACACCATGATACCAGGTCGTGTCACCATGATACCACACCCTGACACCATGATTGCCGGTCCTGACACCATGATAACTCACCAGCTCACAATGATTACACACCCTGACACCATCCTACTACACACGGACACCATCACACCACACCCTGAAACAATGATACCATTCTCTTACACCATCCTATCATACACTGACACCATGATACCACACAATGACACCATAATACCAGTCCCTGACACCATGAAACCAGTCCCTGACACCATGATATCAAACCATGACATCAAAACACAATTCCCTGACATATCAGTCCCTGACACCATATCACACCTTGACACCATGATACCACACCCTGACACCACGACACCACACCCTGACACCACCATACCACACCCTGACAACATGATAACACACCCTGACAACATGATACCACACACTGACACCATCATACCACAGTCTGATACCATCATAACACACCCTGACACCATGACACCAGTCCCTGACACCATATACCACCCTGACACAATTATACCACACCATGATACCACGATACCACACCCTAACAACACGATATCAAACCCTGACACCATGATAACACAACATGACAACATGATGCCACACCGACACCATCATACCACATTCTGACACCATTATAGCACACCCTAACACCTTGATACCATTCCCTGAAACGAACCTATCATACAATGCCACAATGATACCAAACCCTGACACCATGATACCAATCGCTGACACCATCATACAAGACCCTGACACCATGATACCAGTCCCTGACACCATGATACTAGGCCCTGACACCATGATACACAGTCTGACACCATGATACCACACAATGACACCATCATACCACACCCTGACACCATGATAACCATCCCTCACAGCATGATACCTGTCCCTGACACCATGATACCAGGTCCTGTCACGATGATACCACACCCTGACACCATGATATCCATCCCTCACAGCATGATACCAGTCCCTGACACCATGATACCAGGTCCTGTCACGATGATACCACACCCTGACACCATGATACCATTCCCTCTCACCATCCTATCATACACTGACACCATGATACCAGTCCCTGACATCATGATATCCATCCTTCACAGCATGATACCAGTCCCTGATACCATGATACCACACCCTGACACCATGATAACTCACCCTCTCACAATAATTCCACACACTGACACCATCCTACTACGCACGTACACCATCATACCACACCCTGAAACCATGATACCATTCTCTTACACCATCCTATCATACACTGACACCATGATACCACACCGGGACACCATAATACCAGTCCCTGACACAATGAAACCAGTCCCTGACACCATGATACCACACACTGACACCATGATAACATTAGCTCTCACCATCCTATCATACACTGACGCCATGTTAACAGTCCCTGACACCATGATATCCATCCCTCACAGCATGATACCAGTCCCTGACACCATGATACCAGGTCCTATCACCATGATACCACACCCTGATACCATGATAACATTAGCTCTCACCATCCTATCATACACTGACGCCATGATAACAGTCCCTGACACCATGATATCCATCCCTCACAGCATGATACCAGTCCCTGACACCATGATACCAGGTCCTGACACAATGATACCACACCCTGACATCAAGACACAATTACCTGACACCATGATACCAGTCCCTGACACCATATTACGCCCTGACACCATTATACCACACCCTGACACCATGATACCACACCGTCATGATAACACACCATGACAACATGATACCACACACTGACATAATCATACCACACTCAGACATAATCATACCAGACCATAAGACCATGATACCATTCCCTGACACCATCCTATCATACACTGACATAATGATACCACAACCTTACACCATGATATCACACCATGACACCATGATTCCACACCCTGACACCATGATATCACACCCTGACACCATGATACCACACCCTGACACTGTGATACCAGTCCCTGACACCATGATACCATTCGCTGACACCATCATATAACACACTGACACCATATTACCACACATTGAAACCATGAAACCAATCCCTGACACCATGATATCACATCCTGACACCATGATACCACACCCTGACACCGTGATACAAGTCCCTGACACCATTCCCTGACACCATCCTATCATACACTGACACCATGATACTACACATTGACACCATGAAACCAATCTTTGACACCATGATACCGCACCCTGACATCATGATAAAAGGACCTGACACCATGATACCACACATTGAAACCACGATAACACACCCTGGCACAATGATACCCGTTCCTGACACAATAATAGCCGTCACTGACACCATGATACCACACCCTTACACCATGATAACACACGCTGGCACAATGATACCAGTCCCTGACACAATGATACCACACCCTGACACCATGATACCCCACCCTGACACCATGATACCATTCCCTGACACCATGATACCACACCCTGACACCATGATACCACACCCTGACACCATGATACCATTCACTGACACCATAATACCACACCTAACAGCATGATACCAAACCCTGACAAAATGATACCAGTCCATGACACCATGATATCACACCCTGACACCATTATACTACACCCTGACACCACGATACCACAACCTGACACCATGATAACACACCCTGACAACATGATACCACACCCTGACACCATCATACCACACTCTGACAGCATCATACCACACCCTGACGCCATGATAACACACCGAGACAAGATGATACCACACCCTGACACCATCATACCACACTCTGACACCATCATACCACACCCTGACACCCTGATAACACACCCTGACAACAAAATACCACACCCTGACACCATCATACCACACACTGACACCATTATTCCCCACCCTGACAACATGATACCACACACTGACACCATCATACCACACTCTGACACCATCATAGCACACCCTGACACCATGATAACACACCCAGACAACATGATACCACACCCTGACACCATCATACCACACTCTGACACCATCATACCACACCCTGACAACACACCTTGACAACATAATACCACACCCTGACACCATCATACCACACACTGACACCATTATTCCCCACCCTGACACCATGATACCACACCCTGACACCATGATAAAACACCCTGACAACATGATACCACACACTGACACCATCATACCACACTCTGACACCATCAAAGCACACCCTGACACCATGATACCATTCCCTGATACGAACCTATCATACATTGACACAATGATACCAAACCCAGACACCATGAAACCAATCGCTGACACCATGATACAAGACCCTGACACCATGATACAAGTCCCTGACACCATGATACTAGGCCCTGACACCATGATACACAGCCTGACACCATGATACCACACAATGACACCATGATACTAATCGCTGACACCATGATACCAGTCCCTGACACCATGATATCAGTCCCTGACACGATGATACCAGTCCCTGATACCATGATACTAGGCCCTGATACCATCATACCCAGCCTCACACAATGATACCACACAATAACACCATCATACCACACCCTGACACCATGATACCATTCCCTCGCACCATCCTATCATACACTGACACCATGATACCAGTCCCTGACATCATGATATCCATCCTTCACAGCATGATACCAGTCCCTGACACCATGATACCACACGCTGACACCATGATAACTCACCCTATCACAATAATTCCACACCCTGACACCATCCTACTACGCACGTACACCATCATACCACACCCTGAAACCATGATACCATTCTCTTACACCATCCTATCATACACTGACACCATGATACCACACCCTGACACCATGATAACATTAGCTCTCACCATCCTATCATACACTGACGCCATGACAACAGTCCCTGACACCATGATATCCATCCCTGACACCATGATTCCAGATCCTGTCACAATGATACCACACCCTGACACCATGATACCACACCCTGACACCATGATAACTCACTCTCTCACAATAATTACACACCCTGACACTATCCTACTACGTACGTACACCATCATACCACACCCTGAAACCATGATACCATTCTCTTACACCATCCTATCATACACTGACACCATGATACGACACCCTGACACCATAATACCAGTCCCTGACACAATGAAACCAGTCCCTGACACAATGATACCACACCCTGACATCAAGACACAATTTCCTGACACCATGATACCAGTCCCTGACACCATATTACACCCTGACACCATTATACCACACCCTGACACCATGATACCACACCGTCATGATTACACACCATGACAACATGATACCACACACTGACATAATCATACCACACTCAGACATAATCATACCAGACCATAAGACCATGATACCATTCCCTGACACCATCCTATCATACACTGACACAATGATACCACAACCTTACACCATTATACTACACCCTGACACCACGATACCACAACCTGACACCATGATAACACACACTGACAACATGATACCACACCTTGACACCATCATACCACACTCTGACAGCATCATACCACACACTGACACCATTATTCCCCAACCTGACACCATGATACCACACCCTGACACCATGATAAAACACCCTGACAACATGATACCACACACTGACACCATCATACCACACTCTGACACCATCATAGCACACCCTGACACCATGATACCATTCCCTGATACGAACCCATCATACATTGACACAATGATACCAAACCCTGACACCATGATACCAATCGCTGACACCATGATACAAGACCCTGACACCATGATACCAGTCCCTGACACCATGATACTAGGCCCTGACACCATGATACACAGCCTGACACCATGATACCACACAATGAGACCATGATACTAATCGCTGACACCATGATACCAGTCCCTGACACCATGATATCAGTCCCTGACACGATGATACCAGTCCCTGATACCATGATACTAGGCCCTGACACCATCATACCCAGCCTCACACAATGATACCACACAATAACACCATCATACCACACCCTGACACCATGATACCATTCCCTCTCACCATCCTATCATACACTGACACCATGATACCAGTCCCTGACATCATGATATCCATCCTTCACAGCATGATACCAGTCCCTGACACCATGATACCAGCTCCTGTCACCATGATACCACACCCTGACACCATGATTCCACACCCTGTCACCATGATAACTCACCCGCTCACACTGATTCCACACCCTGACACCATCCTACTACACACGGACACCATCATACCACACCTAGAAACAATGATACCATTCTCTTACACCATCCTACCATACACTGACACCATGATACCACACCATGACACCATAATACCAGCCCCTGACACCATGAAACCAGTCCCTGACACCATGATACCACATCCTGACATCAAAACACAATTCCCTTACACCATGATACCAGTCCCTGACACCATATCACACCTTGACACCATTATACCACACCCTGACACCACGAAACCACACTCTGACACCACGACACCACACCCTGACACCATGATAACACACCCTGACAACATGATACCACACCCTGACACCATCATACCACACTCTGACACCATCATAGCACACCCTGACACCATGATAACACACCCAGACAACATGATACCACACCCTGACACCATCATACCACACTCTGACACCATCATACCACACCCTGACAACACACCTTGACAACATAATACCACACCCTGACACCATCATACCACACACTGACACCATTATTCCCCACCCTGACACCATGATACCACACCCTGACACCATGATAAAACACCCTGACAACATGATACCACACACTGACACCATCATACCACACTCTGACACCATCAAAGCACACCCTGACACCATGATACCATTCCCTGATACGAACCTATCATACATTGACACAATGATACCAAACCCAGACACCATGAAACCAATCGCTGACACCATGATACAAGACCCTGACACCATGATACAAGTCCCTGACACCATGATACTAGGCCCTGACACCATGATACACAGCCTGACACCATGATACCACACAATGACACCATGATACTAATCGCTGACACCATGATACCAGTCCCTGACACCATGATATCAGTCCCTGACACGATGATACCAGTCCCTGATACCATGATACTAGGCCCTGATACCATCATACCCAGCCTCACACAATGATACCACACAATAACACCATCATACCACACCCTGACACCATGATACCATTCCCTCGCACCATCCTATCATACACTGACACCATGATACCAGTCCCTGACATCATGATATCCATCCTTCACAGCATGATACCAGTCCCTGACACCATGATACCACACGCTGACACCATGATAACTCACCCTATCACAATAATTCCACACCCTGACACCATCCTACTACGCACGTACACCATCATACCACACCCTGAAACCATGATACCATTCTCTTACACCATCCTATCATACACTGACACCATGATACCACACCCTGACACCATGATAACATTAGCTCTCACCATCCTATCATACACTGACGCCATGACAACAGTCCCTGACACCATGATATCCATCCCTGACACCATGATTCCAGATCCTGTCACAATGATACCACACCCTGACACCATGATACCACACCCTGACACCATGATAACTCACTCTCTCACAATAATTACACACCCTGACACTATCCTACTACGTACGTACACCATCATACCACACCCTGAAACCATGATACCATTCTCTTACACCATCCTATCATACACTGACACCATGATACGACACCCTGACACCATAATACCAGTCCCTGACACAATGAAACCAGTCCCTGACACAATGATACCACACCCTGACATCAAGACACAATTTCCTGACACCATGATACCAGTCCCTGACACCATATTACACCCTGACACCATTATACCACACCCTGACACCATGATACCACACCGTCATGATTACACACCATGACAACATGATACCACACACTGACATAATCATACCACACTCAGACATAATCATACCAGACCATAAGACCATGATACCATTCCCTGACACCATCCTATCATACACTGACACAATGATACCACAACCTTACACCATTATACTACACCCTGACACCACGATACCACAACCTGACACCATGATAACACACACTGACAACATGATACCACACCTTGACACCATCATACCACACTCTGACAGCATCATACCACACACTGACACCATTATTCCCCAACCTGACACCATGATACCACACCCTGACACCATGATAAAACACCCTGACAACATGATACCACACACTGACACCATCATACCACACTCTGACACCATCATAGCACACCCTGACACCATGATACCATTCCCTGATACGAACCCATCATACATTGACACAATGATACCAAACCCTGACACCATGATACCAATCGCTGACACCATGATACAAGACCCTGACACCATGATACCAGTCCCTGACACCATGATACTAGGCCCTGACACCATGATACACAGCCTGACACCATGATACCACACAATGAGACCATGATACTAATCGCTGACACCATGATACCAGTCCCTGACACCATGATATCAGTCCCTGACACGATGATACCAGTCCCTGATACCATGATACTAGGCCCTGACACCATCATACCCAGCCTCACACAATGATACCACACAATAACACCATCATACCACACCCTGACACCATGATACCATTCCCTCTCACCATCCTATCATACACTGACACCATGATACCAGTCCCTGACATCATGATATCCATCCTTCACAGCATGATACCAGTCCCTGACACCATGATACCAGCTCCTGTCACCATGATACCACACCCTGACACCATGATTCCACACCCTGTCACCATGATAACTCACCCGCTCACACTGATTCCACACCCTGACACCATCCTACTACACACGGACACCATCATACCACACCTAGAAACAATGATACCATTCTCTTACACCATCCTACCATACACTGACACCATGATACCACACCATGACACCATAATACCAGCCCCTGACACCATGAAACCAGTCCCTGACACCATGATACCACATCCTGACATCAAAACACAATTCCCTTACACCATGATACCAGTCCCTGACACCATATCACACCTTGACACCATTATACCACACCCTGACACCACGAAACCACACTCTGACACCACGACACCACACCCTGACACCATGATAACACACCCTGACAACATGATACCACACCCTGACACCATCATACCACACTCTGACACCATCATAGCACACCCTGACACCATTCCCTGATACGAACCTATCATACAATGACACAATGATACCAAACACTGACACCATAATACCAATCGCTGACACCATGATACAAGACCTGAAACCATGATACCAGTCCAGCGATAAATTTGTAATGTTTACTGACTCTTTGTCAGAAAACAGTCCATTAAAAACCTCAATTTTTCCAACCCTCACATTATAGATGTACTTTTGAAACACGATGAACTTTCTCTTAATAAGCGTATTGTCTTCTGTTGGCTACCTAGTCATGTAGGCATCCGAGGAAATGAGGATGCAGAAAAGAGTGCAAAATCTGCCTCAGCCCTTACTGAGACAGATCTTTGCATCCCCCACACAGATTTCAAGCCACTTATCAGTCGATATATTTTAACAAAATGGCAAACATGTTGGGACAATACTATTATATATAACAAGTTACACGCAATTAAACCTAACGTCGATACTAATATCTCTATTTGCAGAGAAAGTAGGCGGGAAGACGTAGCTCTTACCCGCTGTCGCATTGGACATGCAAGATTAACTCATTCATATCTATAAAAAAGAGAAGTTCAACCTGTATTTGTTCCTTGCCAGGAACCACTGACAGTCTACTTTATTTTATTGCAGTGTATTGACACACCTATCTCTTCTGAAACAGTGTTGGTAAATGCCATTGTTTGGGGAATACCACTCCCACAAACCTGACAAAATAAGAGGTGTGTTTGACCCATCTGTTGAATTTGATGGAAAGTCGTTGAACAATTCATTGTTGAGTGGACCAAATGTGACAAACAGTTTGTTGGGAGTCTTGCTTCGTTTCCGGCGAGATGAAGTTGCTGTCGTGTCGGAAATACAACAGATGTTTTATTCCTTTCTTGTGAATAAGGAGCATCGTGATTTTCTACGTTTCTTCTGGCATGAAGATAATGACATCACAAAGGACTTGGTAGAGTACAGGATGAGGGTTCATGTTTTTGGAAATAAGCCTTCGCCTGCTATTGCTACCTATGGGCTGCGCAAAGCTGTAGAAAGATGTTAAGAGGTTTGTCGAGCGCGATTTCTACGTTGACGACGTTTTGACGTCCTGATGTTTGATGCAATTTTGTGTAGTCGGATCTTGCCATTATCCGCGAGAACCTGCTGCGTTCTTTTGATCAAGTTGACGGCTTCATTTGATCAAGTTGACGGCTTCATCTATTGATGGACTCATTCCAAAAAGAGGATTTGTCTAATGGATATTTTCGCAGATGAGCTTCCGGCACAGGCCAGCTTGGGTCTAACCTGGGACTTGGGAAAGGATGCATTCACATTTAACCTTTGCCTTCAATCACAACCGTTTACCAAGCGTGGTGTCCTGTCTAGGATCCTGTCTTTGACCCCCTAGGTTTTGTTACACCCGCTGTCATAACTGGTCGCATGTTGATGAGGGAGATATTCATGACAAGTGAGTCATGGGACAGTCACCTTCCTGAAGAAAAGAGTACGAAATGGGACGAATGGCTTAACTCGTTAGAAGACTTTCCTAGGATTTTCATGGACAAGTCATTGAGTAAGGCGGATTTTCTTAAGATCCATGTGTTCTGCGATGCTTCTGAGAAGGCAATTTGTGCTGTAGCATATGTCCATGCACTGTATGGGTCTGAAACCCACACTGGATTTGTGATGGGAAAATCCAAGCTTGCACCTTCAGGGGGAACCACAATACCACGTTTAGAACTGTGCGCTGGCGTTCTGGCCACAGAACTTGCTGCCATCATCTCAGAACATCTGGATTTGTCCATGGAACATTTTGTGTACCACACGGATAGTAAAGTAGTGCTTGGTTATCTGAACAATCGCAAACGACGTTTCTGCACATACGTATCTAATCGGGTACAAGCCATTTCGAGGTCGTCTAAGTCGAGCCAGTGGCATTACGGGGCTACACAGAACAATCCAGCTGATTGTGGCACAAGATGTAACTTACATCTACGCAACTTACCAGTTATGTGGATCAAGGGACCTCAGTTGCAGAAAACTAGTCTGGAGTGCGATCCAGACAAAACCAGTCTTACCTTTGGTTTGGTGGATGCGCAAGAAGATCACGAAATCCGTCAAGAGATTCGGGTAAAAGCAACTGTGATCAAACCGAGCGTGCCAACCAAATTTGAGAAGTTTTCAACATGGAAATCCTTAGGCAGAGCGTTTTCTTGCTTGAGACGATTTGTGAAGTCAAGTGGAGTTTATTCCTCCAGCTAGTGTTGATGAGAACATTCAGACAGAGACCTTTCTGCTTCAAACAGTGCAGAATAAAGCATTCATGGGTGAAATATCAGCCTTCAACCAGAAGCAAGCTGTTTCAGGAAGAAGCAGCATTGAATAGGTTCCATTATATAGCACGATTTAACAATAAACTTACTACCGTTCACCGATAACAGTATTGATATCCGTGACAACGCGCTGATAAGGTTAAACAATTTGGTAAGAGTACAAAGCGGGGTTTTATACCATAACGCAAGTATGGAAACTTTATAACCCCCTTTTTACATAATGATGCGTTGGTCCAAAAAAGAATTTCGAAATGACAAGAGCCAGGAAAGTTCAAAAAGTCGAAAGAAACCGGTTTTACCACTCAGAAAATTGCTATTTAAACTCGCCCGCACCTGAAGCAATATCGTTCTTTTTTTTCATACAACAATGTGAATGAAGTCATTATATGACTATCTTAAGCATTCTTCTGCATGGGGATCATTATATGATCCAACTCTCTGAATAAAAATCATGTTTTACACAATTTTAAACAAAGGGATTATTGTATGTCCCTACTGTGTGTTGGGCATTATATGGCCCATCTTTATGTATTCAGTCATTATATGACTGTCTTATGCATTCTTATGCATGGGGATCATTATATGACCCATTGTCCCTACTTTGTGTATTGAGCTAATAATATTCTGCAATTATACTTATAGGGATCATTATATGACCCAATTGTGTGGTAAAGGTCTATCCCACGACATCATATTACCCTAATTTTAGGTTTGTACCAGTATCTGGTAACATTTATAATTTCATCTGTCTGCCACCTTACGGATATGATATGTATGTTTCTAATGGCATGTGTTTCGGTCATCATATGACCAAGCTTAATACTTAATATTCAGTCATTGATAACGCCTGAATCATTACATGCTTTAAAATCTTGTTCTCTGCTGTTCCTAAACTTGGCTGATTAAGATTTGGGTTCGTGATAAGTTAATACAAAATTATGTTTGCCAACCATTCTTCCATATATGATGCAATCATCTATAGGGATGTTGACACATAAATAATCTTACAACTGTTTCTTTGTGACTTGTTTGTTTTCCCTACTGTTTTGTTTCAGTATGCCGAAGCAAAAACCAACAACTTCTAAGACAGGCAAACGCCAACAGGCAAAGAAATAACCAAACCAGGGAAATCAACGGTTAACGCAATTAATTGCAAGGGCCATTTCAAGTGATGCAGGGCTGCTGGAGGAGATCCAGGGCCTGTTGCCTCAGAAAGAAACGAACACACCACCTCAGATAGAGACCGACCATCCTCAGATGGAGACTTAACCGTTAGCAACCCTGGACCTTCGGTCAGACCCGGACGACCCGTGTTCAACTTCATCGTTCGATGATGGCCAGGGACTACCAGAAGTGGGTGAAGTTGAAGACCTGGGTGCTTTCTCTACAGTTCACCCTCTTGTGGACAAGGCCACCAGGCAAAAAAATACAATCAACAATACATTGACCTTCCTGCACTACTGTTTAGTCAGCTGTCTTTGAGACAACAACTATTAAAAAAATCACCACATCAGTACTAATTCTGCAAACAAGATTACCTCAATCCTCACATGGTGCCGCGCATTCCAGCTATATGCTGATATATATTGTGGGAAATACCCTACTCAGAGTTCAGAACTTTTTCGTTATATGAGCATTATTCAGACTTTGGTCCAAAATTCTTTCCCATGGCAACAGTATGACAAGAAATTCCGTCAACTGCGCTCGGTTAATCCTCTACCATGGCGCAGTATCCACTCTGAAACTTACCTTTTCTGTTCAATGCTTGCTAAGTCTCAGCCCTTTCGTGGCCAGCAGTCATCGGCCACAAGACTCCCTCTCTCTGTCCGTCACAGAAAAGGCTTCTGTTGGGAATTCCAGGACTCCGGCAGATGCCTTAAATCAAAATGTACAATGGTTCGTCACATGGGGCCAGCCGTTGTTTTAAACCATGCAGACGTATCAGTGATTTCAAAACACAGTCCCCATCAGCAAACAAGCACCGTTCAATTCAGAAACATACTTAGTTTACCCACACCAATTGATCCGTTAGCACTTGAACCTCTCCTTGCTGGATACGATAATCACGAAACATCAAAACTGCTAAAAGGTTTTAGAGAGGGGTTTTCCTTGGGTTCTACCAGTGTGATTCTGCCAGGCTATGCAACAATCATCCTTCTGTTGCTAGTCATGCAAAATTTGTATTTTTTTTTAAATTTCATCTGAAGTATTTGTATTTTGGGTTTAACGGCACACCGACACATTATAGGTCATACGGCGCCGAATAAAGTTAAATTAATCAACATTGAAGTTTAACAGTGTTAAAACTAAAATAGGTATTTCGGAACGTGAGAATATACAAGTTAAAAATATTTGAAAACAAATATATATGGATAACAGTATTAAAATTTGCAAAGATATCACAATAAACTGTTAAGACATTACAATCGGTTAAAAATGCTAATTTCTTTTAAAAAAACAAACAAGTGTAGAGTTGGACACTGTCTTAAACAAATCAAACATGGTATTGACATTAAAATATTTAGATCGTATGTGGTTGGTGTCAATACAGTCTAATAAAATATGCTTAACTGTCAGTGGTTCCTGACACACTCAGGTTGGTCTTCTCTTTGTAAAAGATAAGAATGAGTTAGTCTAGAATGACCTATTCGACGACCTATTCGTCTTTATACGACACATATGCTTGTGGAACAGTGAGGGTGAACAGGAAAGAAGTTCCAAAAGCATTTGGCCGGGTCAAACTCAGGCAGGATGAATGCATCTTCAGACGTCGGGAGAACATGCTTGCGCTGAAATACCATGACAAGCGTTCAGTTCACATGCTGTCCACAATTCACCAGGCGGAATTGGTCATCACAGACAAAGTCAACAGGACAACCAATGAGCCCATTAGGAAGCCAGCAGCAATTGTTGACTATATATCAAGAAAATGGGAGGTGTTGATCTATTAGATCAAATAGTTCAATACTATGATGTGTTGCGGAAATGTGTAAAATGGTGGAAAAAGTTGTATTTCCACTTGTTCAATGTTCTGCTTGTAAATGCTTATTTACTGCACCTGAAATATGCACAACAGACCAAGAAACGTGCACACATGGACTTTAGGCAGATGTTGGCCCAGCAACTCATTGAGTCGGCTTCAAATGCACCAAAGCCAAGAAGAAAAGGAAGGAAAGTTGATAACCTGAGTCGATTGACTGAAAGACATTTTATTGGCCATATTCAACCAAAGCCTGGAGCCAAAAAACAACGGGTTGTCATGGACTGTGTTGTTTGCAACCCAAGTAAAAAAACAGAGAGGGTTTAAACGAAAACAGTCAGCCTATGAATGCATTCAATGTGAAATGGCCATGTGTAATCCTGAGTGTTTTATGCGATTTCACACACTCAAATATTACAAACTAAGACCAAAGGGGCAAGAAGACAGCAGTGACAGTGAATAATTTTTAACATGTCAACATGAAATTGTGAGAAATCTATGTTAAAATACATTACACTGATTAAAAGCTTGCATTGAATTTAAGCACAAACACTTATGAACTATTGCCTAGCAATATAAGGATTTATTTCCAGTGTAATGGTGATTTGACTCAAAATTTGACTTCAGCATGCATCTTATTTAACATGTATTTTTTGTTCTTATTAATTAACAAAAATGTGATAAAACTTTGAATATTGCTGAGTTATAGACAAAATTAAAAACTGTTTAAACATTCAACACTTGTTTATATATTGTGAAATTTACATTGTTATGTAGTAAGAAAAGAAATATTTTCTTAACATTTTTTGTTTACTCTGATTGTTTTCTGAATATTTCTACATTTATATCAAGAATATGTAAAGAAACATTATACCAAAAGAAAGCTTGTTTTTTTTACCACAATATTCATATAGGGTGTTGGTACTTCAAACCAGTAATTAATTAGATAAAGCTATCAGATAAGAACCACTAGTGGTGACTTGTTTACACAAGCCAGATGCCAAAGTTCTACAGCAGTGGGGGTACTGATAAGCCCCTTGGTACACAGCTGGCTAAGGGTTAAATGAATATATTTAGATCCCAAATATTATTATTATTATTTTTAATTACTGCTGATTTCATAATTGTTATTGTTGTTGTCGCTATTTCAGGCGAAGCTGAGACGCCAATTGGCGCGAATGCGAAAACGGTTGGCTGAGGCCGAAAAAATGTTGGAGGAGCTGTAAGTATTATTTTCAGGAGGTAATGGTATACGCCGTATGCGTTTTTATATCGCCTTCTTCAATTTATGGCTCAGATGCATCATTATAGCCAAGACGTCTGCGCGCCGCGAGGTTCAGGGTCTAAATTTGTATGTAGGATTAAATTTCGGGCGACCCGTGACCCGACCAGTAAACGAAACGCTCGATTAGCTCCAGTAACGCCTCGTCCGCGTGGCGGGGAGGACTGTTCTGTTAACCTGTCATTTATAATTAATTACGATCGATAGGAAAGGTAGACGCGAAATGGAGCGAGACCGCATGAAATTAGTCTTTAATCATAGTTTATTCTATTTTCGAATTACGGGTAGTAAATATACGATATTTTAATTTCTAGTTTCGGTTTGGTTTTATTTTCAAACTATAGGTCTTTATTTTATTACGTAATTAAAATATAATTAAAAAAAATGAAACGACACCGCATGAAATAAGTCTTTAAACGTAGTTTATTCGATTTTCGAACTATGGGTAGTCTATAAACGATATTTTAATTTCTCGTTTCGGGATGGTTATATTTTCAAACTATAGGTCTTTATTTTATGACGTAATTAAAGTATACTATAAAAATAAAATATATTTTCTTTTTATTTAAAATATTTTTCTCGTTTCGGGTTTATTTATGATGTATTTTTTTTTCTAAAACATATTAATTTTTTAATTTGTTTTTTTTTTTCGTTTCAGAATGTGAGCAGCCGCCTGATGTGAATTTTGAAAACAAAATTGTATTGTCTTTTTTCTAAATAAAAAAAAAACAACTAACGAACTTGTTATTACGTCTGTTCAGTACTTTACCTTTAAAATAGGGACACTAGAAAAGATTTTTAGCCTGTAATAGTAATGGAAAATTTTGTTTAGCTCGAGAAATTCCGATAAACATAAACCGCTAGTAAAAACGGACGCGATACTACGCTTTATGCGTGTAGTTAATATCTGCATCTTTTAATTCTTTTTTTTCTATACCCTCCTCTCTCTCTCTCGCTTCTAGTTTGATTATTACTTGATGAGTACCCGTGCTCTCATCGAATCATGTATTTTTTTTGTATTTTGGGTTTTACGGCACACCGACACTTTATAGGTCATATGGCGCCGATTACATTGAAGTTTAACGACAATATAATATTATCAGGTCAAAATCAAAATACGTGAGTAGAAATAAAAATCTATCGGGTTAAAAATGTGAATGATGAAAACAGGTTAATATATTAAACAGTTAAAATATATAACGTTAGCATTATAAACATTTTAAAAAATTATAACTTATTAAGAATACCAATCTCGTTCAGAAAACAAACAAGCTTAGCATCGGATACTGTCGTAAATAATTCGTATATGTTATTGACATTAAAATATTTAGACCGAATATGGTCTGTGTCAATACAATGAAGTAAAATATGATTAACAGTAAGAGGTTCCTGGCAAGGAACACATTCAGGTTGAACTTCTCGTTTTAGAAGATATGAGTGAGTTAATCTAGTATGCCCGATGCGACAGCGGGTAAGAGCTACGTCTTCCCGCCTACTTTCTCTGCAAGTAGAGATATTGGCACCGACGTTAGGTTTAATGGTATGTAATTTGTTATAAACAGTATTATTCCAACTTGTTTGCCATTTGGTTAAAATATATCGATTGATAAGTGGTTTAAAATCTGTGTGGGGGATGCAAAGATCTGTCTCAGTAAGGGCTGAGGCAGATTTTGCACTCTTATCTGCATCCTCGTTTCCTAGGATGCCTACATGACTAGGTAGCCAACAGAAAACGATATTTTTATTAAGACAAACATCAGTAAGTTTTAAAAGTAATTTTCTAATTAGGGGGTTGGAAAAATTAAGATTTTTAATAGACTGTAATACCGACAAAGAGTCAGTAAATATTACAAATTTATCGCCAGGATGATCAGAAATAAAGTCAAGAGAAAAGTTAACAGCCTGAATTTCGGCTGTAAAAATGGATGAGTCGGGTGGTAATTTTTGTTTAAAACAATGAATTTTGCTTACGGAAGCATAACCTACATATGAATCTGCTTTTGAGCCATCAGTATATATTTCAAAGTAGTTAGAGTATTTCTTGTCGCGCAGTTCGATAAAATTTGAGCGTAGTACGAGAGGGTCTGCTTTCGATTTAGTATTTATACTAAGAGATAAGTCAACATCAGGAGTTTTAAATTGCCATGGCGGAAATTCTAAGACATTACTTTCTATTACTTGATTTAAATTCAGTTGTGATGATTGAATAATTTCTAGCATTCGTAAACCAAACGGCTTTATTGCCGTTGGTTTACGCTCGTACAAGTGTTCATATTTAGGATTGAAAATAACACTATGTGCTGGATTTTTAGGATTAGACTTAACTTTTGATATGAACTGAAGCGCAAGTTTCTCTCGTCTAAGGTATAAAGATGGCTCATTAGCTTCAACGTAAAGGCTATCTACAGGAGAGGTCCTGAAAGCTCCAAGAGCCAGACGGAGTCCCTGGTTGTGGACAACGTCTAGCATCTGGAGATATGATCTCCTGGCAGACCCGTAAACAATGCTACCATAATCTAATTTTGATCTTACTAGTGATCTACAAAGTTGCAATAAAACTTTCCTATCAGCTCCCCAGTCGGTATGGGATAAAAATTTCAAAAGGTTAAGAGATTTAAGACATTTAGATTTTACATATTTAATATGCGGTATAAAAGATAATTTATTGTCAAATATGATACCAAGAAATTTCGTTTCCTTGACGACAGGAATACGAATGTTATTAAGAAATAACTCAGGATCGTTGTGCAAAGTTCTTTTCTGACAGAAATGTACGCAGTTTGTTTTGGTGGGTGAAAATTTAAATCCATTGTTGTTACTCCAAGTTTGTAATTTGTTGAGGCATTGTTGTAATTGCCTTTCTATCGTATTCATATTTTTGGAACGATAACATATAAGGAAATCGTCCACATAAAGTGAACAATCTACGCCATTATTTAGCGTTTTTACAATGTTATTTATTTTGATGTTAAAGAGAGTAACTGACAATATACTACCCTGAGGGACACCTTGTTCCTGTTTATGAACAGAAGACAAAGTAGACCCAATTTTTACTTGAAAATTTCTTGTCAGAAAGAAAACTGTTAATAAATGTGGGTAAACGACCCTTGAGACCAAGGTCACCTAAATCTTTTAAAATCCCATGTTTCCATGTAGTATCATATGCCTTTTCAAGGTCAAAGAACACCGCTACGAGGTGTTCTTTCTTGATAAAGGCATCGCGTATAAAAGTTTCAAATCGAACGAGATGATCGAGTGTACTGCGTTGGTTTCTGAACCCACTTTGAAATTCAGTGAGTAAATTATTTGATTCAAGATACCAAACGAGTCTATTATTTATCATCCGTTCTAAAGTTTTACAAATACAACTAGTCAAAGCAATAGGTCTGTAACTTGAAGGATCTGTTGGATCCTTTCACGGTTTAGGTATAGGAATGACGAATGCATTTTTCCATGAATTTGGAACTTCTCCAGAAAACCAAATTTCATTATAAATAGACAAAAGCAAATTTAAAGATGTATGCGGCAGGTGTTTTAAAAATTGATAAGGAATATCATCTGGTCCAGCGGCAGTATCATGAGATTTGTTCAGTGCTTCTCTAAGTTCTCTTAAAGTGAAAGGTATTTGTATTTGTATTTTGGGTTTTACGGCACACCGACACATGATAGGTCATACGGCGCCGAATACATTGAAGTTTAACGACAGTATAATATTATCAGGTTAAAACTAAAATACGTGAGTAGAAATAAAAATCTGTCAGGTTAAAAATGTGAATGATGAAAACAGGTTAACATATTAAACAGTTAAAATGGATAACGTTAGCATAATAAACAGTTTAAAAATTTATAACTTACTAAGAATACCAATCTCGGTTAGAAAGCAAACAAGTAAAAGTGAAAGGTTGGTTGTAATTTTCACTATTGTTTGACTTAAAATTGATTTTACTTTTTTCAACCCGATTCTTTACATTTTGAAATTCTTTCGAGTAATTTTCCGAAGATGATTTTTTTTGCAAAACTTTTAGCAAGAGTGTCTGAAATTTCTTTTTTGTTTGTTATTATTGAGTTTTTAGATTTTAAATGGTTTACTGTTGCAGAAGAAGATTTGCCGCTGATTTTTCTTATGGCTGACCAGACATTTTTGACCGAAGTTTTGCTGGTTATACCAGAAACAAATTTCTGCCAAGATGTTCTTTTGGCTTGTTTAATGATTCGCCTACTCTTTGCCCTTTCATTTTTGACATTATTTAAATTAGCATTAGTAGGACGAATATTAAATTTCTTAAGTGCCGCTCTACGTTTTCTAATGGATTTTTTGCATTCATCATTAAACCAAGGTTTGTTACGCTTTGACTTTGTCGTGGTCTTAGGTATACACTTTTCTGCTATGTTATGAAGAATTGTTGAGAATGAATGCATTTTATCTTCAGCATTCTCAAATGTTGAAATAGTCAATTCTTCAGTACAAAATATTGTGAATAATTCCCAATTTGCTCTGTTCATTCTCCAATAAGTATTATTGTCATTTAAGTTGACAGAATCGTTTAGTTAATATTACAGGAAAATGATCACTTCCACATAAATCGTCATGTACATCCCAACTATAATCAAGATATATAGAAGGGTGACATAGAGAAAGGTCAAGAGATGAATAATTTCCTGAAGCAGGATGTAAGTAGGTTGCCTTTTGATTATTCATAAGGCATATATCATTTTGGGCTATGATGTCCTCTAAAATTTTGCCCATATTATTATAATCAGAACATCCCCATAATGGGTTATGTCCATTAAAGTCCCCTACAAGAATATAAGTAGAAGGTAATTGATTTATTAAGTCATCTAATTTGGATTTTTGAATATCTCTATTAGGTGGAAGATAAACAGAGCAAACTGTAATTACTTTATGGACTGTTACACGAATGGCAACAGCCTGTAAATCAGTGTTAAGGTTAATTGTTGAATGTGGCAGTTTGGAGTTGACAAGTATTGTCGATCCTCCAGATGCCCTATCACACATTGTATGAATGTGATTATATATAGAATAACCTTTGAAGTCAATATTGTCACTTTCCTTCAGGAATGTCTCCTGAAGGCATAGCACAGCAGGGCTTAAAGTGGTCAATAGAAGTAAAACTTCATTAAAATTGGTTCTAAGACCTCGACAATTCCAGTGCACTATCTTGTTATTCATGGGATAATATTAAAAGGGGTTTAAAGTATCATTTTGGAGCTTTGACGGGTGACCTTGGTTTTTTATCCGGTGACTTTTGTTTCTGACTTTTGTTGTCAGATAAGGAATGCTCAGTATTTGAGCATTCCATTTCATCTTCGCTTGTCAAGGAGCCAAACTTGTTGGCAACCTTGATGGGATCTTTCGATCCTATCTGTTGGCGTCCAGAGGGTGGACCTGTGTTTATGGTAGGTTTTATTGTTTTTCGTTGTGTTTGTGTTATTTGTTGTGTTGTTTGAGGAACAGAATCTTTTGTTCTAGTACTTTGAGTTTCAATAACTGACTCAGTTTGTGTTTGGGCGTCCCTAGTTGTGACAGTTTTAACATTGGATTTCACGACTGCTGAAAATGATTTTGCTGGGTTTTCAATTAGTTTCCTTGCTTCAGGGTAAGATATTTTGTTGACAGTTTTAATTCGTACGATTTCTTTTTCTTTTTTCCAAATTTCACAATTAGTTGAATAGGCTGGATGTTCCTTGCCACAATTTGCACATTTAAATGTTATACATGCTAATTCATTATGGTTGTCTCCTGAAGTGGCGCACTTTCCGCAAACTTTGACATTTTTGCAATTTCTTTCATGATGACCGAATTTTTGACATTTAAAACATCTCATTGGATTTGGAATATACATTTCAACTTTGATTTGACAGTAAAGAATTTTAAGGTGTGATGGTGGTTGAGGGGAGTTAAAAGTTAGAATTATTGTGTTTGTCTCAATTTGAATTCCGTCTCGATTAATTTTGATACGCTTTGCGTTGGTGACTCCTTGATTTGAAAGATTGGAAACAATGTCTTCTTCTGAAACTCCAGCGAGAATTCGGTCTTTAATTATGCCTTTCGAAAAGTTCAGGGATTTGTGTGGTGATACAGTAATGTCAGTCGTGAATAGCTTTTTTGTATTTAGGAGTTGGTCAGATTGGCCTTTTCGATTTACTTCAACAAGCAGAGAACCGTTTCTTAATTTTTTTACAGATTTTGGGTCGCCTATTATACCTTTAAGTGATTTTTAGATGATAAATGGAGACATTTTTGATAAAGGTTCGAAGTCTTTTTCTGCTGTTAGTACTAAAAATTTTGGAAATGTATCAGTCACTTGTTCTTCTTCTGAGTCAGTTTCAATGATGTTCGGTCGAGGTCGTTTTAGGATGTTGGAAGCCATGGAGAAAGAGAGAAAAAATTCAACACTTGTGTTCCCCACCCACCACGGAGTCCAACAAGGGGACGCTTATACGGAGTTCATCGAATCAATGGTGAATACAAATACACTATTAAGAAATCCGGTTAGACATAGATTTATGATTAATTACCATTAACGTGGCCACAGCGGGGCGGCGGGTTGATACTAGATTTATAATTAATTTAAACGAATAATCAATTACTGCGTCGTTAACCCGTCAATTAATGATTACTTAAATTATACCCCTGTCAATTTTAATTAAATAATTTTTGGGGAACCAGAAAATCTGCCCCAATGGTCGTACTATACTACTGACAGAGGATGAAATGAAGGTTAGTTATATTTAAAGTCATTTCAAATAATGAAACAATGATTGTTATTATATGTACTTAGTTGACTTTATTTTTCATTTTGTATTTGTATTTTTGTATTTTGGGTTTAACGGCACACCGACACTTTATAGGCCATACGGTGCCGAATAAAGTTAAATTAATCAACATTGAAGTTTAACAGTGTTAAAACTAAAATAGGTATTTCGGAACGTGAGAATATACAAGTTAAAAATATTTGAAAACAAATATATATGGATAACAATATTAAAATTTGCAAAGATATCACAATAAACTGTTAAGACATTACAATCGGTTAAAAATGCAAATTTCTTTTAAAAAACAAACAAGTGTAGAGTTGGACACTGTCTGAAACAAATCAAACATGGTATTGACATTAAAATATTTAGATCGTATGTGGTTGGTGTCCATACAGTCTAATAAAATATGCTTAACTGTCAGTGGTTCCTGACAAGGAACACACTCAGGTTGGTCTTCTCTTTGTAAAAGATAAGAATGAGTTAGTCTAGAATGACCTATTCGACAGCGGGTAAGAACAACGTCCTCCTGTCTGTCGTCTCTATGAATAGAGGTATAAGAACAAACCTTAGGTTTGATGTCGTGTAATTTGTTATGGATAGTACTATCCCAACTTGTTTGCCATTTAGATAAAACGTATCTATTTATACATGGTTTAAAATCTGTATGGGGTATGCAAATATCTGCTTCATTAAGATTTGAAGCAGACTTTGCATTTTTGTCTGCATCCTCGTTGCCTCGGATGCCTACATGACTAGGTAGCCAACAGTAAACAATAGTTTTATTAAGACAGACTTCGCTAAGTTTTAAAAGTAATTCTCTAATGAGGGGATTGGAAAAATTAAGATTTTTAATAGACTGTAATACCGACAAAGAGTCAGTAAATATTACAAATTTATCGCCAGGATGATCAGAAATAAAGTCAAGAGAAAGGTTAACAGCCTGAATTTCGGCTGTAAAAATGGATGAGTCGGGTGGTAATTTTTGTTTAAAACAATGAATTTTACCTACGGAAGCACAGCCGACATATGAATCTGCTTTCGAGCCATCAGTATATATTTCAAAGTAGTTAGAGTATTTCTTGTCGCGCAGTTCGATAAAATTTGTGCGAAGTACGAGGGGGTCTGTTTTTGATTTATTATTTGTGCAGAGAGTTAAATCGACTTCGGGAGTTTTAAGTTGCCATGGTGGAAATTCCAAAACATTATTTTCTATTACTTGATTTAAATTCAATTGTGATGATTTAATAATTTCTAGAATTCGTAAACCAAACGGCTTAATTGCCTTTAGTTTACGCTCGTATAAGTGTTCATATTTAGGATTAAAAATAACACTATGTGCTGGATTTTTAGGATTGGACTTAACTTTGGTTATGAACTGAAGCGCAAGTTTCTCTCGTCTAAGGTATAATGATGGCTCATTAGCTTCAACGTAAAGGCTCTCCATAGGAGAGGTCCTGAAAGCTCCAAGGGCCAGACGGAGTCCCTGGTTGTGGACAACGTCTAGCATCTGGAGATATGATCTCCTGGCAGAGCCGTAAACAATGCTACCATAATCTAATTTCGATCTTACTAGTGATCTATAAAGTTGTAATAAAACTTTTCTATCAGCTCCCCAGTCGGTATGGGATAAAAATTTCAACAGGTTAAGAGATTTAAGACATTTAGATTTTACATATTTAATATGAGGTATAAAAGACAATTTGCTGTCAAATATGACACCAAGAAATTTCGTTTCCTTGACGACAGGAATACGAATGTTATTTAAAAATAGTTCAGGGTCATGATGTACAGATCTTTTCTGACAGAAATGCATGCAATTTGTTTTAGTAGGTGAAAATTTGAAACCATTGTTATTGCTCCAAGTTTGTAATTTATTGAGGCATTGTTGTAATTGCCTCTCTATTGTGTTCATATGTTTTGAACGATAACATATAAGAAAATCGTCCACATAAAGTGAACAATCGACTCCTGGATTAAGAGTTTTTACAATGTTATTTATTTTGATGTTAAAGAGAGTAACAGATAATATACTTCCCTGAGGGACACCTTGTTCCTGTTTATAAACAGAAGACAAGGTAGACCCAATTTTAACTTGGAAGTTTCTGTCAGAAAGAAAACTGTTAATAAATGTTGGTAAACGACCCTTGAGACCAAGGTCACCTAGATCCTTTAAAATCCCATGTTTCCATGTTGTATCGTAAGCCTTTTCAAGATCAAAGAACACCGCTACTATGTGTTCTTTCTTGATAAAGGCATCACGGATAAAAGTTTCAAAACGAACAAGATGATCTAGTGTACTTCGTTGGTTTCTGAATCCACTTTGGAATTCTGTTAATAGATTGTTTGATTCAAGATACCAAACGAGTCTTGTATTAATCATACGTTCTAGTGTTTTACAAATACAACTTGTCAAAGCTATGGGTCTATAACTTGTAGGATCGGTTGGATCCTTACCTTGTTTAGGTATTGGAATAACGAAAGCATTTTTCCATGAATCTGGAACATCTCCAGAAAACCAGATTTCGTTACATATAGATAAAAGTAACTTTAAGGAAGTATGAGGTAAATGTTTCAAAAATTGATAAGGAATATCATCAGGGCCAGCAGCGGTATCATGCGATTTATTAAGTGCTTCTCTTAGCTCTTTTAAAGTAAATGGTTGATTGTAATTTTCGCTATTGTTTGATTTAAAGTTTATTTTATGTTTTTCCTCACGTTGTTTTATATTTTGGAATTCTTTAGAATAATTTCCGGATGAAGAATTTTGTGCAAAACCTTTAGCAAGAGTATCTGAAATATCTTTCTTGTTTGTTATAATCGAATCACTGGTTTTTAAATGATTAACTGTATTAGAAGAATCTTTACCGCTGATTTTTCTTATAGCCGACCAAACATTTTTAACTGTTGTTTTACTGGTTATACCAGAGACAAATTTCTGCCATGATTTTCTTTTGGCTTGTTTAATTATTTTTCGGCTTTTAGCCCTTTCATTTCTGAAATTATTTAAATTTGCACTAGTAGGTCTAATATTAAATTTTTTAAGTGCAGCTCTACGTTTCCTTATTGCCCTTTTACATTCATCGTTAAACCAAGGTTTGTTACGCTTTGACTTTGCCGTGGTCTTAGGGATACATTTTTCCGCTATGCTATGTAGAAGTTTTGAGAATGAGTGAATTTTATCATCAGCATTCTCAAAAGTTGAATTATTCAATTCTTCATTACAAAATATTGAGAATAATTCCCAATTTGCTCTGTTCATTCGCCAATAGGTATTTTTGTCATTTAAATTGACAGATTTATTATTTAGTATTATGGGGAAGTGATCACTTCCACATAGATCATCATGAACATCCCAACTATAATCAAGATATATAGAAGGGTGACATAAAGAAAGGTCAAGAGATGAATAATGTCCTGAAGCAGGATGTAAGTATGTTGCCTTTTTATTATTCATTAGGCATATATCATTTTGGGCAATAAAGTCCTGTAACCTTTTACCCATATTATTATAATCGGAACATCCCCATAATGGGCTATGTCCATTAAAATCCCCTACAAGAATATAAGGTGACGGTAATTGGTTTATTAAATCATCTAATTTTGATTTTGGAATATCTGAATTAGGTGGAAGGTAAACAGAGCAAACTGTAATGACTTTATGGACTGTTACACGAATGGCAACAGCCTGCAAATCAGTATTAAGGTTAATTTTTGAATGTGGCAGTTTGGAGTTGACAAGAATTGTCGATCCTCCAGACGCCCGATCACACATTGTATGAATGTGATGATATGCAGAATAACCTTTAAAATCTATTTTATCATTTTGCTTCAAGAATGTCTCTTGAAGGCATAGCATGGCAGGGTTTAAACTGGTCAATAAAAGTAAAATTTCATTAAAATTGATTCTAAGCCCACGACAATTCCAATGTATTATTTTATTCATGGAATTATATGGGATTTAAGTAAAGCTTTTAAAGGTGTATAGGACAATAGTTACCGCGCAATTTTCTACGCAAGCGCTAGTTTCACGAAGTGTTATTTTCTCAGTGACCGGTGTTAGTTGAGTAGTAATTCGGCTATTGCGTAAAATCAACGAATTAAATATTTAATATTATTTCTCACAAAGTAGTCGTCCGTGAGAATGGCCTCACACGAGAGAAACAAGAAGGGCAGGTTCGTTAGTGAGGGAAATCGCCAATCTGCGAAGAAACGTAAATTATTTGTTACAAACATTTGCGCTGACAATGATTCAAGTGTTTCGGATAGTTTAACGTCCGAAGTAGATCATAACCAGAATACGTGTGATGAGGACGATAAAACGTTAAACTGGAGTGACGGGAGGCGAATTGTTGAGCTTGGTCATCTCGCCAAACAGATGAGATGCAGCGATTGTAATGATTTGTTAGACTTACAGGTAATATTAATTTAGTTTATGATAGAAAATGATATAATTATGACAACAACAACAACAACCTTTACTGCATGGTGACTTTATAATCACAACAGCATTAATAAACAAATATAATAACCCATGAGTAGGAATTGTTTATTCCGATGCTGATGATAGATCTCCTCACAACTCCCCACCCCATCCCCTCGTATGGATATTACTGTTAACGTTATCATAACATAACTTAATAATTGAGAAATTTAGACTGCAGTTTTTTAACAGTGCCATCTTCAGTTTTAAAATTTATTCCATATTGGTTCATAAATAAATTGTCTTCTACCATCCGAATCATACGCATTAATGCAGTTATGACTAGTAATTGTAAGCAACATGTTTACACGGAATAATTTTCTTTATATTAAAAACTTATAGTTGTTGAAAGTACTATTTTATTAAGCCGATGCAAGGTGACTTTGCTGGTGTTACCTATTTTCTGTTTCACTAACACTACTATATGTTTGTGTTCTGGTACTGGTAATAAAACAATTCGTGACATTTACATGTTTTTATATTGAAATGCAGAACACTCGGTCAGAAACAAGACGAGGATTTGGATCCACTTTATACATCATGTGTACATGTGGAGTACTTAATAGTGTGACAACAAACAAGGTTCATCATCTTCACAAGAAAGGTGCTCCTGTATTTGACGTTAATACAAAGGCGGCAGTGGGTAAGCAAATGTTTTGTTTTAGAAATGTTAATGTGTATTTTCTCCAATTCCAATTAAAACTTACATTTCTCAGCAAGTATAAAAAATTCAGTTTCTTTGTGACAAATCTTGAACAATCTGTAATATGTAGTTGACAAAGGGCATTCAGTCATAGAAATGCATGTGAAAAACTGAAGTTTATAATTATTATTTCATTAAGAGTCAATTTATAAAACACATTTTAAACACCAGTTTATTGTTTTTTCAGCTGTTGTGAAAACAAACTAAGGTAAAAATATATTTGAGGTGATGGTTGTACTAAAACATGTGTAGCCTTGCATGCTTATAATTAGTATGTGTAGTACTTAGCTATGACTTGCATCTTTTCTTTCTAGCTTCTCTTGTTTATCTGCTTACATTACTACATTAACCATGTATTCACCCTTGTATAACTAAACTCCAGCATATGTATTATCTTTTCTCTCTACTTATCTGCACTGTAATTCAAGTGAGTTGAAATTGAATGTTGAGGTTATGGTAAATAATGTTACTTCCTGATTTTAAAAATCACTGTATACATTTTTGTTATTTGAACAAAATGCTTATATAATTGTTTTTATAAATATACATATAAAATAAAATTTCAGTTAGCAGTACACTAACAAATTCCTTCAAAATTACATAGAGGACTCATGACTAGTTTTTTGCAAAATAACATTTGGGACTACTACTTTTCAAACCTTAGTGAGAACCCTGAACTAATATTTCTATAAGAGAAGTAAACTAGAATTTTAAACTGTATGAATACAGTTTAATAATTTTGTTATTTTACAGGAATGCTACACAGTGGATCTGGTCACAGACAGATACAAAATTTTTTATCCACCTTAGAGATTCCTACTATCAGCTTTAAAAGCTTGAAGCACAGGGAACTAGAAGTTGGACATCATGTGAGCAAAGTAGCTGAACAGTCGTGTAAAGATGCTATACAGCTAGAAAAGGAGTTGGTGTTAAAATCACAAAGGTAATGTTTATGATTGACATGTGATTTTTTTAAATTACAATTGAAACATCCATAGATTGAAGAAAATAGATTTTTGACAATAGAATTAAACATTTTCTGACAATAATAATAAAGCTATCAATTTCCTATATTATAGTTATATTTCAAAGTGCATGTTTCATTTTACCATGAAGCATTGTTACATCATTAAGACATATAATACTATTGTTGTTTTTTCATGGACATAGCAGTATGCAACACATGGCCATAGCATATAACATAACAAGAAAAATATTTCAGTAAGTATTTGATTTGAAGGAAGACATTAAATGCAATGCTTGCTTTTTTAGTCCTCCAGTATGTACAGAGACCTTGCCTAGTAGCAGCAACGAGGACAGCTCAGTGAATACTCCATCATGTCAAGTGAAGTATGATATGGGTTGGCAGAAACGTGGCTCAGGGAGGTGTTATGACAGTTTATCTGGAGTAGGGACAATGATTGGTCACAAAAGTGGTAAAATTGTAGCATTTGATGTTCGCTGCAAAGACTGCAGAAAATGTTCTTATTATGCAGAGAAATGTATGTCAATCCCTGAACATGAATGCTCAAAAAACTGGACTGGTAGCTCAAAAGCAATGGAGCCTGATGTTGGAGCATGTTTGGTGGCGGATTTAGAGAAGCAGGGTGTGACAGTTGGCACTATGATTATGGATGATGATTGTACAACCATGGCAAAGATAAGACAAGTAGCTAAAACCACTGTAACCAAATGGTCGGACATTAATCACACTAAAAAACATCTTGGAAATAATTTATATAAACTTCAGTCAAAACACAAATCGCTTACAGTAAAAGTAATCCAGTACTTTCAAAAGTGTTTTTCTTATGCTATTGCTCAAAACAAACACAATCCTAGTGGTTTAGCCAATGCTCTAAATCAAATAGTTCCTCATGCATTTGGCAACCATGACAGTTGTGATACAACATGGTGCAATTATCATAAAGATCCTGAAAGTTACAAGCACAGTTCTTTACCTTATGGCAGGAATCTGAGTGGGGATGTTTTGAAAAATGATCTTGATACAGTGTTCCAGGTATTTGTACAAAATGTTGAAAAGATTGCGCCTGGTGCCAGTACAAAGGATGTGGAATCTTTCAACAGTATGGTTTCTTCTAAAGCCCCTAAAAGATGTCACTATTCTTCATCATCAAGTTTAAAACACCGTGTACAGTGTGCTGTTGCTCAGAAAAATCTAGGAGCTGGTTATGTCAATGAAGTCAATAGATCATTAGGAGTTTCACCGGGGAATGTGTATAAACGAATGGCAGCAAAGTTAGATAAAATAAAAAGGAAAAGGTTAGTGTTTGAAAATTCAAAAGCATTCAAAATAAGAAAGATTGAAAAAAAAATAAACAGGAAAAAGTCTTCTAGTCAGAAGGAACTGAGAGAGGGCGTCACCTATCAGACTGGTATTGCTACATCTACAGTGGGCGTTGCTGAAGAAATTCCATCTCCAACTCAATCTCCTGTGAGGGAAAGTGTCAGTGACCTATCTGATTGTACAAAAGTTTTCTGTGACATAGAAACTACTTCATTACATAAACTGTGTGATATTACACAGATAGCAGCAGTATGTAAAGAAAGACAATTCAATAAATATGTTTTACCTTCAAAACCTATTTCACCTACAGCATCTCAGGTCACAGGACTAACTGTTGTTGGTAATGTTATGTATTACAATGGTAATCCTGTAGAAACATCATCATTACTTGAAACTCTGACTGTATTTTTATCCTGGCTTGAAGAATTAAAGCCCTGTATTCTTGTGGGTCACAATTTTGCTAAATTTGACTCTCCACGACTGCTAAGAGCATTTGAATCTTGCAATCTTTTGAATTGTTTTCAAAATGTTGTTTATGGTGTATCCGATACTTTATCTATGTTTAAAATTTTGTATCCTGATCTGGAGTCCTATTCACAGCAGAACATTGTCCAAAATGTATTGAAAGAAAATTATACTGCACATAATGCTTTAGCAGATGTTAGAAGTTTAGAAAAACTTGTAACTGCATGTAATATTACTGACAAATTGTTTCAACAGTTCAGTTTTTCATCCAAATCATTAATTGAATGTTATTTTCATGTGAAAATGACTGATGTTAATTTTGATACACTTGAATTTTTAACAAAACAGAAAATACTTTCATGTCAAATGGCCAAGAAAATTGCAGCATCCGGTTTGAATTTGAGTCATATAAAACTTGCTGTCTCTCGAGGTGGGTTAGATGGATTGTGCCAGCTGTTTGGTGAGAAACTTGACACAGGCAAACCTAGAGTAACATCTCTTAAGTCTGTTGTTCAGAAATTGTTTGATTACTTAATTGATCATAAGATTTAGGGATTGTTGTATGTTTTTTATTCATTACCTTCATTATCAGTGTTAGGTGTTTTTCAATATGTATGGAAACTTTGGCAACACTTAGGGCTGCATTTGTGGGAATTTTATGAAAGAAATCTGGTAACTGTAATGTAATTCTTGATAAAGAAATAGTTATTGCTTTCAAAATATGAAATCAATTTGATGAGCATATAATATAAACTATTTATACATGTTATGATGGATATTTGTAGAATTTCATAAAAATTAGAAATATTTTTGACTTATATGACCAACTTTGAAGGAATATAGTAAAAAATTAAGCCTGGATACCCCTGTTTTTTTTGTTTTTGTTTTGTTTAGAAATATATACTGTGTCATTTTATGGAGTTTAAAAAAAATCTGTCCGTTACAAAAAAAGATATCTTGATTTTTTTCTTGTCAGGGACTAAATTATCTCCCTTTTTTGTTGGATATTTTGGTCATTTTCAAAGTTTTTTCTTCAAATATACAAAGAAATCTCACATAATTCCATCCAAAACCATACACACACATAATTCCAAACAAAAGAATGCATAGATATAAGGTGTTTATTAGAAATTCCAGATGTAACAATCATTTAAAAGATATATGTGTGTTTTCTCAAAATCCCTTCAAAATGGCCGTATAGAGGGGTCTAATAATGAGCGATAACTCAAAAACAAGCCTGGAGAGCTATATTTTTCTTTGTATCATTTTGTTTGTAAAGGAATTCTCTTTAATTATGCAAAGTTTAAAAAAATTCTGTCCGTTAGAACTTATTGTCATATACTCCTTTAAAGTATTATTTTGGAGCTTTTATGGGTGACCTCGACTTTTTGTCCGGTGACCTTGATTTACGACTATTTTGGTCAGATATGGCAGGCTCACTAACTAAGCACTCCATATCATCCTCGCCAGTCAAGGAGCTAAATTTATTAGCTACCTTGACTGGGTCTTTGGATCCTTTTTGCTGACGTCCTGATGGAGGACCGTTACAAATTGTCGGTTTGCCTGTTTTTCGTTGTGTTTGTTGCGTTGATTGTGTTTTTGTTTGTGGAGCGGATTGTTTTGATTTAGTTGTTTGAGTTTCAGAAACTGACTCTGTTTGTGTTTGTGCATCTTTCGTGTTGACAGTTTTAACATTCGTTTTTATGACTGATGCGTACGACTTTGTTGGGGTTGAAATTAGTTTCCTCGCTTCAGGATAGGATATTTTGTTGACAGTTTTGATTCGTATTATATCTTTTTCTTTTTTCCAAATATCACAATTGTTTGAGTAGGCCGGATGGTCCTTGCCACAATTTGCGCACTTGAATGTAGTGCATGCAAATTCATTGTGATTGTCACCTGAAGCGCTGCACTTACCGCAGACTTTTTCATTTTTACAGTTACTTTCATGATGCCCAAATTTTTGACACTTAAAACACCGCATTGGGTTTGGAATGTAAATTTCGACTTTTATTTGACAATAGAGGACTTTTATGTTTGTGGGTGGTTGGGGTGAATTAAAGGTCAGAATGATGGTATTAGTTTCAATTTGATTTCCGTCTCTATTAATTTTGATTCGTTTAGCGTGAGTAACACCTTGGTTTGAGAGGTTTGTTATAATTTCTTCTTCCGAAACTCCAGCAAGAATTCTGTCTTTTATGACGCCTTTAGAAAAGTTTAATGATTTGTGCGGTGATGCAGTTATGTCGGTGGTGAACAATTTTTTCAAATTTAGAAGTTGGTCGGATTGTGCTTTGCGTGTTATTTCAATAAGTAGGGATCCGTTTCTCAATTTTTTGACAGATTTAGGTTCGCCAATGATACCTTTCAGTGCTTTTTTCAATAACGAATGGAGACATTTTTGATAACGGTTCAAAGTCTTCGTCTGCGGTTAGTACAATGAATTTTGGAAAATTGTCAATTATTTGTTCTTCATCAGAGTCAGTTTCAAGGATGTTCGGTCGAGGTCGTTTCAAAATGTTGGAGGCCATGAGAAAAATAAGAAGAAATTCAACACCTGTGTTCCCCACCCACCACGGAGTCCAACAAGGGGACGCTTATACGGAGTGGGTCTCCTACTCCAAGCGCCAGGGTTACACAGGTGTTATACTCGAAAGGGTAAAGTGTGAAGGGACTTAAATACCTCTCGATTAACCCATAAGCCACCGCCTTCTAGGTTAAGTTATAGAAGAAAGTTAAGAAGAATCAAGCCCGGTTTGTATCAGAGAAGAATTGATACGTATTGATAGAAAAGGGTAGAAGTAGATTAACCTAGGGCTCGGCGTGACCAGCCGATTGATCGTACCGGGTCCATACGACCACCCGTCTACACCGAATACGGGGTCAAGACGGTGTGTTACACCCCACGGGTGACTACAGATATACCGTACGCCAATCCCGTGGGTGCTCAACCGCCAGAATCCCCATCTCCGGTTTCACGGGATGCCATGCACGGCAAACGCATGGTCCATTTTCGGTGGAGTTTTACCGCTCTGCATGAATACAGCCGGCGTATTCTAGGCCCCAGCCGGCAGGGCCATATTTTTCATTTTACAGTTTATTAGTTTTCTATATACAGACAGTTTGGGGATTTACAATTGTATTTGCATATCAATGATATTCTAAAGTATACATTTCTTTGCCGGTAATATTATCTTCTTTTTACAGGCTACCTAGCACTTATTTAGACTTATAAAACTTTAATTGTATTTTTTCAGGTGTTCTTTGCCTTGATCATTGCCATGGGGCTGTCCAGGAGAGTGATATCAACGCCTACTGGTCAACACAAGAGTGTCTGTCAAAGCCCTTCTTCAGTTCACGTATGACGAAGGACCGGTTCCTGCTGATATTGTCCAACCTACATATCGCTGACAACACTGCAGCCATACCGCGGGGACAACCATGTCATGATCCACTCCACAAATTAGGGCCATTCATTACAATGCTGAAACTCAATTTTACAAAATACACCCCTGATGAAGAAATCAGCTTTAATGAAGGCACTTGTCCTTTCAAGGGACGTGTTCACTTCAAAGTGTACAACCCAATGAAACCCAATAAATTCGGTGTGAAATTTTATCAAGTGTGTGAGGCTAAGTCAGGATACTGTGTCGGATTCGACATATATCACGGAACAACTGACTGTATTCAAAACGTGGATTCCCTGGAGACTGAGGATGGCATGCTCTACGCCAACCTGACAGTGGAATTGAAAGAGAAAACCACTCATCATCATGATCATTTTGATAAAACAGAAATGTGGAAGGAGAGCTGACAGAACCAATGACGTAGAATTGCAAAATGTCCAACACATTCAACCCCCTAACTCGGTTATATTAGACAATATTTCAGAATGCAACACTGATGAACTGTTCAATATTGTCATGCATCGTAAGAGAGATTAATTTTGTTTCTAATATGACAATATTCTGCAGAAGTTTTTTTTTCCTTTAGATATCATCATCATCACCTCAGTCATAACAAGGACAATTCACAAACTTTCTGATTTAGTGATAGATTTATGCATTAATCTTATTTTTGGTGTTCGATTCTCATCAAAGTAATAATTAAAAAGATAGTCGAATATCTAGAAGAATTCTTCAAGCGTGAACAGAGACGATATCCCATGCGGTACAGGTGAAGACCACAGACACTTCAGTACATATAACCTGTCCAGTTATTTGTTAGTGTTATAACTTGCTCAGCTCATTTTCAGTATCATCATTTGTTTGAGTAATTTTTGGTCTTATCACTTACTCTAGTCATTTTTAGCCCCATCATTTATTCCATCTCATCAATCATTTATTCCATCTCATCAGTCATTTATCATCTTAACCCTTTACTTCGACATTTCTCTATGAGGAAAAGTCTTGCTCCTTCTCCTATCATTTTTCAGTGATAGATGTTATTCTTTCAAAAACTTCAAGGATGTGATAGCATATTGTTTATAGATTTCATCATTTAAGAATAAGATTTTGATAAAAGAAATTCTTAATCTTTTTTTCTGTACCCGTTTCAAAGTTATATTCTTTCAACAAATGTATATATATATATTGTAAATACTATGTTTCAGAGATGTGCTTTTATAGATTTAAAACACTTGATATGTTTTAAACATATCTATTTTTAGATATTTACAAACTTGCTACCTCAAAACTAATTATATGATTTTATAAAGATATAATAAATCAAAATGTTATTCTTTACAAAACTGTATATATTGTAAATATTGTTAAAAGTTTTTTAAAGTTGCTACCTCATTTGGAAATAGCTTTGTTTTTGAAAAAAATAATATAAAAAGCTTTTCATTTCATACATTTGATAAAAACTTTCAAACATAGTTTTATTACTAGTAATTGATTTAAAAAATTACTACCTTATTTGGAAAAACAACAAACAACAACAAGTTAGAGTAAGATTTTGAGAAATCTCTTTAGGAATCTAATCTAAATCCCAATCAAAATCTTCAAAACTCTCTGAAGTTTCTGATACATCTCCAAATTGATCTAAATATAATCTTAAGAGCTGTCTGAAAGTATGTGAGATTGATTGTCTGAAAGTATGTGAGGCTGAATGTTTGAAAGATTTGGTTCGAGAATATTCTGTCCCAATGCAGGCATGTGAAGCAATTGTGCACGAGCTGAACGAGCCATGGCTAGCATATGATTAACATTATTTGTAAATTGGAGCATTCCTCGACCTCGGCCAAGTGAGAGAGATGGTCTGGGCATAGGACTAACCCTTGCTATGGAAGGCTATGAATCCTTATAGAATACAGTACAATTATACAACTTGTTCAAATGGAATACACATTTCGTCATACAATAAAGACTATATACAATTGATCATTATAACACAATTTATCACTAAATACACATTTTTTTTTATCTTGACCATTCAGACATCCACTGCATCAATCTTGCAAACCCTGGAGCCGATTTCCCCTCAACAATGAATAATATACAATCAGAAATACATTCCATTCTCCTATAATAAACATATATGAATTGCTATACAAGATGCATTTTGTTTAGCATAGCATAATACTTTTTTCAGGCCGAAAGCGACTTCCAGGCTTGGGAAGGGAGCGGGGAAATTTTCCTCGCCATTCCCATAGGCATCTTGATGATAACATTTATTTTTAAATCATTTATGCTTTTTTTTTAAAGTTTTTCCATGTCTTTTTGGTAGAGTTAAGGAGGGGGTCATTATTGAGTTTAGCAAGAGCTTGAAATATTTGACCTTTTTGTATTTGTAAATATCGCGACTGATCAATTTCAAACAACAGCAGTTACGAATTGACCATGGTCTGTTACTGTGTAACGTATAAAAGTTGAAGATGGAAAATAACCATATAATCTATTACACGAAGACATCAATTTTTTTCTTAAAACAAACACAGTTTTAAATAAATCCAAAATAATAAAGGGTATGATATTTTAGTAAACCAAAAAATGCAAAGTTACGAAATTACTGTACCGCTTATGAAGCATGCGCTGATAGTGACCTACAACTTATGGTAGCATGCGCTGATAGTTCAAACAAAGCAGGAAAGGAATCGTAGACATCGTGCGCTGATATTATTCTAAAACTAACGAACAAGAAAGACGAACAAGAAAGAGTTTAACGCAGAGCCTTAAACCGGAAAATAATGTAAAAATAATATGTTGTAAACACTTGTATGAGCATGAAATAAAGCTCCTCATGTTTGTTAAGTGATAAGGGGACATAGCCTACAAAACAATTAAAGATTGGTTTTCCATATAGATTTGACTCTAATGGTAGCACAGTAAAAACCGATAAACAGTGTACGTCTGCGCATGCGCAGAATTTGGGTTTCTGCGGAGTTACTTCCCATGATATTTCGAGTAAAAATTACAAATGGCGTTCACGTGTGCGGTGAAATCCTGTTCCAACAGCGGCTACTGGCTAAATAAATGGAAAAGAGACTTGTGTGATGTTTGCGGATGCTTGCGGAAGGAACCACCATTCGTGTAAATATGAGCTTTTTCTTGCACATTTCACGTCCTGATATGACCTTACGATTATGACAGTTCTGTTATGAGGCGTTGTTATGTTTGCAAGCGTTTGCAATATTTTAATGTTCATTCTTTAATGTACATTTCATTGTTTGATAGCTTAAATAAAAGAACACTCTGTATAAACTTAGAAAATTTCCAGTGTGATTATTATGGAGGCTTGATAAAACGCAATTTCTTTGACAACACATGCCGTGATGCCATCCTATGCTATGGCCATTGGCATTGCTATTTTCTTTCCCTGCTTGCTTATTGTGGGGCATGTACTGCTAGTAGTGTATTTAGATGCCCATGATGCACGATTTTAACTTAGTCCTTTATACAGCACATGATTACCGAATGGTGAACTAAAAAATTAAATTAAGATATAGCTGTAATATGCCTACATTTCAGGTAATAGTATTTAGCCTCATCCTCAATATTATTTATGCATTTCAGGCTATTTCCCTTCCCCACAAAGAAAAGTGATCCGGAGATGAGAGGGAAGTGGAAGCAGCTAATAGGGCGTTCTGATGGAAAAAAGCTGTGGTCACCATCGAAGGACAGTAGAGTCTGCTCCAGTCACTTTGTTGATGGTAAACCTACTGCAGAGAATCCAATGCCAACTATCAACATGGGATATGAAGATTTGTTGAACTTGTATAGATCTAGTTCTTTCAGACACAGTGCAACTCTCAATAATTGAGCATTACAGCACAGGGGCACTTAGTGTGACTGGGGACTGAACCCTGTTGGTCCTTTATACCGACGAGACAGTTGTAATACTGTCACATATATCATGAGCATAAGTTGGGAAGCCATTACTACTTATTTTAAAGTGTTTGGTATGACCCAGCTGGGATTTGAACCACCACCTTCTGCTCCTCAAACCGATGCTCTATCCAACTGAGCTATATGGGCGGTTTTCAATATACAAATGTGTTACATTGTTATGTTACATATGTAAAATATTATATTAATTGTCTTAAATAAATATTGATGTTGACACATACAATGTGTCTGTATCTATAATCTATAAAAGATGTTCAGTTTGAATAAATAGCTAGTTTAAAAAAACACAATCTGCATAGGTAATAAATAATCATCAGATTTCTAGCCATATTGTTTTAGAAATTTCGTTAGGCCCCTGTTTAATTTGAGATATAAATGCACCCCCTTTTAATTACATACCTAAAAAGGAATGGGATTATTTTTATTTTAATTCATAAATACTTAATTAGAGGTGCAGAGTAGAGAGTTCATAGGATAAAGTTGTTGAGGCAACTAAGTCCAGTCCAACATACCAGAATCCAAGGACATCAAAAGTCGCAATTAAAGATACAAGGACAGACTCCCAGTTCATTGAAACTCAGGTGACAGAAGACCCTGGAGATGAAATTCTACACAAGGAAAGTCCTTCTTTGCCCTGGCCTGTAGTTTTTTATGTTCTTTTCCTGAGTGCTTTGAAGCATTGTGCACATATGAAGGCAGAAAAATTGAAAAACAAACGAGAAAACATAAAGCTTAAGGCAACTGTCTCAGAACTACGCAATTATGTGCAGTTTAAGGAAATTCTGAAGAACAATAATGATGTGAACTTTTATACAGGGGTGCCAACGTTGGGTTTGTTTAACAAACTGCATAATCTTATAGCTCCATATGTCAATCGGCGTTGGACAGGTGCTAAGTCAGCTCTGAAAACCTTAAGAAGTTACAACCATCATACGAAGTTTGGGCCTACTAGAAAATTAGGATCACAAGTTGAACTTTTGATTGTGTTAATGAAATTACGACTCGGACTTCTTAATAAGGACATGGCAAAAAGATTTAAAATATCCGAGACATTATTTTCAAGAATATTTCTTGCATGGCTTCGTGCTGCAAGTGTGGTCGTGCGGTCAACGGTGTTTGTCAGCAGGGAAGAGGAGTTGATGTCATCTAAACCCCAGCGGTTTAAGTCGCTTCTGTGCCTCCACCCAATAATTGACTGCACGGAATTATTTATTGAGACACCAAAGGACCTTTATCTACAGAGTGCGACATGGAGTGACTATAAACACCACAACACATTGAAATTGTTAGTAGCCTGTGCCCCAAATAGCCAAATAATGTTTGCATCGGAGGCTTACCTAGGTCGAATAAGTGATAAGGCTTTGACAATTGACTGTGGATATCTTGATGTTGTACCTCCTAATTTTATGGTTATTGCGAACAAAGTTTTCAATATTGCTAGTGAGTGTGCTGACAGAAGCATTAAACTTTATGTTCCACCTGGACGGAGGGGTCAATCTCAAATATCTTCTGAGAATGTTCTTGTCACTAAAACTATTGCAAATCACAGAATTCTAATTGAACAAGTGATCAGGCGTCTGAAAACATTTAGAATCTTAGCAAATGAACTGCAGATTAAAATGATTGCACATGTTGATGATATTGTGACAGTTTGTGCTGCTTTGTGTAACCTGAAGGTACCCATGTACAAGTATTAAACAAAATAACGAGGTTAAATATAAGAATGCATGTGTTTTAGTAACATTTGGATATTGTGTTGTTTATAAAATATAGTCATGTCAGTGGAAGTTATATCTTATCCTGAATGCTTCATAGCAATATGTGTTATTGCACAGCTGTGTAAGCACTTGATGATAAAAATAAAAACATTGCCTTTATAGACAAGATTTGTGAAATGTCATCCAATATTAGTTTGTTATTTGAAATGTTTTGTCATCATTGCATTTGTTATTGAATATTTTCAGCCTAATCTGCTTTTTGTTTCCTTTTGTTTTAGATCTATATACTTAGAACCTAAAAATACAACAGGTGAGAAATTAATGCAATTCCACCTGTGCACCTGGCCATTGACACCTAACAAGCAAAGCCATATGGTCTAGACTACTAAAACAACATGTTTCAAACAAGGGGCTGTAATAGCAACAAAGACAATAGTAAAGTGTCATAAATAACAGACAATTTGTCTAGGTCAAAGTAAATTGTTGTGTATGATAAACAAGTAAATATGTATAAATGAGGTGAGCCGATCAAAGAAAATGTTTGATGGTTGATGTATATCACTATTTATACAAATTATGGGTTAATGTGTTGCGGGATTGATTTTTTTTTGCTTCAGCAACCTAATAACATATTGCATTTATTACAATCAAGTATGATACTATACCAAAATATTGTATTATTACAAGTAAGTGTTATTGGTACAATTTTTGATATTATGTGGTGTTTATTGATATATTTTGTATATAATTACAATCAGGTGATGGTGCCTGAGAGCATAAATATATATATATATATATATATATATATATATATATATATATATATATATATATCAAAAGCAAGTAATTATGTCTAATTGGGTTGAACCCCAAAAAGTCATTTATGTTAGATGTATATCTAGTTATACAATTTCTGAGGTATGTAAGATGTATATCACCAGTGATATGATTTTTGGGTTAATGTGTTGCGAGATTGATTTTTTTTTTTGCTTCAGCAACCTAATAACATTTTCTACATCCAAGTCTTATACTACGGCTAATGATACAATTCTTGAGATTCTGTGGTGTTACTACATTACATGTAATATGTATTCAAATAGAGAGAGAGAGAGAGAGAGAGAGAGAGAGAGAGAGATATGGTCGGTCATCTTGAATCTAGACTAAGTGGTTCGATCAACGTCACTATGGTTAGACTATGAACCCTGGTCGAACTCTCATATACAGGTATAGCAACTATAGTCGGCATCTGAAGTCAACCTTAATGCACGAAAAAGAAACACAATTAAAAAAAATATTCCTTGCTTGAACTTTATTTGTTGTCAACTGTTAGAGATTAAATAAATGGAAAGTAAAATAAAATATTTTAAATAAAAAACAATATTATAAATAGAATAAATTACAGGTATCTTATAAACTGCCGTTGTGCATCACGTCATCAGAATTAGTCGCACTTGACCGGTGAAGAACAAAAAAATGGAGCGAATAGTCATCACGTTGCTGATATTCTGTGATAATGACTGCGCCGGTGATGATATAGGTAATGTTGATGGTGATTAATGTATTGGAATGTTTATGATGATAACGGTGCTCCTGTTGGTATGATTCTGGTAATATGCCTGCTGCTGATTATTGTGCATGTAATGATTTAAATAACGATATCCCGGGCCGCGACATACCAAAGTCGTTAAAAATGAGAGTGGTATAGCTCCCTTGCTAACGCTCAAGCAAATATAAGGGTAGTTCCACGACTGGTTGGCCCGGTGTCAGGATAATGTGACTGGGTGTGGTATCATGCCAGGTGTTCACGGCATGCTATACACAGTGAAGGCAGCACTATATCTGCTTCAAGTGGACACCGTCTCCAAATAACTGAAATACTGTTGGTGGGACGATAAACCCAATAAACAAACAAACAAAATAACGATAATGAAGATTAAGATATTATTGTGTTGAGGATGATACGGTTGAGGATGAAACATAGATACCGATAATGTGAAAGATATAGAGCAGACCATATTTGACGATAAGGATAATGAGGTCCTCATCATAAAAAATGTAGATGTTTCAAATCCATTTAAAAGGATATTTTGTTGGTCTTCATTATCGTATGTCGGCTGGCGGATTACCTTGGCATCTTCGCCTATTTTGATTTTTTTTATCTAGTTTGTTTTTTCGTAACGCATGTAGCATATTGTTGCAATGATTTTTTTAAATATTTATCCCGCGCAATGTACTTGTCTTTGTATTATCCGTCGTGTGATTATTTTATTATATTTGCATAAATATGAATTGAAATGTTTCAATAAAATGTGTGTAACTTAACTATATTTTATTGTTTATGTTTACCCATACCTGCATGTATGTTCCAGGCGGATGTTTTAATATAAGTTTTGAAGTATTATTGGTGAATGACGTGCTTTGCTGAATAAATACAACTGAGTAAAATAAACGTTTTGTGATTAATACATTAATACAGCCTGACAAATAAAAAGGAGATTCAAATAAAAGAACCCCAATGTGAGGGATTGAGTATGGAGACACAAAATCGAACCCAACAGCTAATGGGCATAAAATGGAACTTGTGTGTGCAAGTTGAAATGAGACGCGACAATGGCGAGGATGAGCGAACGTCATCGCCTTACTTTAGGAGTGGAACGTATTCCATCGTGTCCGAAAATGAGATGGACGAACATGAGCTAAATGAAGCCATGCGAAAAATGTTCGCTTCCCTCGAAAAGTACTTAAGAGAGGGATCGGGATGGTACGTGAGTAAGGTGATAAAACTGGAAATCCCTACTGTTGTGTACAGGCCATTAAAAGCTTCTAGCTATGTACCGCTACCGAATACTCTTTCAATGAACAGAACGATTTTGAACATAAAAAATCGGAACAATAAATGTTTTCTGTACTGAACACTACACGCGATATGAGACTGATCTAAACATGAAAGGTATTGATTATCCGGTGTCAATAAGTCAGACAACCAAATTTGAAACGCAGAGTGATAACACTTCTGTCAAAGTTTTTGGGATTGGGATTAGCCGGCATTTCTGCCGATACTGCGCAGCGACATTTCTATCATTACAGCACAGGGGCACTTATGAGGTGCCCAGGGACTGAACCCGGCCGGTCCATTATACTGACACCGACGAGTCAGACGTAATGCTGTTCCCGTAGCCCCGAGCGTTAGAAGGGAAGCCACTACTACCAACTTTAAAGTCTTTGGTATGACCCGGCCGGGGTTCGAACCCACGACCTCCCGATCCGCAAGCCGACGCTCTACCACCTGAGCTATTGCGGTCGGTAAAATGCGAAGATGTTACTCACTATTGTTTGATTAAAGACCTAGACCGATTTTGGGGGCAAGAACAAAATAATGCAGCCGGCGCCTTTATTACTGTTGCTATTGTTTACTTGTTTACACGGTTACACACAGGAACGTCTGTTAAAAGAACACATTCCGCATTGTTTCCTACACGGTGCTCAGGTGACGGAATTACCACGTCCTAGCAAAATCATTATGCCGTTTAAAGAATACCAGAAGACGTTACCTGTTAGTTTCGTGATCCATGCCGATTTTCAAACCGTTAATATTAAAGTCTCCACGTGTGAACGAAACACTTAACATTGTGGCACAACTACATTATCGGTTTTAGGTTCTGTGTCAAACTCTTTTTCGTCGGCTTGCGGATCGGGAGGTCGTGGGCTCAAATCCCGGCCGGGTCAAACCAAAGACTTTAAAGTTGGTAGTAGTGGCTTCTCTCCTAACGCTCGGGGCTAAGGGGACAGCATTACGCCTGACTCGTCGGTGTCAGTATAATGGACCGGCCAGGTTCAGTCCCTGGGCACCTCATAAGTGCCCCTGTGGTATGATAGAAATGTCGCTGCACAGTATCGCCAAAGATGCCGGCAAATCCCATCTTATACAATCCCAAACGCTTTCTTTTTCGTTAGTTTTAGAATAATATCAGCGCTCGATGTCTACGATTCCTTTCCTACGTTATATGTACTATCAGCGCATACTACCATAACTTGTAGGTCACCATCAGCGCATGCTTCATAATCGTTATGGTAATTTCGTATCCTTGCAATTTTTGGTTTAATACAATATCATACAAAAAACTGGGATTGGGATTAGCCGGCATTTTTGCCGATACTGCGCAGCGACATTTCTATCAAAACTGATGTCTTCGTGTAATAGATTATATGGTTATTTTCCACCTTTAACTTTCATTCGTTACACAGTAACAGACCATGATCAATTCGTAACCACTGTTGTTTGAAAATGATCAGTAGCTATATTTACAAATACAAAATGGTAAAATATTTCAAGCTCTTGCTAAGCTCAATATTGACCCCCTTCTTAACTCTACCAAAAAGACATGGAAAAGCTGTCTGTGCAGAGGAATGTGGCTACGACTTCCCTAGAGAATCTCTACAGCACATTCGCAACCAACTCATAATGGCGTTCCAGGAAAAAAAGATCTTACGACGGAAAACTTCTGAAAAATCTCCTTTAAAGTGGGAAGGGATAAGGAGGTTAATATGACCCCCTTTCGTGGAGCAACATGGCTCCACATATGCGATAAAAAAAAAGGATAAATCTATCTCCCTCCACCTCTCGGAGGTGGAGGAGATAGTTGAAATGATAGCATCCATAAAGGAATACCACCAGCAGATGCATTCACAGGTATGTATATTGATTTACCTTATTTCTTTCTTACTTAACATTTCACCATGCAATTTATTTTTAATGAAGTCTTATGATCATTTATTGATTTTTTTCGATTTTTGATAGATTTTTAAAAATACTTTACGGTCATTATTGCGACGTCTAGTTAGTTAGTGGTGGAGAAAGACATTGTCTGTGTAGAACCACCCACATATCACAAATCAGCTTTAAAACCACCCCACAATAAAGTTCTCACCTCAACCGGGGGCTCGAACACATGTGGTGAAGGGTTGAAAAATGACAAGTCAATCACTCTAACCGCTCACCTACAAACACCTCTATTGTTTTAATTTCATTTAATCAATGGATGATAATGCGATCCTTCAAAAGATGAGGTATTTAAGAGTACAGGTATATTTATTTATACATGGATACATGTTCGCAACTAAAATATTACCATTCAAATTGTGCTAATATTATTTATTTTTTATTTCCTATAGCCTACCGCAAGCATGGGGAGCCTGAACGTAGTTCGTTACTCCCCAATATCTCCACCGGCAACACCGGTGCTTGCACCAGCGCCAGCACTGGTTTGCACCAGTGCCAGCACTGGTAGCATCAACAACACCGGTGCTTGCGCCAGTACCAGCGCAATCAACAGCGTCAGCATCGGCAACAGCACCGGAAACAGCATCAGAGGTATGTTTTCTAAGACATTTTAGAACAATGTTTTATTCTATAAAAATCATTGAAAGTATTTTATTTAGAAAATAAACTATTATCTAGAGATTTTTTATTCTTTTTAGAATATGCAATGGGTGCTACATGACGATGATGGTGGGGAAGAAATCTTCTTCGCTGTCCCCGTAAGTTTGCTTTATATATATATATATATATATATATATATATATATATATATATATATATATAAACAACATTTAAATATGAGATAATTTTATTGCTGTTGAATAATGATAAAAATCACATTAACAGAATATAATACTGTTTTAAAATCACATGTACAGTAAAGAATTCACGCACACACACACACATCTGAATTTGAATAACAGAAAACAATTTTTAATAGATACAATATACTCACAATCACAAGCAACTAAAATCAAGATTTCTTTTTTCATTTTCAGGTCACCCTACCACAGTAAAAAAGAAACAATAATGTTTACATTTGTATAAAAACAATATAATAAATATTGTCATAATGAAGTGTTCATTTTATCTTGTAATGTCCATATGCAAGGGAGCTTATTCCATCATCTAATAGTTATCGTTTATCATCAAAACAAGACAACCAACTTTATTGATTTTTTCTAGGTATATTTTATGGTTATAACTTCTTAGTGTATTCATCTGTGGTGATATAGAATACTCATTGAATAAGACATTTTTGTAATGTTGAAGGGTTAGTTCGTATTTTTACAACAACTATTGATATTCCCTTCGCTCTTTTAGATTCCATTTGGTTACATTTGAATGCATACATCTTAGATCTTAACCCACAATATTCTGAAATACATTGCTCATTCGTTTCACTTTTCATTTTTCCCATCACTTTTTTATTTACATTGTTAAAAAGAAAGTGATCTTTGGGAAAATCTGAAGTGTAAAACCAATGCGAGTTAACATGCATGTCTTGAAACAAATCGTTCGTTTCACAACTGAACAGAAATGAGTCGGTGTCTGTCATCTGCAATTGAACGTTCTTTCCATACACCGATTTTAAGTGGTTGTAATAAAAATCATACATGGTATGTTTTGATAAGTTTAAGATTGTCATCCCCACGTAAATAGGTTTGTTAAGCTTCCCCTTCAGTCTACTCAACACTACACCAACAAGTTCATTTGAAAATATTCTATGAAGCTTGTACGTAGACTGCGGACAACTTCAACCGCTTTTCTGTATCCACCAGCTCCACACATCGATGATTTCGTAAATTTTCCATCGTCTTTCATGAAAAAATGTAAAAAGAAAAAAATGATTACAACTGAGAGTTAAGTGGATATATGATAAAATAAGGGCTGTAAGCATTTAAATATGATCTTAGATCTAAAATATTATTCTCAATCATAAAGGATATAAGCATTTAAATATAAGTATTATTATAAGTATTATTTGCTAGCATTTAAAATGTTATTCATGTTTTAGTAAATCAGTAATAATTCATTGAAATATACGTACCAAATACTGAATTATTCATCAGCTTAAAGAAGTTTTTTTCAAAGGTTGATCTAGCTGTTTGCCTCATCTGTGTGTTGAATTCAACATAACTTCCACTGAAGGGTTCTTGATGAAACTCCATCACTCGGTGTATTTTCTCGAGTTTCATTCCTAGTTGCAAATACAGTTGAAGATTTCGAAAGTGAACAATGTAGTTGGATTTATCCTCCAGAATGGTAAGAAACTTTTCAATATTTGCTCTGGGTGGAAGATGAGTAGAATTATGTAGTGGACGGCTAATAGACTGGGACCGTAACTGAGACCGGGACTGACTGGACCCGCAGACTAGGCGGGGCCCCCGGTCTATATATTGACAGACGGTCGAGGTGAGAGACACAACGCAAGATCTCTCAAACCAGACAAGACGCTAAAATACAGTGTGTAGTGGTATTAGTCAAGACGAAGGGCCCCGCACAGACAGGTAAGTACATACCCTCATTGCTAGTAGTAGCTCTAGTTGTAATAGCAGTAGTAAATACTTCATTGGTGTCAGAAGTAAACGGAAACCTGGTGTGGCTGTCCTGAGCTGGGCTTGGGCCCAGAAAAAAGTAAAGGGGGAGGAGTGTAGTGACTGTAGTGCATAATGGCACTTCCAACAGCCTTGCTGTTGGGTTAACCCTTTAGTGACGTGGTTGAGTGCCTGGACTACTGATCTGGCGGACCGGGTTCGAATCCCCGTTAGGGCCAGGATTATTGTCTCCTCTGAGATTTACTTTAATTACGTATTTTTTTCCACAACTTCTGTGCGTGAGGTTTTTCATGTGGAATACTTTTTCGTTCGTGGGCTAATGGATAGTCGTTATGACTATCATGTAATTCTGATTGGTATTATAAATCCACCTCTAAAATGTAACCCTTTGGTCCACTCTCAGGTATGTTTTGTACATTAAAACACTCAAGTTCTTCTGCTGAAAGAAACCTAAAATATCCTACCGGTAAAGGTTGTGTCATACTAAATCCGTACAGATTGTTGACATCATAATATGCTAAATAAGACGTTACTTTGTTTGAATCATAATCATTTAGATAGAGATTATTTGCTTTCCAAATATATACTTTAGAAAGATGAAGAAAATAGCTTTAGATAAGCACAATAGTAATTGTTGGGATTTTTACATTATTTTATCCTTTTTTTTTTCATTACTACTTTTCATAGTTTTATCTTGACACATGCCTATTTTACGTTTTCTTATGATATGATGTCACTTTTTCTACAGACTATAACTTAACCATTGCTTTATTTTTGAACGTTTTTTTTTAAATTTGTGCCGCATATGAAATGTTTTAGAGATGTAGCTACATGAGATATATAGCTACATAAAATGAATATCGCAGATGTCGTTATTCATACAAATACAGCAGCGAAAAGTTTCATGGGCTGATATTAAAAAACATGCGCTGATATTTAACGATTACGATTACCATTCATTCTTGCGCTGATATGTTATGGTGCCAATTTTATAAATAATGTTACTTTAAATAAGGTAAACTTTAAATATAATACAGTATTCCGCCAATGTTGTCTGTAGCGATGGTTCTACCAAGACACTTGTGCGAGGTCTTCGTTCACCATAATGGCTCGAAGTCTCTAAACTGACGATACTTTCAACATATATCAACCTGTTGATATCCAAGTAGTTGTCACCAAATTAGAATTAATTTTAATGACCTACAAGAAAATTGTAAATCTCAAATGTACAGGCTATTTAAGCAAAAGTGAAAAACAACAAAATGTAAATAAAAATTGTAGGAATGGTCATTAAATTAAATAAGTACCAGGCTAAATGATGAATCAAGATAAGTGAAAAAAATATTCTTAATTGTGGTGCAAAGCAATTGAGTATACTAAATGCAAAGCATAAAAACACACACAGGTCTTGATTTACACAGGTCTTACTTTAACTGGTTTACACAAGTCTTGGTTTAGCATCAAGTTTAATAAAGTATAAACAACATAATCAAACCGTATCTCTTTGGGGGTTGTCTGTTTTTCCTTAAATTATACTTCTGCGGTGGATCCCTGTGAATGGGTAGTTCTCTGGGAAAAGTTTTTTTAACAGCTTAGTTTCTCAGTCTTTAAATTATCATCATGACAACAAGGATAAGGATACCTACAAACATGACAAGGATTAAAGATCATAATTCTAGGATCAAGAGTCTTTAGCATAATTTTAGAATGAAAGACCATTTACCTAACATCTTACCATTTACCTAACAGTTTACCTACCATTTTACCATTTACCTACCATTTTACTCTGTTCCTACCATTTTACCAGATTTACTCGGTTTTTACAAATTTTCCACGTTCTAAAACAATTTCTTCTGATGCTGATTGCAGGGGAAGCTCGACTCTCTCTGATCTTTGTTTAATTCTCCAGACAATACACCTGATGATGATGAGAAGGAGGATGATGTACAAAATACCAGGCCCACAATGAGAGGACTCCAATCATTATCTATAGAAAAATAGTAAAAAATAGGTTGAATATAATTGCAATATTTTGTGCTCACAAACCAGCTCATAAAAAATCTGGTAAACACACTCCAAAATAGAATAAATGAGGTAGAATGATGAGAAACATCAAACTTGTAATAAAAAGAGGTAGCACCATCTAGGTTTACATGATGAACGAATGATGATTGTAATAGTGCGGATTAATCCGCTGATTTGCTTGCAATAGACTGATGCGTCTTTTCCATCATCATCTATTTCCATAACTTTCAACTGTGGTAGGTTACCAACAGCCAACATTCCACTCAACCTCTCAAAGTGTACTCTCGTTACTTCTGTGTTATACAATCCTGCTTTATACGATCCTCGCATACTTTCTTCTTTAAACTGTTTATTTACCAATCGTCATACTTTTTAAACCGTTTTATGTGTTGACCTGTTTTCAATTTTTATTTATTTTTTATTTGATAGTTTTTATATTTTTCTATATTTTACATGCGTAGTTTGGTTTTAACCTGATTACGCTTTATTCACATTTAACTTTGTATTCGGCGCCGTATGACCTATTAAGTGTCGGTGTGCCGTAAAACCCAAATAAATAAATACTTTCTTCCACGCATTCGCGCATTAAGTCAGTGACTGCACCAACTCTATCCTGCAGCAAGAAGCTGTATTTTGATGTTTACAAACAACGCAATTAACATCAAGATCAAGGTCGGACGTGTTTACGTAATTGTGGTAAGTATAATTTTCGGATCCTCCAATTGTTTATTCAGGTCTATTGTTTCGGTAAAATTAAAGATTTTTTTATTTGTGTGAAATGGTTGATTTTTAAATATTGAGTGCAAAGATTATGTTTGTAGCAGAAATCAATGTTTATTGATTTTTATACCAACAGGTTGAATGAAGTTAGAATTTGGAGATGAATATATACTTGTTTTACTATGAACATATTTACTTCACTACACTCAGCAACTGGTATCGGTTCACGATCTTTAAACTCGTAGACTCTCGGTACTTTCCGTACATTTCCGATACGACGCAAACTATGTTTGTGATTAGTATGCTACCATTTTGGATTGTAGCAACTGGATGGAAATGGGGAGTATATGACAGATTCCCCCGACAGCATCATTACGCGATTGGTGTTTCTTCGGCTGCGAGGGGTGATAGATGTCAGCAACCTACCACTTTTAAACACAATCGAAATTAAACACGGAAGGTACGACTGCGGACAGTTAATTGGCATATGCGCTTGTCTGACATATTTTAAAATGGAGTGAGTCTGTGCCAAATTTTGGCAATCAGTTCTCTTGATCTGCACCGGCCGCAATAGCTCAGGTGGTAGAGCGTCGGCTTGCGGATCGGGAGGTCGTGGGTTCGAACCCCGGCCGGGTCTAATCAAAGACTTTAAAATTGGTAGTAGTGGCTTCCCTCCTAACGCTCGGGGCTAAGGGGACAGTATTACGCCTGACTCGTCGGTGTCAGTATAATGGACCGGCCGGGTTCAGTCCCTGGGCACCTCATAAGTGCCCCTGTGCTATAATGATAGCAATGTCGCTGCGCAGTATCGGCAAAAATGCCGGCTAATCCCATCCCTCTCTTGATCTGCCAATTTTCCTTATGTTAAATGTCTGAATTAAATACAATATTTTAAGTTAGAAAAGAATGTATACTTTTGCTGTTGAGTCTTGGTCAAATATAATAACTTAAACAATTGTCTAAAAACAAAAACATCCTTTATGCTTCTGTACATACACTCCAGTATTTTCAGGATTTTTTTGCACAAAATTGGGAAGAGAACCAATATCCATGACATAAAAAATAAAACAAATCACAACAATATTAGTTTTAAGAGATCTTGCAAGATTCTGTATTAAAGAATACAACAATATTAAAAATTTCTTTATATGTATGTGCATGTATTTTTTTCCATATAACAGAATATACTTCCGAAAGGGGACATGAAAATGTAATAATGTTCAGGAAATTTTCATATAACTTGTTTTTCCATCAAGCAGTAATCGGCCTTTACACATGTTTTACATGTATAAGCCATTTTGAAAGCCATTTTGAAAGAAATGACAATGCTTACATGTTTTTGGGGAAAAATAAGGAAAATTGCTCTTTTTTTTTAAAAAAAAAGTACACAAACATGACTCGTTTGCTTGAGTTTTTTCTAACCATGTCTACTGACACTTGCAGATGCACAGCGCACCAAAAATGTATACAGGAACTTTATTTTATGTTAAATAGATAAACTATTTGCTATTGCACAGATTTGTTTTGAATCTTAAATAAGTAACTGTGTAACTGCAATTGGGATAATCAGGGCTGTTTGCAATTTAGAAAAACATAATTGTAGTAATTAATATAGGGCAGAATCTCTGATTCTTTAATACTAACCATACGAACATTTTCAGACATGTTTATTTTATTTTATTATCTATTTTCAGGTTACCATTGACGTAAAAGTGGTGTCACTTGATCAGACCAAGATGGTCTCAACAAAATATGGCCTGAGACCAGTCACCAATGTGATTATTGCAGATCAGACAGCCACAACCACTTTAGCCGTATGGAAGGAAGACTTCCTGGGATCAATTTCTCCAGAGTCATTCTACCAAATCAGTAATGTTGTTGGGAGAGCGTTCGAGGAGAAAATCCAAATGGACACCACCTCAACTACACAAATTTCACCAATTACGGCATTTGAGAACGTTGTGGAAGTAAAAGACTCGACATCACCATATGAAGTTGAACTTTCATCGGTGGCAGTTAAGAAACGCGAAACTTGCAGTATCATTTCTGACGACTTAAGTCAACTTATTAGATGTAACAATTGCCACTTCAAAAAACTAAAAAAAACTCAACTGCAGAGTGCGCCTCCTGTCGCATCACCACATTAAGGAAATTCCAGAAAAACTTACTTTTGAACATGAAATTCTGTCAGAATTTTTTAATAAGGAAGGCAAACACGAATTACTGACAGATGTAGATGCTCTAGAGGATTTCATCATATTGAACAATCCATACAAAATCAAATTGAACTCTGTGTTTTCCTTGGAAAGAGTCCTCTCAGACGCCTAAAATATTTGCTTGTATATATATTGATTCCATGTTGTTGATTTTACTTTAGCACACCATTTTTGGTCAACTCATGTCTAAATACTACATTGTTAATGTACTGACCTGATTTGCTGGTAATTGGACATTTTTGTCAAAAATCCTCATCTAAATTCAATCTAAACTAAATACAAGCTTATGCGTAGTGAAGTGTGTTGTCCTGTGACAGTTCTTGAAATAATTCCAACTAATATGAAATTCTCTCAGAATCCTTAAAGATTTTGCATTAGTCTTTCCAACATTTAAACTTAAATAGCACCTTTAACTATTTTTTTCGTTTTTGCTAAAAATGTTTTCGATTACATTTTGTTCTGACTTGGCAATAGTTTTTTTACTTGTATGAAACATTCATATCTGACAAATGTCAGAAGTGCATTTATCTATACTTTCTTATACCTTACAAGATGTTTAATGCCAAATGCTTGTTCATTTATTGATTTCATGTTGTGTTTATACTTAAGCACACCATTTTGGTTCAAATCATGTATACATACTACATTGTTAATGTACTGACCTGATCTGCTGGTAATTGGACATTTTTGTCAAGATTGCAAAAATGTTTTTGTTTATGGTTTCTTCTGACTTGGCCATGGTTTTATTACTTGTATGAAACATGTCTTCATCTGACCAATTTCAGAAATGTTTTTCTATACTTTTTATACCTTACTAGATGTTTAGTGCCAAATGCTTGTACATATATTGATTCCATGTTGTTATACCAGCGCGAACAAAGTTTAAAGGGGTATATAGGAGTGAGCTTGTCGATTGGTCTATCGGTTTTCAGGTGAGCAAACGAAAATATTCAGGTTTTTGCCGAGAGATTAGTAGCAATATCAGACGAAATCTATGACGGGTTTGACAAGAACATCGAACTTGTAGAATATCAACTCGTAGGATGTTTTATTGAAGGTTTAAGAGATTCCGAAATCAGATTAAAATTATTGCGAGAGAATCCGAAGAAATTTCAGACAGCTGTAAACAGTGCAATAGAGGAACAAAACGTAAGAAACAGAAATGAAAAAAAAACACAGATCAAATATCACAACCACGAGTCAGGTTCATTCAGAAACAATTATTTCCGGACAAACAACATGCACTACAACAATCCGACATACTCTGACAGCATTTTGTACCAATGGAGGTAGATCACGCAATGAGAGGCAAATTTTGTAAATTTTGCAAGCGCAGGGGTCACGAAATTTCAGAATGTAGACAACTAAAATATCAGAATCGCAATCAACCGCGCCGAACAGAACATGCGTATTACCGACAAAACAATCAAAATTATGACAGGACCAATAAATCCACCGTAGAATGTTTCCAATGTGGACAATCCGGTCATATCAAACGCGATTGCCACAACATGCAGCGTAGAGATAACAAATCATACGGAAATTCGCGCCGAGAAAACCATTCATACATGCGAAAAACTAGACCGTTCTTACCTAAAGAAGATCGAGGTAGGAACGTAATATTACCATATTAATTAGTTTTCAGTTAAATAATAATTGGTTATAATGTGGTTAGTTAAAGACATCGTGCAGTTTAATTAAACTAAGTTCAAGTTAAATGAAGCAGGACAATGAATGACATGAATAAAAAAACCGAATGATGCAATATACATTTTGTGTACCGTGGAAATAGTAAAATAGCAATAAAGTGGCACGATTCAGGACAGTGATTGATGAATACGTCAAAATATAGGCGGGAAACGTGAGTTGTGCACTGTAAGAATGACACCATAGTCAAAAATATATGCGACCCCAGTTGGAATGGGCAATTAGTTCTAGACTATATATGTTAGGAGTGCAGAATGGAGGGAAGGAAGGAATAGAGATAGGCTAGGGAGGAGGGTAGATCTGGACGAGACGGAGAGTGGATGTGGACGCCTTAGAGAGAGGTATTCATGCCTCACTGTTGTTAGATTGTAAAATGTAACTTTCATTAATAAACTTGTAATCATGGGATGATGTTGCGTTTCTAATATGGAGCCCCGTTACGCCACAATAATGGCTATAAGGGAGATGCCTAGCTACTTATTAGTAGACGACCAAAATAGCAATGTCTAGATTCACTGACGCTCCACAGGTGAGTTGGAAGATATAAAAGTCTACGCACCGATCGAGACGATTCTGATTCACGCAGCGAAGGCCCGACGAGTGCTACAAATTGCCTGCAGTCACATTTGAGCCCAAAACACCACTTTCATAATTGTTTGCTTGATTATTCGATTTACCTTTGAAACTGAAGACATCAAACCATGTTCTGAACTATTTTACAGCAGCACTTGACAAGAAACATGTTGCTTTACATTAATCAGGTCTACGACACCATGATGCCCGCCTTTGATGACCAAGGATTCCACCGTCAGAGGCACTAACGAAGCCAACTGGCTCAAGGGTTACCGTAACCGGTGAACTTACCAAGGTACATGAAATACTAGAACTAGCATATACAATTTTTTGCTTGTTACAGGTGTTTTTGTATCTTACTTTTATCCTGCTTATACTTAATTCACCTTGAGCTTTACTGTACTCGGCGCCTATCAAGTGTCGGTGTGCCGTAAAAGGCAAAATACAAATACTGACCTGGACCAGAACCATCAAGTTGTACCATAAAACCTACAATATGAATTGTCACGGCCGCCTACTGTTCGCTGGGATGAGTGACATAGTGTACGTACACGACTTAAAGTGACTGGAGGAAGCTGCGGGAGATCCGTCCTAAGGACACCGACGACCGAGATCTATTCTCAATCGTCAGAGGCATCGGCGTGAACGGTGTCGGGGACCGAGTCTATGTGGCTGATTGTGAGGAGGTGTCTAGTATGTGTCAACGTGGACGGGCGGCTGATATTCCATCTCTCCCGGGAGGATCTCGGACTGATTGTGGAAAGTGGTCAAACAAGGAGGTGAACGGGGATGGTCACGTGGTCGGACAGAAATTGTCCGGGAAAGATGGGATCGAGCTTCCATGGTGCTTCAGTTACGGTGTGACAGAATTCACTTGTATGTCGGAGGGCAGAGTGGTCAACTTCTGATGGTTGAATGGAAGTAAAGTTAATATTGAATATTGCTAGACATTTCGTTTTTCAGGCGTGTTTATATTTTTGCTGCAGATTGTGACATTTAATGAATTAGTGACACGTTTTTAATGTGGATTTTAATAACAATCTAATAAAACAAAAAAAGTAAACAGAAAGTTACAACTACGACAGGACATATCATGCATGTCACTTATACATTTTACTCAACATTTATGTACTATACTGTACTACCAATGGATTTATATAGTGGAAAACCAATCTTTAATAATTTTGTAGACTATGTCCCATTATCAAGTAAACAAACATGATGAGCTTTGTTTTGTGCTTATAAAAATGTTTACAAAGTATCATTTTTACTTTCACGCTTAAGGTTCTGCGTCAAACCCTTTCTTGTTCGTTAGTTTAAGAATAATATCAGCGCACGATGTCTACGATTCCTTTTATGAACAGCGCACGAATTCCTGCGTTGTATGTACTATCAGCGCATGCTACCATAAGCTGTAGGTCACTATCAGCGCATGCTTCATAGTAGATAGTGAAATTTCGTAACCTGTCAATTTCGTAACCTTGCATTTTTTGGTCTACTAAAATATCATACCCTTCATTATTTTGGATTTATTGAAAACTGAGTCTGAAGGTTTTTTTCACTAGAAATAATGTGCACAGGCTCGATTTACATTTGAGGCGCCCAGAATATGCGGCTCGAAGCGTTGCTTAGGGGGTTTCCGGGGGCATGTTCCCCCGGAAAATTTTGAAACTATAGGTGCTATTTCCTGCATTCTGAGTGATATTTTGCCTCTAACTTACAACTAAAAACCAAATCAAACTCACTTTTTGGCATTTAAATACATTATTATGAAAATATTTGACTTTATATATGATATCTCCAAGTATTTGCATCTTATAAACTTAAAGTTGAAAATTTTGCGAACACCTACCATTAGATTTCCAATGCACAGTTACTTTTTGGTTACTTCACTTTGATAAGAAGTTTGTTATTTCAAATGCTGCATTCCTGACGGTATACCTCCTCAGAATCAGACTGGGAATCTTCAGAGTTATCACTCTGGTAAACGTCTAGATTTTTTTAATCCAATGTCAGTATAGGTATGTGCCAAAAAAAAAATCAAATTCACTTAACCAAGTAAAAATTGACATCATTGAAAAGAGCTTAAAAACCCTTTCCAAAGATGCCAGAATTAGCTTCATAGGCCTAAAAATAAGAAAGCTACAGAAAATTAAAAATGCCAAAATGACCATTGTTTTCGGCTAATTAAATGTATTGGAAAACAATAGATCATAGTAATTTATTTTGTGACCCGTTTTTGGGTATCATAAAAAGCCTTGTAACTTCCTTATTTTCGGTTCAATTTTTTAAAACTTGGTATCATTTTAAAGCTAAATAAATGCTCATTTAGGATTTAATAAAATAATTTGCACATTGTGCTTTCAAATTTAATTAGCATTAATTAATATTAATTGTAATTATGAGACCAATTCTTGTGAAAAACTACCAATTTCGCTGGTAATTCCATTATATTTATTCCAAAACTATACATGAACTAAGTTAATGAGTTCTTGAATCAAAGTTAGCCAATGAAATTTACGCAATAATTCACTTTTGGGTCCATGGTCCATGAAATGAATTCAACACAAAACCAAATCGTCATAGAGCAAGTCTGCCCCAAGGGCCCATGCTGACATTTTATAGTCAGTGGCATCGTCGTAGGTTTCACCTTCTGACCAGTACGCAACAGTGTATGACTTGTCTGTTGTTTGTTTTTTTCAATTTTTCGATTCTCCCACAATATACTATCTTGTCATTAGAATCTTCATCATATTTTTTTTATTTGGGTTATACGGCACACCGACACTTAACAGGTCATACGGCGCCGAATACAAAGTTAAATGTGAATGGAGCGTAATCACGTTAAAACCAAACTACGCATGTAAAATATAGAAAAATATAAAAACTATCTGGTAAAAAAATAAATTATAATTCAAAACAGGTCAACACACAAAACGGTTCAAAAAGTATGACGATTGGTTAATAAACAGTTTAAAAAGTTATAACTTATTAAGAATACCAATCTCGTTTAAGAAGCAAACAAGTTTAGAATCCGACACTGTCCTAAATAGTTCGAACATGTTATGGACATTAAAATACTTCGACCGTATGTGGTCTGTGTCGATACACTGTAATAAAATATGGCTGACTGTCAGTGGTTCCTGGCAAGGAACACATACAGGCTGAACTTCTCTTTTAAAAAGATATGAATGAGTTAACCTAGTATGTCCAATGCGACAGCGGGTAAGAGCTACGTCTTCTCGTCGACTTTCTCTGCAAGCAGAGACATTGGCACCGACGTTAGGTTTAATTACGTGTAATTTGTTACAAACAATACTGTCCCAACTTGTTTGCCACTTGGTTAAAATATGTACCAAGTATGGAAAATGTCATGTCCTACCACAGTGCCCGTCAAGATAGCTTTCAACGATGAAAGAAGATCATCAGATAAATCGGGAAATTCAGTCCTGATTTTCCCGACATCAACAGTTTTTAATCTTTTTTTAAAGTCTTTTCTGGCTTTTTCATCTTTCTTCTGTTGCTTAAGAGCTGCCCGTCTGGACAGCTCCTTTTTCAAATTGGTTTGCTTTTTGCGAAACACCTACCTTTTCCTTCTAGCACGACATACAGCCCATTTCACAGTGCGATCTCTTTCATCCTGGTACATCCCGTCCAAATAGGCTAGTAAATTATTTTTCTTGGACCTCATCCTGGCAGAAAGGAAATCTAAATTAGCATGCTTGGCTCTCTCTTGTAAGGCTCCAAACATACCCATAACCTCCTCCGCATCGATGTTATGTGATCTTGCGGAGCGGGTCTCCTTCTCTAGATCCTCTGTTACTTTCATTCCAAAGTATCGATGATACTGAAGCTCGATTACTGTTATCACACTATTCAAGCAGGCCACCATCATCTCACTAAACAGGACTATTAGCTGGTGTTATCTTGAGGCTCTTCAGTGTGGCATCATCCTTACTCAGTGGTCTATTGAAAAAGTCATTGCTTCGGGTAAACACATCCAAGGGTACCTCCTTAACTCTTTTCACCTCAGCCAAGACATTCTTTACAACTTGGATTCCCCCAATGTGGGATACTTCTGCAGAACCACCAGTATAGAATGTTTGCATCCGTGGTCCTGTTAGGAGCTTACCAATTAGGCCAAGGCACTGAAACTGCAATTTTGCTGTGTCATTTTGGAAATTTTTGCGGATGCTTGATTGGAGTCCACCACAAGACGCAGTACCGTTAGTGAAAGTAGTTTTAAGGTCAGCAATACAGCCTAATTCACGTGCCATCTGCTCAATAGTAGTTCTTTGTGGCACAACATTCAGTTTCTGCCCCAATCTTTTAGCTTGGCTCTCAATTAATGATTGAATATTCTGTGTTGAAACATTTTTTACAATTGAATCATACACCATTAGGCGCATATCCACAGAGTATGTTTTGCCATCCATTTTGGTGGATTTCTCTGTACCGGAACATTTCTTTAATTCTTTTAACTCCTCCTCGAGCTCCATAACACGATTTTCTAGACCACAAGTTATCTGATCTTTTTCACTCAGTTCTTTTTTTCAATTTATCATAGTCTTCCTTGAAGCAGAACTTATCTCTATTTTCTTGTCTTTTGTCCTTATTGGAATTCAGCGGTTATGAGTGCGCTGTATTTTTTTTTAATTTTTCTTCAGCAGTACCCTGGCGCCGAGTTTTAACCTCCTGCTTAAGGAGAGCGATTGTTGCTTTTTTTACTCTAAGTGCAAGTCTGAGCCGGTTTATGCTCTGATTCAGGTACTTCTTTTCATTCACTTGTTGCTTGTCAAGCTTCGCCTTAAAGTCATTGAGTTTCTTTTTGTACCGCTCCATTTCTGTTCTACGCTGAGCTGATACAAATTCCAGTGTCCTTTTTAGCTTGGCTTTTTTTTGGCGTAAGTATTCCCTTTCGAAGATTAGATGTCTCAGGAAGACAAGACATTGAAGTTGAAGCAGTCACAGAAGGAGATTGGACATTACAACCTCCATGCTCTATAGCAACAAGAGAAGGGCTGGACTGTACTGATGTATACTGACGGTCATTGAAGGATATATCCATTGCATCCTGACTAGGTGAAGGTGGTACAGTAATGTCTCGTGTGAAACTATCCGTGCAAAGATCGAGAAAGCAGTCCTTATCGCTCTGTCGTCCGAAGTTTTTTATCGATTCAAAACGTGCTACGACCGATTTTATGTTATGCTGCTGGACTGTGCAAAAATTAGGAAGTGCTGCACAAACTGCACGATTTGTATGAGTCACTGATTTTTCATTTTCAAGGAAGAGATGTAAAATATGATATAAAAATATGTAAAATATGAATCATGATAGAATCATGTTAAAATCATTCAACTTCCTGAGCACATGGCATTTGTTTACAAAATAATGTGAATGGGCCAATCAGGAAGCAGTATTGTGTCACGTGACGTGGTAACCCAGAATAGAACTGGAAAAATCCGTCCTAAAATATGCAAACAACGGCCTTATTAAAGGTCAAATAAATGAAATATTGCTCAATCTAACGAAAATAAATCAATATAAATCTATTTAAATACATAATTTATTATTCATTTCAAGTTGATTCTTTTGTCAAATCTGGTACGTTTTATGACAGTCAAATTTTGTCCAGCAGCCCAGCTGGCATGCATGGTCTGGCACTGCGGCATTGAAACAACATACTACTGATCAATGGATTCCCGTGAAATTTAGCCTTATTAAAGCTGACAACTTACAAAACAAGATACTGTATCGTTAGTAAAACGTTTTACTCACCTTTTTCTGTATTCTTGATGACTTTGTATGGTAAAACTTCGAAAAATTTGGGATAAACTTCGGCTGACTTTGTATGGTAAAACTTCGAAAAATTTGGGATAAATTTCGGCGGAAAACTTGCTTCGATTTTGAAAATTTGCCGGCTGAGCGTAATGGCGGACGAGTGTTCTACGTCATCAGTTCTTGTGTACTTTCATGATTTGCATAACAAATACGCAAAAACGAGTTTTTAGGAAGGTTTGTTATAGGGTCCGAGTTCCGGTGAGTGAAACGAAAACGAGGCTCTCGACTAAGCTGTTTAAGCGTGGATTTGACGATTGCTACATACCTACTATGTTAAGCAAAAGGGATTTTGCATAGCCATTCATATGTTTATTATAGGAAAATGGAATGTATATATGATTGTTTATTATTCATTTTTTTAAAAACTTACCAATTCCCAGTTAATTGCCGGTTGTAGAGGAGGTTGTGGAGGGGATATCGGCTCCAGGGTTTGCAAGATTGATGCAGTGGATGTCTAAATGGTCAAGATTAAAAATGTGTATTTAATTATAAATTGTGTTATAATGATCAATTGTATGTAGTATTTATTGTATGAAGAAATGTGTATTCCATTTGAACAAGTTGTATAATTGTACTGTATTTTATAAGGATTCAACTCACCTTTAACACCAACGTCAACTTTTTTGAGAAGTGCCATTAACTCCCTAATTTCGTCAACGTTAAAACTTATTGACTTTGATCTACTTAATCAAATGTTCCGTTTGTTCTAAAGCCATTTTAGTGTCGCTGATATGCACATAAGTACGACCTTGGAAAGGCGTCACACATACTTCTTTTGACTTCCCAAACCTCGAAAACACACGCGTTTACCTGTTTTGACCATCCCTTTTTTCGATAAATCCGGACATTTTGAATGCTTAACTCAGTAACAGAGAAAGAGAGTATTTTATAATTTTACCCTATCATCAACATTTATACCTAAACGTTTGGATGTCCATTACTATTGGTCATTGGGCGGGGTTTAAAATAAAAAGAAAGAGCATTTCTTAAATTCAACATGTCAATCATTTTATAAATTTATAAATATTCACTTCACATAATGTAGAGACTGGTGATTGGATATAGTTTGCGTCGTATCGGAAAGGACGGAAAGTACCGAGAGTCTTCGAATGTAGAGATCGTGAACCGATACGAGTTTGATGAGTGTATTGAAGTAAACAAGTGTACTAACATATTCAAGTTCTAACTTGGTTCAACCTGTCGATATATAGAACAATAAACATTGATTTCTACTACAAACATCAACTATTGATAATAAGAAATAATAATTCAATCATTTCACACATACACAAATAAAAAGTCATCAATTTTACCGAATTAATGGACCCGTGCAGAACTAAAAATCTGCAAATTATACTTACGGAGTAATTCTGCTTCATCCTCCTGGTTTACTGCAGCGAGAGCTTTGTGAGCTGAATCAGACCATGGTTCTGGGTAAGTCATGATTGAAATGGAACATAGCTCTTTGTTTCCAGATTCCACGTGTGTATCAGCAACTTCAATCACATCTTTCAGCTGAGAGGAATCCAACTTTTCAGGCTTTTCGAGGTTTGATGTATCTCCTAGAAAAAGAAATGAAATATGTTACAAAGGTCATTCTTTAATCATGAAGTCCTTTATTTGTGAACAGCCTCCTCTTCAAGTAAAAGGAAGTCCTGCAGAGACTGATCATGAGTAAACATCTACCCATAAGATTAATTTCTTCAAGATTTGTAAGATTTTCTATATTTTTTATGCTTAAAAATGCATTCAGCATTAATCATAATAGATAAACCTACCACATAACACTGTTTAGATAGATACACATTGTGAAGTACATGAACCAAACCATACTCTGCCAAACACATTTCGAGGTACTTTCAGTTTTTCTGTTTCTGGAAATATTGGTATTTTGATTTTTTTTTCTAAATTTATCGACTGAAAATGATTACTGTAATCTAAAATTATTTTGTGGCTTATTATCAGCACAGTTGATATCAGAATACATGATTATATATGAAGTATTAGACATTTAATGAAACGTTTTAGAAATAGTTTGTGTAATGAACACAAGAAATACAGAGAATATATTTAAAATGAGACAATTAATTAAACATGTAACAATATATACATATGATCAATGTTCTCCATTACGGGGTTATGTTCTAAGACTCGTCTGTTCTGAAAAACAAAAAAATAAATAAAATAAAAAACGTGTTAGTGTAATAAAAACATCAAAACACTTACCACATGTAGAATCATGTAACTATATTCTTTAGTAGTAGCATATTTAAAAAACAACACTATTTGTAATATTTTATTAGAAAATGGTGTATTGCGATAACAACAACAAGGATTTCAATAGATGTGTATAACTTCATTGCAATTTAGCAGTGTGTCTCCTTTAAGTTTACTAGGCTTTGATCTTTAGACCATCTTGATGCAGGTGAATGTAGAAAAAAACTGATTAAATTTGTCAAGGAAAAAAGAATTGTGTAAATTGCACTTTGAATGCAAAAGTAGATATATGTTTAACTCTTGAACAAACTGAAATGAAGTTCAATCGCTCAAGTTCTCTGAATTTTAAGATTATTTATTTGACCAAACTGATTCTCGTACAATAAATGTTTAGTGACTAATTGTCTTAAAAATCTATTGACATCTCTTTAGATAAATGCTTAATTACGATAAATTTACTTAATAAAATAATTTTAACAGATGTATTCTTTTTTTTATTTCTAGTCCCATAGACAATATGAAATCAATGTTCGAGCTGTTAAAATATAAACGATTGAAAAAAAGGAAACTAATTGTATATACCTTCGCCTTTTAGCTGGCGGGGGACTCCAATTTGGGGTATTCTGATCATCTTCTTCCGTCCTAAAAAAGTAAATATTGTCAAAATTCAACTACGAGTATTTCAGTCTTGGATAACACATAACACTAAAAACATGTTCAAGCGCTTAAATTCTCTGCATTAAAGATACGACATTGTATGGTTAGATTATGATTCCTTACAAAAATAAATATAATGGTAAAAATGAATTCATGATTTAGTAATGTTAAAAAATCTTCAAAATAACATTGGTTCATTAAAAAGCTTTCATCACTCATATTTCAATTTTATTCAAATTGTTAATAAACAAATGTGAAATCATTATACAAGCTGAAAGAAATAAGAAAAAGAAACATGAAAAACAGAATTGTATATACCTTTCGAGTCAGAGGACTGTACATCAGAAGAGAATTTGAATCACCGTCGTCATCATCATCGTCATCATCCCCACCTGATGCTTGATTTAATATATTTTCTGCGTCTCTGGTTCTTTCTAATAAATTCTCCAACGTTGCAACGCGCTAACGGAGAGCATTTACGAATCTCTCCACCTCTGACAACGTTGGAGCATCAGTTGTTACTGGGATGTTGCATGTCCTACCGTTGTTTTCTGATCTCAAAATCTCCCTAAACTCCCATATTAAATCAGCTGCTGATAATCTAGCATTTGTGCCACCAACTGCACTATTGATGAGCTGTTGAATCATGGTGTTTTTGCGAGTATGAAGTTTTTCACTGTGAGTTTGGTTCTTTAATAACGCTTTCTCTGATGCACACCAGTACAGCCGTTGGTACGCTTCGATAAATAAATTGCTCTTATAATTGGGTTGTAGAGGCTCGGATGGCGTAAACCTGCGTAGTTAAAGTCAAAGTGTTGAAAGTTGAATGGATTCTTGACGTAAGATCCATGAACGGCCGTCGACTCTACTATACCCACTACTAGTTGCTGGGGTACTTCGCCTTGAAATACCATGAAACGACAAAACTATTTTTTTTCTTGTTTATCGTGGTGGGGGGGGGGAGACAAATTGTGCGACTTTATAAAAAGAATAATGTATATATATATATATATATATATATATATATATATATATATATATATATATATATATATATATATATATGCCAAAATAATCTATTTCAACTGCGAAAAGTCTAACGTACCTTTATGTTATGAGCCAGGACGGCGGCATCTTTATGTTGTGCGCTAAATAGCCTATTCCCAAATTTTCCAAGGTGTCGTCTCCGCTAAATATGACCTCCCGAGATCCGCACTTGTCGGGGCACGGAGTTTTGACGAATGTCTGTGTATCTTTATCCCAGACGTCACATTCGTTACACCGGCTACCGCATTGATGACACTCGGATCCCGGGGTGAAGTCCTCGTCTTTACAGGAGTCGCACACGGTCTAGGCAACCACAAAATTGGGAACGTGCCTAGGTTGTCCGCACCACGATTAAAAACAGCGCTGACATCTTAAAGAGTGGTCGGGTGCTAGCTCATCTTGGGTGGCCTCAAAGTCAAAGAAAATAAACTTCTTGACCGGTTTCTTAGGTTTCTCCGGGAACAAAAAGCATTGGTGCTCTCCTTTGACCCAAGACTTGCAGCTCTAACACAGCCACTCGCCGCAGTCCTGAAATTTCGTCGGCCTTTTATACTTGTTAATAACTTTCTTGCAGGTGGTGCATCGCCAGAACTCGTCGCACTGCGAAAGAGTAACGTCTCCTTTGTCGCCGTTTTTCTTCGTCTTCTTAACGAGGTGGCCTTGAACACAGTCCATGGAACGGCAAACCATGTGACAAGATCTGCATGACATTGTGACGTCTGTTTCGGGGCATTTCTGACTCTAACACGTTAGGCAAGTACTCTCGCAGCGGTGCTTCGTGTTGTGATCATATTGTTTGAAGCACCGTTCGCAAAAGTATTGCGCTAAAAAAATCCCGTAATGCTGACGATGGCGTGAAAGTGGCTGATCCCTTCGTGATCCAGCAAATACACGTAAAGAAGTGGCCAGTCCTCCTGGTCGTTGGTCGGCACCCTAATGAACATATTGCCTAGGGATGCCGCCACCACCGAGATTCGAACCCGGAGCGCTTTCTCGAATGCGGGCAGGTCGTTAAGAGAACCGGGTCGATCGTGGGTACACCGGCCTTCTGGCAGAGGAGAAGGGCAACATGTTTCTGCTCTTGGCGGTTTTTATTTTTTACATCTTTATATTCATCCCGTTGTCGGGAGCCACTGACAGTTAAGCATATTTTATTAGACTGTATTGACACCAACCACATACGATCTAAATATTTTAATGTCAATACCATGTTTGATTTGTTTATGACAGTGCCCAACTCTACACTTGTTTGTTTTTTAAAAGAAATTTGCATTTTTAACCGATTGTAATGTCTTAACAGTTAATTGTGATATCTTTGCAAATTTTAATACTGTTATCCATATATATTTGTTTTCAAATATTTTTAACTTGTATATACTCACGTTCCGAAATACCTATTTTAGTTTTAACACTGTTAAACTTCAATATTGATTAATGAAACTTTATTCGGCGCCGTATGACCTATAAAGTGTCGGTGTGCCGTTAAACCCAAAATACAAATACAAATATTCATCCCGCGAAAGTTGTCTGTGCTGCACCAAGATTTCGGGGATAGTGAGTACGCTATTTTCTCTTTTCACGACTTACCAAGCCTCTTCCGGGACCACGCATTGTTTAGCCAATCAACTCCAATAGCTCTGGCCATGCAGAGTTGGTCGTCATTGACGATCTGTATCATCGAAGTTTTTTTGGATATAATTTTCCGTTCCGATGAGCTTGGTAAGACGTCTGCGGTGTCCTCCGGCTCCTCGCGGAATGTGAGGGCCCCGATGATGACTAGAACATAATTAAACGTATTCGTACTTGTTATGACGATATAAAAGATATTATTTATTACATTTTTGTATGAAAAGTATTTTTTAATATTATTGCATACAGTGAGACTAGTATGTACACGTATGTAAAAAACAACGGCCATAACTATATTACGAAGATCAGGTTATGATACATAAAAATGATAATTTAATACCTTTATATTCAACAACTCGATTAATCTTAAAAATAGTTAAAACATAGAAACAAAAATTAACGTCTATATTGTACATGAAAATTACATTACCTTGAAAAGAGTCGTCTATTGATAGCTTTTCCTCACTCTGCAGCACGTTTTCTATTTTGGACAATATCTGCTCCACGTTTAGGTCCCCCGCAGCCATTAGAGGGATGACTATGGTGTGGTTGTAGGCCGTCGTGTCGTATAACGACTCTAAGCAGATCGTTCTCGTTTAAACCTTCCCGGGCTCTAACTAACAAGTTTCAAAAAGACGTTGTAGGTGTTGGCGCAGATCAACGAGTCTTCTACCTTGCCACAGGTCATTAAATTTAACCGTGTACGTCTTTTCGATGGCCGCATTCTTTTTAAATTGCCGGGTGCCCGAGAGTTCGATCCTGTATCGATCCTCCCCGCCGCTTACTTGGTCGTTAGTATACACGCATTGAGGTGTATCTACGTGTACGTTATTCTGACTTTGTTGCAGTCTTGACGGTCCGGCCTCTTCCGGTCGAACCACGATGTGTGTGTCCCTGTGTCTTTCGATATTGCTATAACCCAGGAATTTGGTATCGCAACGGGTACAATAAAACGTCTTTCCGGTCCTGAAACGATAAATGATACGAATATAATGAATTGGTTTATATAACAATTACGGAAGGTTACATTTTTATCTCGTTTACTTACAGAATTATTTCGTTATAAGAACATTAATCATTTACCTAAACTCGCCATCTCTGTCACAAGCCAATGAGGCTGACGCCGTGTCTTTGTTGGCAAAGACGGCCTCTTGAAATCCAGGAGACCAAGGTTCAAATCCCGATTCCTCGATCTTCGCGGATTCCGGGGCCATTGAGGCTGACGCCGTGTGCTCGTAGTCGAAGACTGTCTCTTGAAATCCAGGTGACCAAGTTACGTACTCGGATTCCTCGATATAAGTGGGTTCTGGGGCTGGAGACTGCAACATTTCCAGGATGCCGTCAGCATCGTCGGAGGTCCATTCTTGCCTCGAGGAATAAATGATGTAAAACATCAATCACAAAAGGGTCTTCTAAAATATTGAACGTAACGGCAAACCCGTGGAATTGCTAGGCTGTCACGCCTCCTTGCAATAACACAGAGATGACGCTTTCCAACTCCATTTCTGAAATGGATGACAAATTATATTAAGCGTGTTAAAATAATTTTAAAACACCACCACCTTACACTACGAACTTGCAGTGAATCATATTGACCCTGTGTATGGCGTACCTTTAGGGTCTTTATTGCATGACCCTGTAAAATGCTAAAACATTCAGCATCATGCTTAAACTTTTAGCATGATACAGGGTCATGACAATTGAATGTTCAGGTACATGCTGTATCATGCTTAAAAATAATTTAGACCTTTTGGTGCGTAAGTGTACGACCCTACATCTAACAAATATAGTTTTAGCATGGTACTAAAAATATTGCACTACCCAGGGTCTTGCTAATTCCGATTGGTCGGTTTTAGCATGATGCTAAAAGATTAATGCACTACCCAGGGTCATGCAAATTCCGATTGGTCAGTTTAAGCATGGTGCTGAAAGATTAATGCACTACCCAGGGTCATGCAAATTCCGATTGGTCGGTTTTAGCATGATGCTAAAAAGATTAATGCACTACCCAGGGTCATGCAAATTCCGATTGGTCGGTTTTAGCATGATGCTAAAAGATTAATGCACTACCCAGGGTCATGCAAATTCCGATTGGTCGGTTTTAGCATGAGGCAAAAAGATTAATGCACTACCCAGGGTCTTGCTAATTCCGATTGGTCGGTTTTAGCATGAGGCTAAATAAGAGTTGCACTACCCAGGGTCATGCAAATTCCGATAGGTCGGTTTAAGCATGATGCTGAATGTTATAGCATGATACAGGGTCATGTAATAAAGACCCTAAATATACGCCATAATTAGCCTCATGCTAAAACTGACCAATCGGAATTAGCAAGACCCTGGGTAGTGCATTAATCGTTTAGCATCATGCTAAAACCGACCAATCGGAATTTGCATGACCCAGGATAGTGCGTTAATCTTTTAGCATCATGCTAAAACCGACCAATCGAAATTTGCATGACCCAGGGTAGTGCATTAATCTTTTAGCATCATGCTAAAACCGACCAATCGGAATTTGCATGACCCAGGGTAGTGCATTAATCTTTTAGCATCATGCTAAAACCGACCAATCGGAATTAGCAAGACCCTGGGTAGTGCAACTCTTATTCAGCCTCATGCTTAAACGAACAAATCGTATTTTACACGACCCTGGGTCATGCAATATAGTCCACCATCATGCTGAAACGACCAATCAGAATTTGCGTGACCCTGTATCATGCATTTTATTTCCAGACTCATGCTAAAAGATTTAGACTGATACTTAAATTGCAGTTGTCTAATGCAGGGTCGTGCAACTCCGCACCAAAAGGTCGAAAGTATCTTTAAGCCTGTTGCATCATAATACTCATGGTTTTAGCATGAGTCTAAAAAAAAACAATTGTCATGACCCTGTATCATCCTAAAAGTTTAAGCAAGATGCTGATTGTTTTAGCATAATACAGGGTAATGCAATAAAGACCCTAAATGTACGCCATACCTGTGCTGACCATAAACCTGTCTGAACGTAGCGAAAATTGTACGACCCCCACCATTTTGTAGGTAAGAGAAACTAATTATAGAATAAGTGGGCTCTATCGATTTTATCTTTACCATCCGCTTGTTAACAAGTATCAGTGAATTTACGAATGCTTCGCCGATTATCTCGACAGACCATATTTAAGATATAACTACAATCCCGCCACTTTGTGGGATTTACCGGAAATGACTTAAGTGGTTTATAAGTGGGTATTGACGTCTCAACTTCACGCGATGTCACGCGGGTATGAGTCATACTTAAGAGGGTCACTCCCTCTTGAAGTGGGTATTGACGTCACGCGATCACGCGACGGAAACGTCGAGTGGGGATACTTAGTTTAAATCGGTCAATAAAATTGGGCGAACGTTAAGTACGTAAAGTGGGGATTGACGTCACGCTTATCACGAGGTTGAGTACCGACGCTACTTAGAAAAAGACAGTTATTTTCAAAAGGAGCCAAGGAATGAGTTCGTTAAGTACGTACGCTGATCGAAAATGTCGGTTATTTTGAAGAGATCCAATCAACGTCAGCGTTTTTTTTACGCGTAGCACTTGACGTTCAAGTACGCACTCGAAATCAGTATATATATATGCGCAAAGACTCTCTATAATCGATCCATTTACATCGTTCTCTTTCAAATATCGTTTAAACGGACTTTTATTTTATTTCGTTCTTGTTTATACGGATTTATTATATTTCTCAGGTAAGTTATCTATATTATAACACGTACGTATTATTGGCATGATGTATAAAACCTAGGAGCACTATATGTTTAGTATAAAATTAAATTGACATATAGCTTTACCCTCTTAGTCCTAGTATTATCGGTAAAACCGCTTAAAATACACATCGGTATATAATTCAACCATAGCTAGATGAACGAATTTTGACTGTATATACTTGGGACTAGACCTACATGGCCCTAATCTTATTGACTGGTCAACAACACTGTTTGTTACAGACTGTGGTGTGTTTCTTACAGTGGGTGCTAAGTGTGTCCACTGCCTAAAACTTAGTTCAATTTGATTGCATAGTTCATATCTGGTCCCCTTAACAATTAGCACACCTTCTCTAAATTTGCAATGCCCTAAACCACAGATAAAAGCGAACATACTTTTCTATTGCAAAATACTTATTAATGCTGACATCATGTTTAAGAATACATTTGTAATGATACCATTCACCAAAACCGTCTCCAGATAACTGAAATACGGTTGGTGGGACGATAAACCCAATAAACAAACAAACATTCTCACATTCAACCATGCATCCTTCTTTTTCATCCCATTCCTTTCTACATACGCAATATGTCTTCTTGGTATCCTTCATGCAAACATTTTTCTTTCTTTTTCAACATGAAAAGAGCTTATTGAAGGGGAAGAATGTTGAGGCTTAGCATGTTGATTTCTTAAGAAAAATGTTTGAAGTCTTTTCCTTTTGTTCTTTGAATTTCTCATTTTGATCAGAATGCAGCCTTGCCCAAATGGTCCATAATCTATCTTTAAGGTTTTTGCAGTTACCATTATTTACTAAGTGGCGCCATAAGTGCAGTGACTTCTTCAATGACACATTCTTTTGTCTACCTGGCTGTGTCTTTCCTCCTCCTGTAAGCTGGTTCACATTCTGAAAAAAAAACAGATGGAATCCTATTAATATATTTTTATATTATAAATATTTACTTTGTACTCATAGAATATAAACTTGTGGAATGCATTATTTTACAAAATTTAAATGGCACTCACTGAATATCCAGTATATACATGAAGTATAATTTACGAAAACAATAAATGAATAGTCAGTATATATAGCATTTTATAGCAACATCCAGCTATTTTGGTGGAGTACAACCTCAAACAAATGTCTGGGTAGAACTGCATGTCAAATGTAATATCTTCCCACATTATTGCAGTGTAAGGCTTAGCAGTCGGAGGAGTTACAAATCAGTGACTCTTCCACTATGAGATGGGGCTCCTCTTCTATACTATTTAAACAATAAATGTAATAGTTAATTTAAATAAAAAATAATCACAAATTCTATATAATTTTGTATTTATAGTTTTTCTTTTTTCTGTTTCATTTTTTTTTTTTATAAATAAAATATGCAAAATGTAGTTCACTTTGTTCAAACAATCATGCTGACTTACCTATAAATGGTAACAACAATAAGCTATTCTCTGTAATACAAATGTTTCCCTGTTTTCTTTTTTTATGTAACATAGGTACAGCAAATGCATAAAAAGGTGAAAGCTCTTGAGCTGTATAAATGATGTAAATACACACAGATGTTCCCTGATATAATCTGCGCAGCAAGATTTCCATGTAGAAGGTATAGATGTATATATTTAGTTTATTCAGTAAAAGAAATAAAGCTTTAGCCAATCATTAAAACTTCTATAAAAAGGATATTGGCACACTTACTCGCTATGATAGACAGCTGCTTGCCAACAAAATCTTTATTTAAATGTTAAAACATGCTATAAAGTACATTCATGATACATATAAGACGCAAGGTATGTGATGGTTGTAATATGGTTTAATATGTTACGATCATGTAACTCTTTGGTCCTTTCTTTGGGTGGTCAAGTTCAACTTTAACTGAGTGTCACCAATATCACAATTAACGTGTCAGTGTAATTTATCAACACAACTTACATAATACCGGTAAGGACAATCTTATAAGCTTATGCTTTGACAAAAAAGTAGCTTTTTGTGCAAAAGCGTGCACAAGATAAAAAATGCAATAAGTACAAACTACAAAATAACTTGCTTTGTAAGCAGATTTTTATTATACTTGTCAAAACAATCACATGAACAGTTAGAGCTAAACTGTTTTGTTTTTCGCTTTTGAAATACATTGCAGCAACCAATTATGATCATTATAGCTAATTCCAGCTATTTTGGTGGAGGAAGACCCCCAAACAAATGTCCAGGTAGAACCACCGGTGCATGCATAAATGGTAACAACAATAAGCTATTCTCTGTAATACAAATGTTTGTTTTCTTTTTTTATGTAACATAGGTACAGCAAATGCATAAAAAGGTGAAAGCTCTTGAGCTGTATAAATGATGTAAATACACACAGATGTTCCCTGATTTCCATGTAGAAGGTATAGATGTATATATTTAGTTTATTCAGTAAAAGAAATAAAGCTTTATCCAATCATTAACACTTCTATAAAAAGGATATTGGCACACTTACTCGCTATGATAGACAGCTGCTTGCCAACAAAATCTTAATTTAAATGTTTACACATGCTATAAAGTACATTCATGATACATATAAGACGCAAGGTATGTGATGGTTGTAATATGGTTTAATATGTTCACATATGTCACGATCATGTAACTCTTTGGTCCTTTCTTTGGGTGGTCAAGTTCAACTTTAACTGAGTGTCACCAATATCACAATTAACGTGTCAGTGTAATTTATAAACACAACTTACATAATACCGGTAAGGACAATCTTATAAGCTTATGCTTTGACAAAAAAGTAGCTTTTTGTGCAAAAGCGTGCACAAGATAAAAAATGCAATAAGTACAAACTACATAATAACTTGCTTTGTAAGCAGATTTTTATTATACTTGTCAAAACAATCACATGAACAGTTAGAGCTAAACTGTTTTGTTTTTCGCATTTGAAATACATTGCAGCAACCAATTATGATCATTATAGCTAATTCCAGCTATTTTGGTGGAGGAAGACCCCCAAACAAATGTCCAGGTAGAACCACCGGTGCATGCATGTCAACTGGAAGACCTTCCTACAATAAGTCCTGGCCCTGCCGGAAGGGGCATAGAATTCTCCGGCTGCTGCTACCTGTAGCGGGGTAAAAACCCACCAAAGGTAGCCCACCTGTTTGCCGTGGGTGGCGGCCCAGCGTCTCCCTGATGACGGGATCCTGATGGTTGAGGTTAGTGGAGGCTGGCAATTATGCCAAAACTGACCAATACACCATTTTGGCCATGAGTTACGGAGTAGACGGGCGGTTATATTGATCCGGTATAACCAATCGGCTAGTCGCGTTGTTTATGGATTACTTATATTTCCCTATTGTATACATCTTACTTTGTCCTCCTACTTTCCACTCATGTTTCTACTTATTCCCTTATAATATACCGTGTAACGCAACCCTGTCCCTCTTATTGTCTCCTTTGTACTTAAATCTATTGGACAACCGGCTATACGGATTAATCTGGCATCATTACTTTTTGTAATCTATGTCGGAGTATAGCACTCTGATATCACTGACGTTGGGAGGTCGGATACCCACTCCATGTCAACGTCCCCGTGTTGGGCTCCGAGGCGGGTGGTGACCCAGAGTGCCGAAACTTATTACATTACTTCATGGCTTCAAAACGCAAATGTTATGAACCGATACCATCAATGTCTTCAGAAGATTCAGACAATGAACTCAGACAAAACCAGAATTACCCTCGTTTCCTTGTAATACAATCAATTGAAAAAACACCAATAACTAAAGTTTCACCATTCGTAATTGAAAAAACAATCAAAGGACTAATTGGAACAATTGACTCTGTGAAAAAAAACTAAAAATGACAGCCTTCTAATTGAAACGAACAGAAAACCAATTTCCGACAAAATTATAAAACTTAAAGAATTCTGTTCACCCAAAGTGAAAACCTTTCCACATGCATCTCTCAACTTTTCGAAAGGTGTTATTCGCTGCCCCGACCTGTCGGGACTTTCGGAGGAGGAAATCCTGACAGAGCTCACACCACAAGGTGTGAGTGGTGTCAAAAGATTCTCCTTCTTGAAGGCGGGACAACGAATACCTACCAATACACTTGTCCTAACATTTAACAACCCTAAACTCCCCACCACTATTAAAGTAGGATATCTTAGTGTCAAAGTTCAGATTTATATTCCGAATCCATTACGGTGTTTCGATTGCCAGAAATTTGGTCACCACGAGTCATCGTGTACAAATACAATGATTTGCGGACGATGTGGAGAACACGCCCACACCCCAAATGTTGAGTGTCAGGCAGAACCGAAGTGTCCAAATTGCTCTGGACCACACGAAAGTAGGTCCAGAGAATGTCCCTCCTGGAAATTTGAGAAAGAGGTACTAAAAATTAAATATACCTTAAATGTATCTTTTCCAGAAGCACGTAAATTGGCAAAAGACAATACATCGTCTAAAACTTCTTACGCTGCAGTGACAAAATCGAACAAGTCGGTCTGCCATGACAGCTCAACACAGTATGAAACTCCCTCAGGTGACCAAGTATCTGAGAAAATTATTGTACCAACAAAATACAAGGTTACAGAGTCATCTATCAATATCAACAAGACAACTGAATCTTCTGTAAAACAAACTAAACAGTCTATCCAACCTAAACCATCTACGTCTACCCAATCTTCTCAACCGTCTACTGAAACGTTGACACCTTCTAGTCAACCTGCTAAGCTATCAAAAGCAGAAAGGAGAGCTGCCGGAAGAGCTGCCAAGGCTTCACAGGAAGCTGGTAGCTCTTCAGAGAAAACTGGAGGACCCAGTTCTCCGAATCTTAAACCCTAACAACTAAGGTATTTGAACATTCCATAGCAATCCAGGTATCTAAAACCTGAGCCACCTTGAGCCACCATATTTCTCTATAAAAACCCTTTACGCCACCAGAAAAAATGGCCGCGAGAATCCGCTTTTATACGGCTTGCGGATCGGGAGGTCGTGGGTTCGAACCCCGGCCGGGTCATACCAAAGACTTTAAAGTTGGTAGTAGTGGCTTCCCTCCTAACGCTCGGGGCTACGGGGACAGCATTACGCCTGACTCGTCGGTGTCAGTATAATGGACCGGCCGGGTTCAGTCCCTGGGCACCTCATAAGTGCCCCTGTGCTGTAATGATAGAAATGTCGCTGCGCAGTATCGGCAAAAATGCCGGCTAATCCCTAATCCCGCTTTTATAACTACTACTCTTATGTAGCTATATCCCTAAAACATTTCGCGGCCCAGCCGGCTGGGGCCTAGAATACACCGGCTGTATTCATGCAGAGCGGTAAAACTCCGCCGAAAATGAACCATGCGTTTGCCGTGCATGGCATCCCGTGAAGCCGGAGATGGGGATTCTGGCGGTTGAGCACCCACGGGATTGGCGTACGGTATATCCGTAGTCACCCGTGGGATGTAACACACCGTCTTGACCCCGTATTCGGTGTAGACGGGTGGTCGTATGGACCCGGTACGATCAACCGGCTGGTCACGCCGAGCCCTAGGTTATACTCTCACCTACTTTTTCTATCATTACGTATCTATTTCTCGGATACAAACCGGGTTTGATCCTTCTTAACCCTTTCCTACAACATAACCTAGAAGGCAGTGGCTTATGGGTTAATCGAAAGGTACAATAGTCTCTTCGTACATTAACCTTTCGAGTATAACACCCCTGTAGCCCTGGCGCTTGGAGTTGGAGATCCACTCCGTATAAGCGTCCCCTTGTTGGGCTCCGTGGTGGGTGGGGACCACAGGTGTTGAATTTTTTTCTCTCCTCCCTCATGGCTTCAAATATCCTTAAACGACCGCGACCAAATATCCTGGATACTGACTCTGACGAAGAACAAGTAATTGAAACATTTCCTAAGTTTATTGTACTCTCAGCAGATAAAGACTCTGAACCATTATCAAAAATGTCTCCCTTTATAATAGAAAAAGCTTTAAAAGGTATCATTGGCGACCCGAAAACTGTTAAAAAATTGAGAAACGGTTCTTTACTTGTTGAAGTGACACGAAAAGGACAATCAGACCAACTTCTAAATTCTAAAAAACTATTCACATCAGACATAACTGCATCTCCCCACAAATCTTTAAACTTTTCAAAAGGCGTTATCAAAGACAGAATTCTTGCCGGAGTATCAGAAGAAGAAATTGTATCAAACCTTTCAAACCAGGGAGTAACACATGCAAAACGTATCAAAATTCATCGTGACGGAATTCAAATTGAAACTAATACGATCATACTTACCTTTAACACACCTCAACCACCATCGCACCTGAGAGTTCTTTATTGTCAAATTAAAGTTGAAATTTACATCCCCAATCCTATGCGTTGCTTCAAGTGTCAAAAGTTCGGTCATCACGAAAGTGATTGCAAAAACACTAACGTTTGTGGCAAATGCAGTGCTTCAGGTGATGACCATAATGAGTTCGCATGTACATCATTCAAATGTGTAAATTGTGGCAAAGAACATCCTGCCTTTTCAAACAATTGTGAAATTTGGAAAAAGGAAAAAGAAATTATAAGACTCAAAACTATCAACAAAATTTCCTATTCTGAAGCACGAAAATTAATTGATACTCCAACAAAAACTTACTCCACAATAGTAAAATCAGGTGTAAAATCGGTCACCATGAAAGATGCACAAACACAGACGGAAACAGAGTCAGTATCAGAACCTCAACAAACTAAGCCCAAACCGACAACACAAACAACAGCACAGCCAGTACCACAGTCACAACGAAAACCAAATAAACCGACAATGAACACCGGTCCTCCTTCGGGGCGCCAACAAAAAGGTTCAAAGGATACAATTAAAATAACAAATAAATTTAACTCATTGACTGGCGAGGACGATATGGATTGCTCAGCTTGTGAGCCTTCCATATCTGACCAAAAAAGCCGAAAATCAAGGTCGCCAGATAAGAAATCAAGGTCACCCGTTAAGCATCCAAGATAATATTTTAAACCCTTTTAAAATCCCATGAATAATAAGATACTACACTGGAATTGTCGAGGCCTTAGAGCCAATTTTAATGAAATTTTACTTTTATTGACCACTTTCAACCCTGCTGTGCTATGCCTTCAGGAGACATTTCTGAAGGAAAAAGATAATATTGACTTTAAAGGTTATTCTACATATAATCACATTCATACAATGTGTGATAGGGCGTCTGGAGGATCGACAATACTTGTCAACTCCAAACTGCCACATTCAAAAATTAACCTTAATACTGATTTACAGGCTGTTGCCATTCGTATAACAGTCCATAAAGTCATTACAGTTTGCTCTGTTTACCTTCCACCTAATTCAGATATTCCAAAATCAAAATTAGATGATTTAATAAACCAATTACCGTCACCTTATATTCTTGTAGGGGATTTTAATGGACATAGCCCATTATGGGGATGTTCCGATCATAATAATATGGGTAAAACGTTAGAGGACTTTATTGCCCAAAATGATATATGCCTAATGAATAATAAAAAGGCAACTTATTTACATCCTGCTTCAGGACATTATTCATCTCTTGACCTTTCTTTATGTCATCCTTCCTTATATTTAGATTATAGTTGGGATGTACATGATGATTTATGTGGAAGTGATCATTTTCCTGTAATATTAACCAACGATTCTGTCAACTTAAATGACAATAATACTTACTGGAGAATGAACAGAGCAAATTGGGAATTATTCTCAATATTTTGTACTGAAGAATTGACTATTTCAACATTTGAGAATGCTGAAGATAAAATACATTCATTCTCAACAATTCTTCATAGCATAGCCGAAAAGTGTATACCTAAGACCACGACAAAGTCAAAGCGTAACAAACCTTGGTTTAATGATGAATGCAAAAAGTCCATTAGAAAACGTAGAGCGGCACTTAAGAAATTTAATATTCGTCCTACTAATACTAATTTAAATAATGTCAAAAATGAAAGGGCAAAGAGTAGGCGAATCATTAAGCAAGCAAAAAGAACATCTTGGCAGAAATTTGTTTCTGGAATAACCAGCAAAACTTCGGTCAAAAATGTCTGGTCAGCCATAAGAAAAATCAGCGGCAAACCATTTAAAATCAAAAAGCTCATTAATAACAAACAAAAAAGAAATTTCAGACACTCTTGCTAAAAGTTTTGCTAAAAATTCATCTTCGGAAAATTACTCGAAAGAATTTCAAAATGTGAAGAATCGGGTTGAAAAAAGTAAAATCAATTTTAAGTCAAACAATAGTGAAAATTACAACCAACCTTTTACTTTAAGAGAACTTACAGAAGCTCTGAATAAATCTCATGATACCGCTGCTGGACCAGATGATATTCCTTATCAATTTATAAAATACCTGCCGCATACATCTTTAAATTTACTGTTGTCTATTTATAATGAAATTTGGTTTTCTGGAAAAGTTCCAAATTCTTGGAAAAATGCATTTGTCATTCCAACACCTAAACAAGGAAAGGATCCAACAGATCCTTTAAGTTACAGACCTATTGCTTTGACTATTTGTATTTGTAAAACTTTAGAACGGATGATAAATAATAGACTCGTTTGGTATCTTGAATAAAATAATTTACTCACAGAATTTCAAAGTGGGTTCAGAAACCAACGCAGTACACTCGATCATCTCGTTCGATTTGAAACTTTTATACGCGATGCCCTTATCAAGAAAGAACACCTCGTAGCGGTGTTCTTTGACCTTGAAAAGGCATACGATACTACATGGAAACATGGGATTTTAAAAGATTTAGGTGACCTTGGCCTCAAGGGTCGTTTACCCACATCTATTGACAGTTTTCTTTCTGACAGACTTTTTCAAGTTAAAGTTGGGTCTACTTTGTCTTCTGTTCATAAACAGGAACAAGGTGTCCCTCAGGGTAGTATATTGTCAGTTACTCTAACATCAAAATAGATAACATTGTAAAAACGCTAAATAATGGCGTAGATTGTTCACTATATGTGGACGATTTCCTTATATGTTATCGTTCTAAAAATATGAATACGATAGAAAGGCAATTACAACAGTGCCTCAACAAATTACAAACTTGGAGTAACAACAATGGTTTTAAATTTTCACCCACCAAAACAAACTGCGTACATTTCTGCCAGAAAAGAACTTTTCACAACGATCCTGAGTTATTTCTTAATAACATTCGTATTCCTGTCGTCAAGGAAACGAAATTTCTTGGTGTCATATTTGACAATAAATTATGTTTCATACCGCATATTAAATATGTAAAATCTAAATGTCTTAAATCTCTTAACCTGTTGAAATTTTTATCCCATACCGACTGGGGAGCTGATAGAAAAGTTTTATTACAACTTTATAGATCACTAGTAAGATCGAAATTAGATTATGGTAGCATTGTTTACGGGTCTGCCAGGAGATCATATCTCCAGATGCTAGACGTTGTCCACAACCAGGGACTCCGACTGGCCCTTGGAGCTTTCAGGACCTCTCCTGTGGAGAGCCTTTACGTTGAAGCTAATGAACCATCATTATACCTTAGACGAGAGAAACTTGCGCTTCAGTTCATAACCAAAGTTAAGTCTAATCCTAAAAATCCAGCACATAGTGTTATTTTCAATCCTAAATATGAACACTTATACGAACGTAAACCAAGGGCAATTAAGCCGTTTGGTTTACGAATTCTAGAAATTATTCAATCATCACAACTGAATTTAAATCAAGTAATAGAAAATAATGTTTTGGAATTCCCACCATGGCAACTTAAAACTCCCGAAGTCGATTTAACTCTCTGTACAAATAATAAATCAAAAACAGACCCCCTCATACTTCGCACAAATTTTATCGAACTGCGCGACAAGAAATACTCTAACTACTTTGAAATATATACTGATGGCTCAAAAGCAGATTCATATGTCGGCTGTGCTTCCGTAAGTAAAATTCATTGTTTTAAACAAAAATTACCACCCGACTCATCCATTTTTACAGCCGAAATTCAGGCTGTTAACCTTTCTCTTGACTTTATTTCTGATCATCCTGATGATAAGTTTGTAATATTTACCGACTCTATGTCGGTATTACAGTCTATTAAAAATCTTAATTTTTCCAATCCCCTCATTAGAGAGTTACTTTTAAAACTTAGCGAAGTTTGTCTTAATAAAAATATTGTTTTCTGTTGGCTACCTAGTCATGTAGGCATCCGAGGCAACGAGGATGCAGACAAAAATGCAAAGTCTGCTTCAAATCTTAATGAAGCAGATATTTGTATACCCCATACAGATTTTAAACCATGTATAAATAGATACGTTTTATCTAAATGGCAAACAAGTTGGGATAGTACTATCCATAACAAATTACACGACATCAAACCTAAGGTTGGTTCTTATACCTCTATTCATAGAGACGACAGACAGGAGGACGTTGTTCTTACCCGCTGTCGAATAGGTCATTCTAGACTAACTCATTCTTATCTTTTACAAAGAGAAGACCAACCTGAGTGTGTTCCTTGTCAGGAACCACTGACAGTTAAGCATATTTTATAAGACTGTATTGACACCAACCACATACGATCTAAATATTTTAATGTCAATACCATGTTTGATTTGTTTCAGACAGTGTCCAACTCTACAATTGTTTGTTTTTTAAAAGAAATTTGCATTTTTAACCGATTGTAATGTCTTAACAGTTTTTTGTTATATCTTTGCAAATTTTAATACTGTTATCCATATATATGTGTTTTCAAATATTTTAACTTGTATATTCTCGCGTTCCGAAATACCTATTTTAGTTTTAACACTGTTAAACTTCAATGATGATTAATTTAACTTTATTCGGCACCGTATGGCCTATAAAGTGTCGGTGTGTCGTTAAACCCAAAATACAAAATACAAAAATACAAAAAACGATGTGTATCTTCCAACTTACTAAACATACCACTACTTTAGTGTACTATTTCTGGGCATGAATCAGCATAGATGTGCTTTGTTGTTAATATCAACGACTCTGAAACAACCTGGTGAGCCAGTTATTAAGAAAAGAACCTGCCATTTCTGTTTATGTCAAAGATCTGTGTATTGAGATAACACATAACATGCATAATGTATTAATTGTTCGTTACAAATTGTATAGGTTATTTAATTCAACATTTCATTTAGACTTAACCTATATAACACTAATTGGTGGTACGCTTCCTGGTACGTATTGACAGTAGTAGTATGCTTCAAGTTCAACCAACATTCATTTCTCATCAGGCCATTCACTAACAGGTGATAAAAAAATTATATTAAATTCACTTATTGTGCTTGAAATAACGATTTGAAAGGTTTATATATGTAGTGTAACTGCAAGTAGCTGGTTTCAGTCTTTAAAAGTTTAATATCCAATAAAAAACACAACTCCTTTAAATATTTTTACCTTGCCGACAACTCGTCAAGTGTGCCATTTAGTCCCAGGTTTCGTTTAGACAGATTCACTTTCAGCGCATGAATAGACCATAATTTAAACTTTTCTAGGCTCATGTCATTCAGATCGTCCATCTTTTCGTTGTTTGTTGTGATGAATATCCAACGAACCACAAAATATGACGTATTTTTACAGGTCACTTCACGCAACTGTCAACACTCGTAATGGCGGCCGATGGATTTTTACTCGAAAATCCGGGCACCTGATCAACCGGAAGTAAGTTTTCCGGACACTGTTCACGAAGTCTAATGTGCAGGGAGTGACAGTGATGTACGGATTGGCTACCTGTGGAAATGTTGAAGCCAACCATCAAGTGAAAGTTAACCTTGATGAGTCTCTGCGAACACTGTCATGTGAGGTAACTAATTTCTATTTATTTTCTGTTGTTCTTGCTAGTTTTCAGGTTTACTGTTGTTGTTTTTTCATTAGCAGCATAGACGTTTCTAGATATGATATACGGTACTACGAAGAGTGTGTAGTGTTGCATCGATAGAATATTGATAGGGTGTTCTTTGATCTAAGTCTGTTTACATGTAGTTTTGGTAGAAAATGAAAATAGACTAATTTGACTAAACAAATAATGGTTACTTTGCAGCCCAATGCCTCGCAACCCACCACTGTCTTGCAACCTACCGCCGACGCATCAGCTGCCGTGAGATCAACATTATCACCAGAAACAACGGTTGGAGACAAGACAGCAGCAGATTGCACACAGATTAAAAGTTCAACACCCATATCCTCTTATAAGTTTAATTTCATGCAGCTTAGATCAGCAGAACATTGAGATTATGGATTTTATTCTCTTTTGTGTATTAGCAAAAGATCAAGAAAAACCCAGTTCTATGGAACATCTTAAGTAAAATGTTGTAGAAGGGAAGTAGAATGTGAATTAGTAAATAAAAATCACTTACAGTTGCTGATGTAGATAGTAAAAAAATAATAATTAACTTTCAAACAGTTGATGATGTAGATGAACATTTTGATGTTAAAATTTTCTTTTTTCTTTTACAGATGTTGCGCCTACTCTGGTTACAATCACAGTTTTGACAGCTTCAGGTGAACATGCTACATATCCTTTAACTGAGATTGTAACTATTGAAAATGAATCTGTTGATCAAGAAAAATCTAAATCTCAAACAGTTTATATTACAATTATATCTATTTCAGTTTGTGTGCTTATACTGTTACTTGGTTTAAGTATAAAAAGTTATTTATATAAAAAATATTGCAAATTGTATAGATTTGACAATAGCATTGAAATGGAGGTTGTAACACATAGTCACACATATGGTTAACATATGTCGGTAAATAAGTGGTTTAAATTCAGTGTGTGGGATGCAAAGATCTGTCTCAGTGAGTGCTAACAACTCATCTATCTTCACCGCTGAAGTCCACGCTATAAATCTAAGCCTTGATTTCATTTCAGAACATTCCGGTGAAAAAAAAAATGTTATATTTTCAGACTCATTATCTGTATTGCAGAGCATAAATTCACTGAATTATTCAAATCCACATGTTCGTACTGTTCTTGTCAAACTTAAAAGTTTATATGACACTAACGAAATCTCCTTTTGTTGGCTTCTTAGTCATGTAGGCATCAAGGGAAACGAAGATGCTGACAGGGGTGCAAAATCTGCCTCAGCACTTACTGAGACAGACCTTTGCATCCCACACACTGATTTTAAACCACTTATTTAACGACATATTTTAACCAAGTGGCAAACAAGTTGGGACAGTATTGTTTGTAACAAATTACACGTAATTAAACCTAACGTCGGTGCCAATGTCTCTGCTTGCAGAGAAAGTCGACGAGAAGACATATAAGACGCATTGGACATACTAGATTACTCATTCATATCTCCTAAAAAGAGAAGTTCAACCTGTTTGTGTTCCTTGCCAGGAACCACTGACAGTCAACCATATTTTATTACAGTGTATCGACACAGACCACATACGGTCGAAGTAATTTAATGTACGAACTATTTTGGACAGTGTCGGATTCTAATCTTGTTTGCTTTTTTGAACAAGATTGGTATTCTTAATAAGGTATAAATTTTAAACTGTTTATTTACCAATCGTCATACTTTTTAAACCGTTTTATGTGTTGACCCGTTTTCAATTGTTATTTATTTTTTTACCTGATAGTTTTTATATTTTTTTTCTATATTTTACATGCGTAGTTTGGTTTTAACCTGATTACGCTCTGTTCACATTTAACTTTGTATTGGGCGCTGTATGACCTGTTAATAGCGGTGAGCCGTAAAACCCAAATAAATAAATAAAAAAAACATCTAATTTTACGATTGTAAATCGATAGGTTAACGATACAGTTATTGATTTTTCCTCCCGTAACAGCTGGGACGCAGCGGACGCAGAAAATCTGCCCAACTGTCCTCACTATACTATTAATAACAAAAAGAAATAAAGCAAAATGTCTTTAGTCGTCGAAAGCATTATTTCCTGTCACGTTTATTCATACCATTTGTTATGTGATCTTATTGTTTTGCCCCACTTATTGCTCTTCAAAACTACCATAAAATAGAAAATGTACGACTTGACCCATTTTTCACCTTTCTTCAAATAAATAAACAGGCATTTGATGCTATCTTAGTAATACTTGCACCTTACATAACCGTCTTGTATATTTTGCCTAAGAAACTTTGATGTGATTTGGAAACTTGTGTCAATGACGTGTCCAGACCCCAGCCAATCAGAAACATAGCCAATCAGAAACACAGCCGTCAGAAAACAATCATCAAGAAGACTCGTCTGATGTCTTTCCAAACAACAATGTGGCAAATACCCCCACAAGATACCGCACCGGTATTCAGCGCTTTCCACTTCGAGAGTTTCAGTCAGAAATAACCATCTTTTGACTTCCCGTAAAGCAAAGCTTAAACGTCGATTGGAATTTGTTTCATCTGCAAGAAATGAAATAAGAAAGAAACTACAACAAACTTCGAAGGAATTGAGAAAGAGAATGCAGACACGTAAAGGCGTCGTCAACCAAGCTATCCAAAGAAAGATTAACGTCATCATGAAGAAAGATGCAAAGATAGTTAAAATGAAGGACAAACTAATTGGATTTTTTTTTTGCTGTTGATCTTGAAAAGACAAAACTTAAGCTGGACAAGCTAAAGGATGCTCACCGGAAGCTACTTAAGTACAATAAACTAAAAAAAACGACTGCATCTGTTGTGTCTTAAAATGAAACTCAGACTCGCCATTATATCAATCACCGACCTTCAAAATGAAAATCTACATCTGAAAGAAAAAGTGCAGAATTTGGAAAGCGATGTTTCATCAAGCGATGATGAGACTGGAATGAAGTCTGATCAAAAACGCTATTTAAACTCTACACGGCTTATTGTCTTCGACTATATTGTGAACCATGTTCCAACAAACAACATACCCATTCTGATGAGCCAAGGTCAAATTCGCCAGGGTAAACCTACCGTAAAGAAATCACAATGTAGTTAAGTGGAAATGATGGCTAGCGAAATTGGGAAATAATATTAGCGGTACACTTCTTGTGCACTAAGATAGCCTTCTTGAGTTTTTAACATCAGGCACCTCTTGTGATGGTTTGAGAGGCAGCATTCTGCAGGATTTTCAAAATCCAACAACCGTAATGGAGCGGTTGTCGGACGTAATGTACCATTGCCGTAATGTACCATGACTAAATGTACCATTTTTGGATCGAATGTACCATATAAAGAATATATAGGGAATTATTGTTAACGTTTATATATATTGTTTTTAGTTCAAATAAAGTTAAAACATGTTGTAAATTTGTGTATATGATATTAAATGTGTATGTATTGAAATTTTAATGAGTTATATTTAAATAAAATGCATAAATACCTGTGTTTGTTATTTGAAGTAAGTGGTTATAAACCTATATTTTCGTAATTTAATCCAGTCACAAATGTGTTTTGTATTTAATTAAATTAAGATTGGAATGGATAACAATTTAATGTATAAAATTATTGTCCCACACATCTCAAAGTGATGTGCCAAGTGATGTGTTTAAACAATCATTGTGATTGTTTTTTTAGTTATTCACACATTAATTTAAACTGTGAATGGTTTAGCACAATTGTGTAATTAAGGGTATTTAAAGTATCAAATGGTCATGATTAAAGTATTAAAGATGTGAAAGTATGCTTTTGAAGACGATTTATAATGGTAATTAATATGGTCATATGAAATGGATCAAAGACATACCGTACATGTAAAAATGCCGGCTAATCCCATACCGTATACATTGTAGTCAATATGAAGAGCGCAACAAACAATTAAAATTAAATTCATCAATATCTTTTAACGTTTGTGAACTAAAGGTATTGCTCAGATAAGTATAAAAACATAATTTTACTTAAAGATTAATCAGTCAAGTTAGACTACCACCAGTACAATGTGTGTTTTTCCGTGCATTGAATGTGGAATTAACATCACTGGAAGGAGCCACGCCGTGCAGTGTGATGGATGCGGCCGCTGGCAACATCGAAAGTGCAATACTGGTAAGTTATACTATGTCCCACTATATTTTATTTATGTAAATATGTCTGTAATAAACAATATTTTATTCATAAAGTGTACTAGCTCTTGTCACATTTAATGTGATGCTATGCTTGTGTTTCTTGTATATGACAATGAGCTTGTTATGCTTAAGTCAAAATAGCGTTATTCCTCGTGCATTGTTAAATTGTAATGTGTATAAAGAACATATACACAACAAGTTAGACATTTAAAAATTTATTTGAGAAGTAAAACCATAATACCTGCTGGTCTATATGTCTTGTTAGCTAATATGCCTGAATTGATATACAAGTTACTTTCCGTAACAAACTTCAAATTTGTCACATTTGCCAATTATTTCTTGTAAATGACAATACTTCTATATTTATGTATGGAAAAATAATAATATCTGTTTATAGGCATTACTCACCTGCAGTATCGACAGATGCAAAAGGAACAGGTCGCAATCGACTGGTCGTGTGCAGACTAAGTCCGCCGCACCAGCGTCTCCGCCCGTCACCGCCGATGACGACGCGACAGCAGCACCAGCGTCTCCGCCCGTCATCGCCGATGACGACGTGACAGCAGCACCAGCGTCTCCGCCGATGACGACGTGACAGCAGCACCAGCGTCTCTGCCCGTCATCGCCGATGACGACGTGACAGCAGCACCAGTGTCTCCGCCCGTCACCGCCGATGACGACGTGACAGCAGCACCAGCGTCTCCGCCCGTCATCGCCGATGACGACGTGACAGCAGCACCAGCGTCTCCGCCCGTCATCGCCGATGACGTCGTGACAGCAGCACCAGCGTCTCCACCCGTCATCGCCGATGACGACGCGACAGCAGCACCAGCGTCTCCGCCCGTCACCGCCGATGACGACGCGACAGCAGCACCAGCGTCTCCGCCCGTCACCGCCGATGACGACGTGACAGCAGCACCAGCGACTCCGCCCGTCATCGTCGATGACGACGTGACAGCAGCCACCTCGTTCATCGATATGCCACCACTCATGGCCGTTACCGCAGACAGCATCACAGAGATGGAGATAGGGCGTATTCCTGACACATCGTTCACCGTCGCAGATCCCATCGTCCGTCCACCACTCAAAGATGACGTTGAGATGAGCGATCGCCCACCATCAACAGAAATCATCCCTGACGGACCAGTGACATACAGCGTTGTTACCGGAGGCAGTCGTAAGGGCGGTCGTATGCTCCTTAGCAGTGATGGCTTCACTTATACAGTCAAGGTAAGATTTGTCAAGGTAAGTCATTCATTGCCCCGGTCCAAAATAGTTCAATCTTCAAAAACGAGAATTGTGATATAATAATAATATATTATATTGTGAGATAATAATAATATATTATAACTTAATAAACACGCTGGCGCTCCCGTTCCTGCCGGCCGAGCACATCACCGGAGCCTTCCGGGAACTGGAGACCCTCTCCGTCCAGGGGGGAAACGACGCGATCGACAGGCTGGTTGCGTACGTGGGGGACACATGGGTGAATGGCCGAACCTGGAGACCCAATGACTGGTCGGTCTTCCGAGAGAGTGTTCGCACAAACAACGATCTCGAAGGCTACCATCGCGGGATTATCGGGCGGGCGAACAGAGCATCACTCCCGTTCTACGTCATGGTACCTCTGCTGCGGGATGAGGCCAGGGACGTCACCATAGCAGCTAGGCTGGTGTCTGAGAGTATGGTGACCAGAAACCAGCCAGAAATCTACAAAAACACTCACGGGCGCATCTTGGCGTTATGGGACGCCTATGAAAATGATGAATCCTTCACCACTTCAAGGCTTCTCCGTGAGGCCAGCTACCTCACTGGAGCCGGTCCTCTGCCCCTCGCCGATGACCGCCCGGACGACGAGGTAACCAGTGACATTGACTGATATAGGGATATATATATTTAAATGATGATGTGTTGTATTGTTTTTAATTATTTTTTACTATTAAAGTTATAATCTTATAATCTTATCTTATAGGATGGTGAGAGGGAATGGTATCATGGTGTCAGGGTGTGGTATGATGGTGTCATTGTGTAATATCATGGTGTCAAGCTGTGGTATCATGGTGTCAGGGACTGGTATCATGGTGTCAGGGACTGGTATCATGGTGTCAGGGCCTGGTATCATGGTGTCAGGGACTGGTATCGTGGTGTCAGGGACTGGTATCATGCTGTCAGGGACTGATATCATGGTGTCAGGGTGTGATTTCATTGTGTCCGTCTAAAATAGGATGGTGTCAGAGAATGGCATCATGGTGTCAGGGTGTGGCATCATTTGGTCATGGTGTGATTTCATTGTGTCCGTCTATGATAGGATGGTGAGAGGGAATGGTATCATGGTGTCAGGGTGTGGTATCATGGTGTCAAGCTGTGGTATCATGGTGTCAGGGACTGGTATCATGGTGTCAGGGACTGGTATCATGCTGTCAGGGACTGGTATCATGCTGTCAGGTACTGGTATCGTGGTGTCAGGGACTGGTATCATGCTGTCAGGGACTGATATCATGGTGTCAGGGTGTGATTTCATTTTGTCCGTCTATGATAGGATGGTGTCAGAGAATGGCATCATGGTGTCAGGGTGTGGCATCATTTGGTCAGGGTGTGTTATCATGGTGTCAGTGTTTGGTATCATGGTGTCAGGGTGTGGTATCATGGTGTCAGTGTGTGATATCATGGTGTCAGTGAAGGCTATCATTGTGTCAGGGACTGGTATCATGCTGTCACGGACTGATATCATGGTGTCAGGGTGTGATTTTATTGTGTCCGTCTATGATAAGATGGTGTCAGAGAATGGCATCATGGCGTCAGGGTGTGGCATCATTTGGTCAGGGTGTGTTATCATGGTGTCAGTGTTTGGTACCATGGTGTCAGGGTGTGGTATCATGGTGTCAGTGTGTGATATCATGGTGTCAGTGAAGGCTATTATTGTGTCAGGGACTGGTATCATTGTGCCAGGGTGTGTTATCGTGGTGTCAGGGTGTGGTATCATGGTGCCAGGGCCTGGCATCATGCTGTCAGGGACTGGAATCATTATGTCAGGGACTGATATCATGGTGTCAGGGTGTGGTATCATGGTGTCATGAATTGGTATCATGGCGTCAGTGTGTGGTCTCATGGTGTCAGTGTATGATAGGATGGTGTCAGGGAATGGTATTATGGTGTCAGGGACAGGTATCACGGTGTCAGGGTGTGGTATCATGGTGTCATTGTGTGATATTATGGCGTCAGGGAATGGTATTATTGTGTCAGGGACTGGTATTATTGTGCCAATGTGTTATTAAGGTGTTAGGGTGTGGAATCACGGTGTCAGTGTGTGATGTCATTGTGTCAGGGACAAATATCATGGTGTCAGGGACTAGTGGCTGGGTGTGTTATAATTGTCTGAATGTATGATAGGATGGTGTCAGGGAATGGTAGCATGGTGTCAGTGTGTGGTATGATGGTGTCAGTTCGTGGTATCATGTTGTCAGGGTGTTATCATGGTGTCAGGGTGTGGTATCGTGGTGTCATGGTGTGGTATAATTGTGTCAGGTTATGATATGGTTTCAGGGACTGGTATCATGGTGTCAGGGACTGGTGTCTTAGTGTCAGCCTGTGGTATCATGGTGTCAGGGACTGGTTTCATGGTGTCAGGGACTGGTATCATGCTGTCAGGGACTGGTATCATGGTGTCAGTGTATGATAGGATGGTGAGAGGGAATGGTATCATGGTGTCAGGGAATAGTATCATCGTGTCAGGGTGTGGTATCCTGGTGTCAGGGCCTGGTATTGTTGTGTCAGGGACTGGTTTCATTGTGCCAGGGTGTGTTATCATAGTGTCTGTGTGTTATCATAGTGTCAGGCTGTGGTATCATCTTGTCAGTGCCTAGTATCATGGTGCCAGGGACTGGTATGGTGTCAGTGTGTGGTATCATTGTTTTAGTGTATGATAGGATAGTGTCACTGAATGGTATCATTGTGTTAGGGAATAGTATCATCGTGTCAGGGTATGGTATCCTGGTGTCAGGGACTGGTATTGTTGTGTCAGGGACTGGTATCATTGTGCCAAGGTGTGTTATCATAGTGTCTGTGTGTTATCATGGTGTCTCGGACTGGTATCATGGTGTCAACGACTGGTAATATGGTGTCAGGGTGTGGTTCCATTGTGTCATTGTATAATAGATTCGTGTCAGGGAGTGATATCATGGTGTCAGGGTGGGGTATCATGGTTTCAGGGTGTTATATCCTGGTGTCACGAACTGGTATCATTGTGTCAGGGACTAGTAATGTTGTGTCAGGGACAGGTATCATTGTGTTAGTGTGTGGTATCATTGTGTCAGTGTATGATAGGTTCGTGTCACGGAATTGTATCATGGTGTCAGTGTGTGGTATGATGGTGTCAGAGTGTGGTATCATTGTGTCAGGGACTTGTATCATTGTGTCAAGGACTGGTATCATGGTGTCATGGTGTCAGGGTGTGGTATAATGGTGGCAGGGTGTGATTTCATGGTGTCAGGGACTGGTATTATTGTGCCAGTGTGTGTTAGCATGGTGTCAGGGTGTGGTATCAGGGACTGACATCATGGTGTCAGCGTGTGGTATCATTGTTTCAGGGACTGGTAACAGAAGAAATGCTAGAGAAAGTGATATAAAAAAGGTGATCTAGTGTTAGTAAAGCAAAAGAAGCAAGATAAGTTATCCACAGTGTTTAATCCAAATCGAATGTCAGTAGTAGATAAGCAAGGAAATAGTGTAATTGTAGAGTCAAAAGGTGTGCAATATTCTAGGAATGTGTCACATGTGAAAAAGTTCTATTCTAATGATCAGAGTAGAGAATCTGAAAAATCAAAAGAAGTAGAAAATGTGTTAGATAACGTGAAAAATCATCAAAGTGTGAAAAGTAATTTCAGTGAAAATAAAAGTGTGAAAAATAATTTCAGTGAAAATAAAAGTGTTCAATCTGAGAAAAATGTGCTTAATGAAAATAGAGTGGAGTCGGGGTCAAATTCCAATCTAGAGAATAATCAGGAAGCAGAGTTGACAGAAATAGAACAGACAGAGAATCCTGTAGAAAAGGAGGACGTGAAGTCACCAACAAAAACAGTAGCAGAATCCTATTCGCGACCATCGAGAGTTCGAAAAATGCCGCAGAAATACTCAGATTTCATTATGAGTAACAAATGAGACATTAATATGGGTATTTTTAGGGATTCAAAGAATGTATCATGTATATATGTTAAGAGTTGATTAGCTATACAACATAGATTTTATATTACAATAAGTATGTGTTAATGGCTAAGACATTATTGGGACTGCTAATTAATATTTGTTGCATACAGATTTTAGTGAGGCATTTCAATTAAGATCAGGATTTGAAGTGAAACAAATTGTTGATTGATGTAGAAACATACTATTTGTACGGATATTATGTTATGTATGGATATTTCAAAGATTAGTACCATTATATTGTGGCAATTTAATGTATAGTTATTCTTGAAATATCATGTCTTACTAAAAGTAGTTGTACATTTTATGTTCAATTTACATGTATCTAGTTAAAGTTACAAGAAGTAACATTTAATGTTAAAAGTTTGTTTTTTAAAAAAAAAAAAAAAAAAAAAGGTTCTAGTCAAAAAGCTAACAGGGTATTTTTAAATTTGATTAGGGGAGGAAATGTAGTGTATTAACAGAGTAAGGGGGACAACTTATGTTATCCCATATTTAGTTAGACAAGCAATATGAGTTACGTCCCTTGCATGGGATGTGGAATTCTGGGAATTAAAATGGTAACCTTGAATGGTGCATGTTATGATTTACTCCTGCAGGTTATCCATTAACTTCGGCCTAGAGCCGGACGAACATTACAACACCAGACTTGTTTAATATGTAGACCTAAACGGTGTGCAAATAGCGACTTCCTACTGAAACCACTGATTCCAATGATCTCTTGCGTGATCGTCAATGAACTGGCTCCGGTTGTCGAGGTGGTACTGCGTAACGTCTTTCAATTTCACCATTATGGTGAATGAAGACCTCGCACCAGTGTCTTGATAGAACCATCGCTACAGAGAACATTGACGGAATACTGTATTATATTTAAAGCTTACCTTATTGAAAAGTAACATTATTTATAAAATTTGCACCATAACATCAGCGCACGAATGAATGGTCATCGTAAAATATCAGCGCATGTTTGCTATACTGTTTTTTTTATATCAGCCCATGAAACTTTTAGCTGCTGTACTTCTATGAATAACTTCATCTGCGATGTTCCTTTTATGTAGCTATATCTCTAAATATTTCGTATGCGGTCCAAATAAAATAAATACCAACATTCAGTTTTATAAATTTATTTTGAGAATGATGCCCCAGTTACACAGACGGTCGGTCCCCTATCGGATTTTAAATTTACTCGCTGTTCTGATCGGTTGTCGTGCGTGATTTTATTTCTGGGTTTCTGTGTAAACGGCCCTCGGTGAAGGACACGTGTTTAATCGGTTAAACAAACATTTCATGGGTTGCTGGTAGGTGACATAAAGCAACTCAAACGGGGTTGGATCGGTGAAAAGGATGTTTTCATCGATAAAAATGCTGAAATAATATCGGTTTTTATCGTTTGTAAATCGGAGCTAAATCGGGCGTAACGCTGATTAATCGGTGTTTGATAGCTAGTCATCACCGGTGAAACACATTCCGTCAGATATGGCCGGTGATTCATATTGGGTTATCTTTGTCCGATCGGCGATATCGGTGATATGGAGCTTGCATATCTCGTGATATAGGTTGCTGTCGGTTCTTTTTTTAAAACAATATATTTAAATGATGAGAACCGATGACTTTTTGCAGTCGTTCGAATAATATCATGGAGGATGTCAGAGCCATCCAGCAATTTGGTGTCATGTTGCAGCAGCAGGCAATTCTTAATGTCCAGCAGGCCATTCAGCTCGTTCAGCAGCCCATAGCTGATAGACGCTGCCGAAGGAGACGAAGGAGATGGTGGACCAGGCCCTGGTTAACACAGGAGAGAAGGCTTCAGTTTGGACAGTATAGCACCATTCTTGCAGAGTTGAGGGAGGGGGACACCAGCTCCTTCAAGAACTATATGAGGATGACCCCTGAAATGTACGACGAGCTTCTGCAACGCCTCGCGCCCAGACTTCAGAAGACACACTAACTGGAGAAAAGCCTTAGATCCCGGATTGAAGCTGGCGGTAACAATCAGGCACCTAGCAGCAGGAGATTCCTACCCTTCCCTCTCCTATGATTTTAGGGTGGCTAGGACAACAATTTCCCTCTTTATCCCCGAAGTCTGCGAGGCCATAGTACAAACATACAGCGAAGAGGTCATTCCTATCCCTAATACACCTGAAGAATGGAAGCCAATAGCCGAAGAGTTTGAAAGGAGGTGGAATGTCCCTCATGCATGTGGAGCACTTGATGGCAAACACATTGCACTGAGGAAGCCCCGCAGATCCGGCTCTGAATACTACAACTATAAAGGATTTTTCTCAATTGTGCTCATGGCTCTTGTTGATGCCAACTACAGGTTTCTGTGGATAGACGTCGGAGGCCATGGGCACATGTCAGATGCCCAAATATATAACAATTCCGAGCTCAGTGAGATGCTAGAAGATGGAACCATTGGCTTCCCACCTCCAGAACCTCTTCCAAATGATGACCGTGATAAGCCGTACTTCATTCTTGGTGACGATGCTTTTGGGTTAAAAACCTATTTGATGAAGCCCTATGGGAGACGCGGCCTGGAAAGGGAGAAACTGATAACCAATTACCGGCTATCAAGAGGAAGAAGAGTGGTCGAAAATGCCTTTGGCATCTTGGCGGCCAGATTCAGAGTGCTTCTCACGACCATGCAGCAACAACCGGAAGTTGCTGCAACCATAGTTGAATCCTGTGTGTGCTTGCACAATCTAATGAGAATTCGGTATCCCGGCCTACAACAAGCTCAACTGGACCAAGAGGATGACCAGCACAACCTTGTTCCTGGAGCATGGAGAACGGATGATATGCTAACTGAAATCCAGCAAGTCAGGGGCCATAATCGTGACACAACCGACGCCAAGCAGCAGAGGGAGTACTTATCCAAGTACTTTAACAGTCCAGCAGGGTCTGTGCCTTGGCAAGACAGAATGGTAAACTAGCCACAAGACTGTTTATAGTAAGATGACAGGAAAAAAAACAATATCCATAACTGAAATGACATTTGATTCTAGAGATTGTTTTCATGTTGTATTTGTGTGTGTGTGTATGTAAGTTAACAGCTGAAACTGTTTTGTGCAATGTGATTATAATCATAAAAACTCAATCTGTCGTTTACTTTGTTCATAGATTTTTATCATCAATTAACCCGTAACCTGATCTATACTCATTGAAGGCTCGTCCTAATTGAAACCATCTGCACACCAAACTATTCATTGTTATGCTATATACTTAAACACGATAGTTTGGTAAGAGCTTACCTATGTTTTATTTGGCCCCGAGCACTGCAGTTCAGAGCACCAATAGGAAATGGGACTGGAACGAATATGATTTGTAATGGGAATGTGAATAACTGGAAAATGACCGCAGACAATTGTAGATTCCTTAGATTTGGGTGTCTCAAAATTATGTGAAAACAATGGTGTTCTTTATTTTTGATTAATTGGGGAACTATTATTTAAACTAAGGGTAAAAGAAACAAATAAAATTATACTCCCTGTACTTCAGTTTAATTGAAACAAATATCGTGTTACATAAAAACAAATTACTAAACAAAAGTTACCCTCCGATTCTTCTATTTTTACAGCCGAAATTCATGCTGTTAACCTTTCACTGGATTTTATTTCCAAGTATTCGGGTACAAAGTTTGTAGTATTCACCGACTCATTGTCGGTTTTACAATCCATTAAAACTATGAATTTGTCTAACCCGTACATAAGTACACTTCTTTTGAAGCTCAACGAAATTTCTTCAGACAAGAACATCGTTTTCTGTTGGCTGCCTAGTCATGTAGGCATCCGAGGCAACGAGGATGCAGACAAAAATGCAAAGTCTGCTTCAGATCTTGATGAAACAGATATTTGCATACCCCATACAGATTTTAAACCATGTATAAATAGATACGTTTTATCTAAATGGCAAACAAGTTGGGATAGTACTATCCATAACAAATTACACGATATCAAACCTAAGGTTGGTTCTTATACCTCTATTCATAGGGACGACAGACAGGAGGACGTTGTTCTTACCCGCTGTCGAATAGGTCATTCTAGACTGACTCATTCTTACCTTTTACAAAGAGAAGACCAACCTGAGTGTGTTCCTTGTCAGGAACCACTGACAGTTAAGCATATTTTATTAGACTGTATTGACACCAACCACATACGATCTAAATATTTTAATGTCAATACCATGTTTGATTTGTTTAAGACAGTGCCCAACTCTACACTTGTTTGTTTTTTAAAAGAAATTTGCATTTTTAACCGATTGTAATATCTTAACAGTTAATTGTGATATCTTTGCAAATTTTAATACTGTTATCCATATATATTTGTTTTCAAATATTTTTAACTTGTATATTCTCACGTTCCGAAATACCTATTTTAGTTTTAACACTGTTAAACTTCAATATTGATTAATTAAACTTTATTCGGCGCCGTATGACCTATAAAGTGTCGGTGTGCCGTTAAACCCAAAATACTAAATACAAAAATACAAAAATAAAAACAAATTAAACAGGTTTCCATAAATGCAGCTACACCAGCAATTACACAAACAGTCCTTCAAACATAAAAAAGTGCAACAAACAAACAAAATTGCACTTCTTGTGGACTTCCTGTCCTCATGTCGTCTAAATGTCTTCCGAGCCCTCCTCATGCTGTGGGGAGACAGGGATACCAGCTGCCACTATACTAGCTGTGAAAATGTTCTCACCTAAGGATTGTCGGGGAGCCGACTGTTCTTGTGACTGTATCTGGAGGTAACCCGGGTGTGATTGGCGAATATAATCGCACCCCATGGAAGCCCACACGCTGGCTGGAGGTGGGTCACTGGTCCACTGCGAGGGATCAGGCTGCCACTGTGGTTGCTGGTATGACCTGATACTGCCTGCAACTGGAGCTAGGGTTTGGGGCGGAGTTTGAGTGTCACTGCGTGTATGGGCTTTTCGCTGGACATCTTGCAGAACAGCCCAAATGCGGTCTGATGCCTCCATGTACAGGTCCTCAGGCAGCTGTCTAAGAATGTTCGCACTCATCTCGGCAAAGTGTTGCCTCTGACGCTCTTGGGCGGTACTTTCTGGTCGGAGGTACCTTGCCAACTTGTCACCTACCACCATCAGCTGCTGGCTACAACTAACAAGAGCCTGGATACCTCATCAGGCGCTGTATGAACTACCTTGGCTCTCTTGGGGTCACGCACAAGTGGAGGTTGCGTGTTTGAGGCATGGTCTGAAGACGCAGAGATAGGAGGAGTAACATCTGGTACCTCTAACGAGGCATCAGCTGCAGAAACGACCTTTTCGGTTTCTTGGGTGGGGGCAACTCGGCTAGTCTGATCCTCATCATCAAGCTCAGAAAGTTGGACGTGAAGTCTGGCTGCTCTTTTCTGCTTCATCTGTCAAACATAAATTAAAAAATACTTTAAAGAGTTGTGTACATTTTTAAAAACAATATTGGAAACTGAAAATATGAAAAAATGCATTTTAAAATAATGTTTAGAATATATAATGACGTGTAATGAAAAGAATTTGTTATACTTACGCTGCAAACAGTTCGTGACTTCACTTCACCTATGTGTGGAAGGAGAAACTGGAAACGTTCCCACAGTCTCCTGGCCTTGTCGGTGACTCCTTTTACTTCAAAGCCACTCCCAGATGGAGTGACTTTCTTTTTCTTGATGTCACACAGCTTGGACCTTGTGGACTGATACCACTGTTTGATATCCTTGGTATCACGGCCTATAAGTTCGCTCAGCTCCTCCCATTTCCTCTCCCTGGATTGTGTATCCCTCCATTGGTCTCTGTGTTTGTTGTACAGGAAATCATTGGCTAACAAGAACTCACGAATCTTGTCCTGATCTTCCTCGGAGATGATACTGAAAGTACACAACAAACAAAGCATTTGAAAATAATTACATAGGATGAGAAAACATGCATTTTCCGTTTCCATCTCCCCACGGGCTGGACATAATTTCTTAAATGGAATGATTAAGTAAGCCACGAGCTAAAACAGTAATGAAACAAGAGGGCCATGATGGTCCTGTATTGCTCACCTGTCGACAACTGCACTTACTGACCCTTGTGATCATGCTTTGAACAATCTTGGAAGAGGTTCACTAGACAATGCTACATACCAAATATGCCTTGTAGTTTTTGACAAGAAGATTTTTAAAGGTTTTCCTATATAACACTATGTGAATCTCATGCGTCCCCTTGTGGTCCCCTTTTGATCCTAGAGGCATTATTTGAACAATCTTTGTAGAGGACCACTAGACGATGTGACATACCAAATATCAAGGTCATAGGCCTTATGGTTTCTGACGAGAAGATTTTTGAAAAAAATTCTATATAACTCTATGAAAATGTGATTCGACCCCTAACGGGGTCCCTTTTGATAGTAGAACCATAATTTGAACAAACTTTGTAGTGGACCACTAGATGATGCTAAATACCAAATAAGAAGTCTCTGGGCCTTGTAGTTTCAGAGAAGATTTTTGAAAATTGCTTTTTTGAAACCCTTTTTTGGCCCCTGTGACCTAGATATTCATTGAAACGGAACCATTTGAACAAACTTGGTAGAGGTTGATGCAAGGAACATCCCAGGCAAGTTTCATCAAATTTGGCCAAGGGGTTTCAGAGGAGATGTCGTTTAAAGAAATTGTTGACACACAGACGCACAGTCGGACGGACGGACGACGGACATCAGTCGATCACAAAAGCTCACTCTGTCACTGCGTGACAGGTGAGCTAAAAAGTGTGGGCGTTGACATACTTTTTTGAAATGAATAAAATTGAATCAATTTTGATCTTCTTAAGTCAATTTAAATATAATTTAAATATTGCTACTAACACTATGCGATTCCTGGGCTTCTTGGTCTTGGACTTAGGCTGGGTGTTCTGAGGATCGCCTTCCTGGGTATCGCCTGCAAGGTTGTCACCGGCCTGTGTCTCTCCACCATCCGCACTGTCATGACCATCAGAGGCATCATCATGAACAGAATCATAGGATTCGTTGCCAACCACTGTAGGGTCATTCCCACTCATCATAGGAGCGACGGTATGAGGTTCAAGGACCTCCCTAGGGCAGTTCTCTGGGGAATGCTGCTGCTTGGATCCGCCACTACCGCTTTCATCTGTAGCACCAACTGTACCCCTGGAACCGTGGCCACAAGCTCTTCCCCTGACGATGGAGCCTTTTGTGATCTGTGGGACCTCATCAGAGGCAGTCATGGGGGCCTTGCCTTTGTCGGATTTCTTACCTTTTCTTTTTACAGGCATGATTATAAAACAACTAAACGTCTTACAGAATTTTCAGAGAATCTCAGTCTAATGTGACGTGGATTAAACACCTGCAGAAACTGGAGCAAAACTACTGGCGAAGACCTATATAATACCGAGCAGCACCCGACATCACCAATCGAACGCCGCCCTGTCTCCGACTAGCCACCGATTGACCAATAACGACATCAGACAGGTCACCGGTCACACGCGTCCGGCAAGCGATCAACAGCCGATGAGTTCTTATGAATACCGATTGGCCACTTACAAATTTAAACCAACCGATGACACGATGGCGGAAATGGATAGATCACAGATTGAATCCCTATTAACCACCGATCAAAGCCGACGAAATCCCACATTTTAATTCTCATCTTTTTGTGTCGGTGGTAAGTAGTAGTTGATCGGTTGCTTATCGGTGACCCATCGGTGATATCGGTTGTAGACAGGTTGTCAAGTGGTTATTTGTAAAATATTTTCACCGATCGAGAATTTTAAACATGTTTAAAAATCCCAATCGGTAATTTTTCACCGACAAAACTTATCTTTTCCCAATAACAGTTGATAGGTGGAAAACAGGTGACCAATAGGTGATATCGGTGTTAAATACGTTGTCATCGGTTCACTCCATAATTTGGCTAAAATAACTACCGATCAGTCACCGATGGCTCTGTGTAACTGGGGTTTAAAGCAGAGTCCAATTCTGATATATAAATTTCAAAGTAAGAAAAAAAACAGCAATGGTTCAAGTTATAGTCTGTATAAAAAGTGACATCATATAGGGTCTGTCCGGGTAAAGTCGGACGCTTTTTCAAATTCACATAAACTTAAGCTATTGAGATCGCCGTTAACAGTCCCGTCCGAACTATTTTAGGCTTCTTGGGATACGATGTGGTTATCCTCGGATTTTATCGTGTTGAGTACGGCATACATTATGCGGATCAAACGAAAAATTAACATTTATTGTCGTAACTGTCGAACCGGGTAAATTCGGACGAAAGGGGGGAAACTCGGACTCCACCCGGAAAAAGTCGGACAGGTAGGAAAAACTCGGACATACATGGCAATTAATGATCAATAATGAAGTATATTGCGTAGTTCACTTAAATTGTTTGCCTATGTCAAAGCTATGTACACGATCTTAATTAAGAAATTATCGTCTGGAACGTGTTATGTTTTATTATGATTGTTATACATTTTTTTTATTCTTCACATTATAGTCAGTATTGTAAGTTGGCATTATAAAGTTATCTGCTTTGAAAAAAGCAACAGTTATAAAGAGTCATATACTTTTTTACACAACCATTAATTACTTTGATTTTTTTTCACTTTTTTTTTAGATTCATTTTGTCTTTTTTCTTCACTTTTTCCTTTGGCAGCCATAGCTGCCTTCTTTTCTGAAATAATGTCGTCACTTGTCAGAAGGCGATGAGTTGTGACTGATTTGCGTTTCTGGGATTGGGTGGGCTTTCTGACAGTTAGTTTGTCAGGCAAAAAGGCAGACTTGATAGATGCAAGGTTTGAAGTCTGTATGGCAGATATGTCGGTCATCGGAGCACAGACAGCATCATATCCTTCTAAATCAACGATCTGAAACACATTTTCAATTAACTTTTATTAATGAACTAGAATTATGGATTTTTGATATTCTAAAATTTGTGTACGCTATTTTAATTAAATGTTTTTATTGCTTTTACTATGCAATTTTGTCACGATTGTTAAGACCATCCTACATTCAGCATGCACTTGTGAGTGAACTTCGAGCAAACGAACATTAATAATATTGGAGTGATTAGATTAATTTACGATTAAATTTGATATTGTAATTGCATTGTGTTTCTTTCTCGCTGTCATGCTGTACTGTTGAAATTAAGTTAACTGTCCTCTCGCAATATAGTGCATTAAGATACATGTGCAATCGCCAACGTACACGCTAGATTATTATTAACACCCCTCACTGCGTTCGAGTCCTAGACACCAAACTTACAGTGAGGTGAGTCCTATAGTAGGACTGTGATAAATGTATTGGGGGGTCCTAAATAGGACCCGGGGTATTTGATTTTATTTATACATAAACCAGTCGCGATATACATGTCTAGATTTAGGGACATATTTTATAAAACACCTCTTACAAAATTGGATATCAGGTTCATTGAACCCCTCATCTTCACTAATAAATCGGATACACGTATGTTGTAGTTGGCGATGATTTATAACTTGGATGCAATGTCTACATCTTATTTTACAGATGTCACCACATTCAGTGCACCGAGGCTCAATCATCGTAGGTATCATGCAAATGATGGTGTATGAAAGTAGATGGTCACGAAAGTATAAGTAGGGTAAAAACCATAGTAGGGTAAAAACCAGAGGAGAAGTACCTCCGGAGGTACTTCAACTCTGGTACCTCCGGAGGTACCCCATCCTCCGGAGGTACCTCCGGAGATACTTCACCTCTGGTTTTACCCTACTAATAGCAACTATAAAAAATAGAGGTAGTTCAATGGATGACATCTTAGTAAATGTATTAACCCTTTCCTGCTCAGGATCAGATTGCAAAAGGCATATGTGGCCAGCATAAAAACAAGATCCGCCGGCAAATCAGTTTTTCATGCTGTCCACTACTTGTCAGTATATTGGGATGCTACATCAGACATGTAAGAACCACTATAGCTTTGCCTTACTTATCATTTAAACATGTTAAACTGTGTTATTTCATGGAGTCAAAAGTATTCGCTGAGCAGGAAATAGTTAAAATACTGAACCATGTAAGTACATATCAATACTGAAAGTATTCACTAATGTTTATCACAATTTTAATGGATCATAAACTTTAAGGCATACTACTTTCTGATCTATGTTCCCCTATTATCAATAATATAAGAACAAAAACAGAAATGTTCGTTGTATAGAGTATATTTTACAGTTTACCTTACCTACAAGACTGAAATGATTCCATAGATTATTCAAAGGAATGCTTTTGTTGGAGAATGTATGCTATAAAGCGGTAGTCCAGACTGGTACACACTTAAGCAGTCATACACATTGGTAAAAAATAAACCTATGAAAAATAGTTTTAATGCTTAAAAAATCCAATTAGAAATATATTTGAATCTGTGTTAATACTTGAACCCTTTCACGCGCATACACATTTAAGGAGTTGGGTTCATGGTGCCACACAGTACAGTTGAAAATATATGATTCATAAAATCACAACCCTATATAGCAGATATATTAAAGCTTAAAACAGAAAACATTAATGGTTTTTCACAACCTGCAACAGTCATAGGATTAAAAAGCACTTCACATCAAAAAGTAAGAAAAAAAATCACATATCAGATAAAGTACTATAACAATGAATATATAGTCATTTATATTTGCATGTTGACTGAAAGTTGTACTTGAGTCTACTTGATTATTGCTAAAGGCTTAACTAGTGATATGATAAATTAATAATACTGAACTTGTAAAAAAATGTAGTAATTCCGAAAGCTTTAACTAGTATACAACATTTATATCACATCCTCACATTGTATTAACTATCAAACTATAAAGTATTCTGACTTATAATCATTACACTAAATAAAAGGTAGTCACAGATTGTATTTATTACATAGTTTATCTAGCAGATGGGAATGATTACATGGAATATAAAAGGAATGACTATATAGGAAGGAATGTGCAATGCAGATAGCTAGTCAGACAAGTAAACTTTGATCCAATTAAAATATAACATTTTTGTACTGTATCAAACAGTTAAGAACCTGGTTTCTACACATTTTGTAGTTTGGTAAAAAAATCTTGTTGGATACCTATGTGGTACTCCAGGCAGACTGGTTCTTGCGGGTGTTGACTGTGCATCTTCCAAAACAGATCTCTGTACGGGTGATGTCAGGACGCTTTCGGACAAAGATCTAGATAGGGGTGTCAGTGAAGGTGAGGATATTGTTGACAATGGTAAATATTCAGCATTTACCCCAAATGCTGACAATCTTTTTAGTCTATTCTTGTGCAGCGTCATTATACATATTGTGATGAGTAGTCCACACACACTAAATACCAGAGGAATCACTAAAAAAAAGAAGGAAAAGGTCAAATATATAAGGGTGTAATTTACAGGTGTGTAACAAATATGTTATCTTCAGCATCAGGAGGAACAGACATAGGCTGATTGTTAGTATTGTCAGATTCGGAGCACGAATCTGTAGAGGACTCATCCGTACATTTATCCTCAACGTTATCGTCTAACACTGGCTCATATTGGTAGGGTTTAATTACATCATTATTCGCTTCAAAATCGAGTGAATCGTCTGAGGAATCCATTTTTCAAAGTGTTCTTTGTTTACAACCTAATGAAAGCAGCAGATTGGATGTTCCTGGATGACGACACACACAGGTGAGGCTACTACCACGCATTTGTTGGCTTAGCCAGAGCGTATACATAATAAAAACGTGATTTATGGTAAAATGCACGGACGTACAATCTGTTAAATACTTTTTTAGGTATTGAAATGTCCATGAGGTTTAAAAAATACCAAAAGCCAAATCGTTTTATATGACCTTTAAAGGACATGCAAAATAAGAGTTCTGATAACTGTTTACAAACTCTTAAAACAATCATAAATGATATTATTCAGTGCACAAGCACCAATGCAGGTCAAACTAAACTGGCAAATATAAGAAACACAATATCAAACCGTGCGGCAACAGAGCGAAAATTCCATCAACTGCTGGAATCTTATAGAGAGGAGATACTACCAGCTTGTTATTCAAATTGGGAAAGTCTTTCGGTAGCTGAACAGGAATCAATTTCCCAAATGAACAATTTTCATTGGGGATTACATCTGCTTGTAAATTTTACTGAAGTTGCAGACAAAATTATTAAGAAATTTGAAGACCGTGTGAAAGATGGTGATCTGGGTGCCGAAGCCCACCATGAAACATAGTTATGCAAGAAAAACTGAGAGCAGCAGCGTGAGGTTAGTTAGAACCGCTTCAAAAGCATTGGCCAGAGGTGGAGATGATAAAAGCGGTTGCTACAGAGAGCTTAGAACATTTCAAAATGAAAAGGATGAAGAACGTGGGAAAAAAGATCAGTGCTTCTCGTCTAGAAAGATTTAGATATCTTCATTTTGAAAAAATCAGTGGTCCATACTTTCATCATAAATCAACCTGTCGATATAGGATATCGACAGGTTGATATATGTTGAAAGTATCGTCAGTTTAGAGACTTCGAGCCATTATGGTGAACGAGTACCACGCACATGTGTCTTGGTAGAACCATCGCTACAAAGAACTTTGACGGAATACCTTATTATATTTAAAGCTTCCCTTATTTAAAAGTAACATTATTTATCAAATTGGCATCATAACATATCAGCGCACGAATAAATGGTCATCGTAAAATATCAGCGCATGTTTGTTATACTGTTTTTTTAATATCAGCACATAAAACTATTCGCTGCTGTACGTGTATGAATAACTTCATCTGCGATGATCCTTTTATGTAGCTATATCTCTAAACATTTCAAATAATTTACAAATAAAAAAATAATGTAAAAACATGTAATATTTGGCAATACTGAATTACAACCTAAATTTCAAAATCCTGAGACATCAAATCTGTTATTTTTTAACAACATTGTTTCAAGAAAAGTAGTATGATACATGCATAATACTGATAAATGGAATGCAAACCTTGACTCATATAAAAATAATTATACTTTTATAATACTATGTTAATACTACATTCAAAAACAATTTAATAGAAAAATAAAGGTAGTCACAGATATATCCATGTTTATTGAGTATATTGCATAGTTTATTTATGGAACTGTAAGGTTTATGATTACTTGAATTATCAGTAGGAATGCTTATTTAGACATAACAAGGAATGCTTTTGATCAGGAATGTGCAACATAAAGTGGAAGCCCAACTAAGGAGGAATAAAACACTGGTTCATTATTTTTCTGTACCTTGTAGGGTACCTATGTGGCAGTATTTCTGGTGATGATAATGACCTTCCTAAGTATGAAGGTGATTACAGCATGCTGTCGGATAATGACCTTCTTATGGATGAAGGTGAGGCAACTGACAAAGGTGAGGCTACTGATGAAGGGGAGACAATTGTCGACAGAGGAATAAATTCGCCTCCACTCCAAAGGCTGACAGTCTCCTTAATGACAGACGTCTTTTGTGCATGCACATAATAATGAATGCTGTGATCAAACCACATAGGACCAGTGCCATTGGAATGACTACAAAAAAGAAGGAAAGGATAGATTAAATATGGGTGTAACTTACAGGTGTGTAACATAATCACCATGTGGTGGATAATAAGAAGACAAAGGTTGTGCATTTATTCTTAGAACATTTAATGGTATCATATATCCATCAACATCTTCATATTCAAATGAATTATCAGAATGTTGTCTTTCTAATGAATATTCAGAAATTTGTCTTTCTAGTGAATTTTCATGTTGTTGCCTTTCTAATGAATTTTGATAAATGTTTTCCACATTCAAAAGAGGAACTTCTTCACTGCTATCAAAACCCCATTGTTGCATATTGTTTGTATTTCTTAAATTATTAAGTTTCCTCTGTACAATCACAAAACAAATGATTACAAGGCAAAATAATATTAAAGAAAAAGAATACAGAATAATATAGTGAGGAAATTCATAATCATTAGAATACGAGGAAGGAGACAAACCTGTTGCATGAAAGATGGTGCTGGTGCTTCCTTCCCCAGCTTCTGCTGTCTTTGTGGTGATGGACGGAGCATTACTAGTAATTGGAGCACCGGTTATGATGGATGTCTTTGTTTTAGTCAAATTAGTGGGAGCATAGGTTGCAACATGGTTAGATGTGGTTGGAGATACAGTTGTGGTGTATGTCTTGGTTGTGGCAGATGTCTCGGTTGTGGCGGATGTCTTGATTGTGGTGGATGTCCTGTTTATAGGTGGAGCATAGGTTGAAGCATGGGGATATGTGGTTGGAGCATCGGTTGTAGTTGGAGCATTGGTTGTGTCAGATGTCTTAGTTTTAGTTGCTGGAGTGGTGTCAGTTTCACCATCCTTTAAAAAGAAGAAAAGAAAAAAATATATAACAACAATCTTAATAACAACGTAATACAAACAATGTGAACGACTAGGTTAATGTTAGAACTTATCAGAAACATCATTCTACTGCTTAAACTGATTATAATTAGAAAGTATAAAGTATTTCTTGAATATGATATTCATATAAATAACTGAGAGGTTACAGAGAAAAGCTAGAACTATCTGCATCTTGTACTTAATAAAGAAGCACAGCTCAGTTGTTGGGTTTAGATCTATAAATCAAACTGCTAAGATCTGGGTCAAAGTAAATGAACTTAACACCTACCTGACAGTTACATTTTTGTGGAGGAGAATTTGCCATAATGACCGTGATGCATCTGTTAGTTGTAATTTTTGAGCAAAGCGTTACATTCGATTCATAGTTGTCATTGATTACAATAGTGGTTAACGCATTTAAGTTGGTCACATCGAGGGTCGCCCCCTCCGTAAATCTTGTAATGACTATCCTCTGCACTTCTCCCACATAGTTAATGAAGAAGCATCTGGCTTCCTCAAAATTTATTTCACACACTTCATAATCACATTTTCTTTCATGTACTTCAATGCATCTAGATGCTGGAACTGGTGCGCATGTACAGAGTGCAGCTAGAGTAATCAAGAGTACCAGCGCCATTGTTGAAATGATGTCACGTGAAACTAATTTTGGTGATGCGATGCACAATTATATAAAGTATATGTATATCATATTTTTTCCATTGCTTACATTTACTTCTATCTTCAAAAATTAACGGTAAATATGGGGCAAACAGGACAAAAAACAAAAACTACTACAACAGCAAAAAAAAAAGGTTTATTTTGTCGTTTGTTAAGCCCCCCCCCCCCCCCCCCCCCTCTTTTTTGTGCATTAAAGTACGTGTATAAGACCCGTACATATTTCGGATTTCGGTACCATATCCTGTTTCTGGTTCAGTCCAAGATTGAGCTCGTGGTCCAACTTCAAACGGGTCACTTACGATGTTTTTTCCTCCTCCGTTGGGAATATTATATTAAAAAGATAAAATAATGTAAAAATCCCAACACTTACTAATATGCTTATCTAAAGCTAATTTCTAAAGTATATATTTGAAAAGTGGTTCTTTTTATCGTATGTTTTCCATTCGTCAGTCTATAGCTTGCTCTCGCATATCATGAGTTTGAACGTATCGATCAGTTGTGCTGGCACGTCAATGTCAAATTCCAATTTTTGCTTCATCGACAACCTTCAACAAGTGAATCCGAGCACCACTGAATGCATTTTTTTCAAGAACGTTTTAAAAATAGAAAAAAATCAAAATAAAACTAATGACATTTCATTCAAATTCATGTCTAAAAGTTGCTTTAGAATTTCATTTGAGTTAAACAATTTTATAACACGCACGGCATTGATAAAATGCTATTTGATTGTCGTGATGATGAGAACAATACGTCTCCGCAAACACGCCGCTTAGCACTTCTATCGGAAACTGGGCAGATTCGTTATTGCCTTCTACTATTGACTCGGGTTGTTGCTCTTCCACGTTATCATCAAACGGACTGGCGTGAGCATCATCTTCTTGTAATACGGATGCAAAGTCAAAGCTGTCGTTTATTTACCAATTCCAAATGCCGAGATTATGTGGAACAATGTCCGGTTCAGAAACGTCTTCAAAAAGTTCCCTTTTAACTGAATTAGTCTCTATCGACGCAGTTGTTGTAAACTCCTGACTCGACTTTAAGTTGCTGCAGCCTTCCATGATGATATTTTTATGATCGTGACTCCTTTTTTTCAGTGTATCACCCTGAATTACGAAATGATCGTATTCCCTTTTATGGCGTTTTCAGAATCTGCTGAATATATTGATCATGAGTCACGTTTTGGTCACTCGTGTTCTACAATTTTTCTTTGTAAAATGAATGTGTAACACACCGTCTTGACCCCGTATTCGGTGTAGACGGGTGGTCGTATGAACCCGGTACGATCAATCGGCTGGTCACGCCGAGCCCTAGGTTATTTTACTCTCACCTACTTTTTCTGTCATCACGTATCAACTTCTCTGATACAAACCGGGCTTGATACTTCTTAACTTTTCACTCTTACATAACTTAGAAGGCGGTGGCTTATGGGTTAATCGAAAGGTATAATAGTCTCTTCGATACATTAACCTTTCGAGTATAACACTTGTGTAACCCTGGCGCTTGGAGTCGGATACCCACTCCGTATAAGCGTCCCCTTGTTGGACTCCGTGGTGGGTGGGGAACACAAGTGTTGAATTTTTTCTCTCTTTCTCCATGGCTTCCAACATCCTAAAACGACCTCGACCGAACATCATTGAAACTGACTCAGAAGAAGAACAAGTGACTGATACATTTCCAAAATTTTTAGTACTAACAGCAGAAAAAGACTTCGAACCTTTATCAAAAATGTCTCCATTTATCATCGAAAAATCACTTAAAGGTATAATAGGCGACCCAAAATCTGTAAAAAAATTAAGAAACGGTTCTCTGCTTGTTGAAGTAAATCGAAAAGGCCAATCTGACCAACTCCTAAATACAAAAAAGCTATTCACGACTGACATTACTGTATCACCACACAAATCCCTGAACTTTTCGAAAGGCGTAATTAAAGACCGAATTCTCGCTGGAGTTTCAGAAGAAGACATTGTTTCCAATCTTTCAAATCAAGGAGTCACCAACGCAAAGCGTATCAAAATTAATCGAGACGGAATTCAAATTGAGACAAACACAATAATTCTAACTTTTAACTCCCCTCAAACACCATCACACCTTAAAATTCTTTACTGTCAAATCAAAGTTGAAATGTATATTCCAAATCCAATGAGATGTTTTAAATGTCAAAAATTCGGTCATCATGAAAGTAATTGCAAAAATGTCAAAGTTTGCGGAAAGTGCGCCACTTCAGGAGACAACCATAATGAATTAGCATGTATAACATTTAAATGTGCAAATTGTGGCAAGGAACATCCAGCCTATTCAACTAATTGTGAAATTTGGAAAAAAGAAAAAGAAATCGTACGAATTAAAACTGTCAACAAAATATCTTACCCTGAAGCAAGGAAACTAATTGAAAACCCAGCAAAATCATTTTCAGCAGTCGTGAAATCCAATGTTAAAACTGTCACAACTAGGGACGCCCAAACACAAACTGAGTCAGTTATTGAAATTCAAAGTACTAGAACAAAAGATTCTGTTCCTCAAACAACACAACAAATAACACAAACACAACGAAAAACAATAAAACCTACCATAAACACAGGTCCACCCTCTGGACGCCAACAGAAAGGATCGAAAGATCCCATCAAGGTTGCCAACAAGTTTGGCTCCTTGACAAGCGAAGATGAAATGGAATGCTCAAATACTGAGCATTCCTTATCTGACAACAAAAGTCAGAAACAAAAGTCACCGGATAAAAAACCAAGGTCACCCGTCAAAGCTCCAAAATGATATTTTAAACCCCTTTTAATATTATCCCATGAATAACAAGATAGTGCACTGGAATTGTCGAGGTCTTAGAACCAATTTTAATGAAGTTTTACTTCTATTGACCACTTTAAGCCCTGCTGTGCTATGCCTTCAGGAGACATTCCTGAAGGAAAGTGACAATATTGACTTCAAAGGTTATTCTATATATAATCACATTCATACAATGTGTGATAGGGCATCTGGAGGATCGACAATACTTGTCAACTCCAAACTGCCACATTCAACAATTAACCTTAACACTGATTTACAGGCTGTTGCCATTCGTGTAACAGTCCATAAAGTCATTACAGTTTGCTCTGTTTATCTTCCACCTAATACAGATATTCAAAAATCCAAATTAGATGACTTAATAAATCAATTACCTTTCCCTTATATTCTTGTAGGGGACTTTAATGGACATAACCCATTATGGGGATGTTCTGATTATAATAATATGGGCAAAATTTTAGAGGACATCATAGCCCAAAATGATATATGCCTTATGAATAATAAAAAGGCAACCTACTTACATCCTGCTTCAGGAAATTATTCATCTCTTGACCTTTCTTTATGTCACCCTTCTATATATCTTGATTATAGTTGGGATGTACATGACGATTTATGTGGAAGTGATCATTTTCCTGTAATATTAACTAACGATTCTGTCAACTTAAATGACAATAATATTTATTGGAGAATGAACAGAGCAGATTGGGAATTATTCACAATATTTTGTACTGAAGAATTGACTATTTCAACATTTGAGAATGCTGAAGATAAAATGCATTCATTCTCAACAATTCTTCATAACATAGCAGAAAAGTGTATACCTAAGACCACGACAAAGTCAAAGCGTAACAAACCTTGGTTTAATGATGAATGCAAAAAATCCATTAGAAAGCGTAGAGCGGCACTTAAGAAATTTAATATTCGTCCTACTAATGCTAATTTAAATAATGTCAAAAATGAAAGGGCAAAGAGTAGGCGAATCATTAAACAAGCCAAAAGAACATCTTGGCAGAAATTTGTTTCTGGTATAACCAGCAAAACTTCGGTCAAAAATGTCTGGTCAGCCATAAGAAAAATCAGCGGCAAATCTTCTTCTGCAACAGTAAACCATTTAAAATCTAAAAACTCAATAATAACAAACAAAAAAGAAATTTCAGACACTCTTGCTAAAAGTTTTGCAAAAAATTCATCTTCGGAAAATTACTCGAAAGAATTTCAAAATGTAAAGAATCGGGTTGAAAAAAGTAAAATCAATTTTAAGTCAAATAATAGTGAAAATTACAACCAACCTTTCACTTTAAGAGAACTTAGAGAAGCACTGAACAAATCTCATGATACTGCCGCTGGACCAGATGATATTCCTTATCAATTTTTAAAACACCTGCCGCATACATCTTTAAATTTGCTTTTGTCTATTTATAATGAAATTTGGTTTTCTGGAGAAGTTCCAAATTCATGGAAAAATGCATTCGTCATTCCTATACCTAAACCGGGAAAGGATCCAACAGATCCTTCAAGTTACAGACCTATTGCTTTGACTAGTTGTATTTGTAAAACTTTAGAACGGATGATAAATAATAGACTCGTTTGGTATCTTGAATCAAAAAATTTACTCACAGAATTTCAAAGTGGGTTCAGAAACCAACGCAGTACACTCGATCATCTCGTTCGATTTGAAACTTTTATACGCGATGCCTTTATCAAGAAAGAACACCTCGTAGCGGTGTTCTTTGACCTTGAAAAGGCATATGATACTACATGGAAACATGGGATTTTAAAAGATTTAGGTGACCTTGGTCTCAATGGTCGTTTACCCACATTTATTAACAGTTTTCTTTCTGACAGAAATTTTCAAGTAAAAATTGGGTCTACTTTGTCTTCTGTTCATAAACAGGAACAAGGTGTCCCTCAGGGTAGTATATTGTCAGTTACTCTCTTTAATATCAAAATAAATAACATTGTAAAAACGCTAAATAATGGCGTAGATTGTTCACTTTATGTGGACGATTTCCTTATATGTTATCGTTCCAAAAATATGAATACGATAGAAAGGCAATTGCAGCAATGCCTTAACAAACTACAAACTTGGAGTAACAACAATGGTTTTAAATTTTCACCCACCAAAACAAACTGCGTACATTTCTGTCAGAAAAGAAATTTGCACAACGATCCTGAGTTATTTCTTAACAACATTCGTATTCCTGTCGTCAAGGAAACGAAATTACTTGGTGTCATATTTGACAGTAAATTATCTTTTATACCGCATATTAAATATGTAAAATCTAAATGTCTTAAATCTCTTAACCTTTTGAAATTTTTATCCCATACCGACTGGGGAGCTGATAGGAAAGTTTTATTGCAACTTTATAGATCACTAGTAAGATCAAAATTAGATTATGGTAGTATTGTTTACGGGTCTGCCAGGAGATCATATCTCCAGATGCTAGACGTTGTCCACAACCAGGGACTCCGTCTGGCTCTTGGAGCTTTCAGGACCTCTCCTGTAGAGAGCCTTTACGTTGAAGCTAATGAGGCATCATTATACCTTAGACGAGAGAAACTTGCGCTTCAGTTCATATCAAAAGTTAAGTCTAATCCTAAAAATCCAGCACATAGTGTTATTTTCAATCCTAAATATGAACACTTGTACGAGCGTAAACCAACGGCAATAAAGCCGTTTGGTTTACGAATGCTAGAAATTATTCAATCATCTCAACTGAATTTAAATCAAGTAATAGAAAATAATGTTTTGGAATTCCCACCATGGCAACTTAAAACTCCCGAAGTCGATTTAACTCTCTGTACAAATAATAAATCAAAAACAGACCCCCTCATACTTCGCACAAATTTTATCGAACTGCGCGACAAGAAATACTCTAACTACTTTGAAATATATACTGATGGCTCAAAAGCAGATTCATATGTCGGCTGTGCTTCCGTAAGTAAAATTCATTGTTTTAAACAAAAATTACCACCCGACTCATCCATTTTTACAGCCGAAATTCAGGCTGTTAACCTTTCTCTTGACTTTATTTCTGATCATCCTGGCGATAAATTTGTAATATTTACCGACTCTATGTCGGTATTACAGTCTATTAAAAATCTTAATATTTCCAATCCCCTCATAAGAGAGTTACTTTTAAAACTTACCGAAGTATGTCTTAATAAAAATATTGTTTTCTGTTGGCTACCTAGTCATGTAGGCATCCGAGGCAACGAGGATGCAGACAAAAATGCAAAGTCTGCTTCAAATCTTAATGAAGCAGATATTTGTATACCCCATACAGATTTTAAACCATGTATAAATAAATACGTTTTATCTAAATGGCAAACAAGTTGGGATAGTACTATCCATAACAAATTACACGACATCAAACCTAAGGTTGGTTCTTATACCTCTATTCATAGAGACGACAGACGGGAGGACGTTGTTCTTACCCGCTGTCGAATAGGTCATTCTAGACTAACTCATTCTTATCTTTTACAAAGAGAAGACCAACCTGAGTGTGTTCCTTGTCAGGAACCACTGACAGTTAAGCATATTTTATTAGACTGTATTGACACCAACCACATACGATCTAAATATTTTAATGTCAATACCATGTTTGATTTGTTTCAGACAGTGTCCAACTCTACACTTGTTTGTTTTTTAAAAGAAATTTGCATTTTTAACCGATTGTAATGTCTTAACAGTTTATTGTTATATCTTTGCAAATTTTAATACTGTTATCCATATATATTTGTTTTCAAATATTTTTAACTTGTATATTCTCGCGTTCCGAAATACCTATTTTAGTTTAACACTGTTAAACTTCAATGATGATTAATTTAACTTTATTCGGCACCGTATGGCCTATAAAGTGTCGGTGTGCCGTTAAACCCAAAATACAAAAATACAAATTGTAAAATGAATGAATGGCGAAGAAAATTTCCTTGCCCCCTTCCCAAGCCTGGAGGTCGCTTTCGGACTGAAAAGAGAAGTATTATGCTATGTAACAATATATATTTTTGTACAGCGTTCATATATATATTTGTGGTGATATATGTTTTTTTTGAGGAAAATGGAATGTATTTAGGATTTTATATTATTCACATTGTTTTAAAATCTTACCAATTCCCAGGTTATTGCTGGGTGCTGGGGACGTTGTGGAGGAGTTATCGGCTCCAGGGTTGGCAAGCTTGATGCAGTGGATGTCTAAATGGTCAATATATATATATATATATATATATATATATATATATATATATATATATATATATATATATAAAAGCAACGTGTATTTAATTATAAATTATGATATACTGATCAATTGTATATAGTCTTTATTGTATGATGAAATGTGTATTCCATTTGAACAAGTTGTATAAGTCTACTGTATTTTATAAGGATTCAACTCACCTGTGTTGTTAACACCAGTGTCGACATCAGTGGTGCCGGTGTCGTCATCGGTGGTGGTGTGGATGGTTCGGACTGTAATAAAGAATATGTTTTAATTATATATGTATTAAAACGTGAATCGTATTACATGTGGTCTTTATAATTTACATTCCAACCTAATGTACATAATAGCTAAATTGATAAAACCAATTGCGACAAATATCTACATGGGTTGACATAGTAATATTAAAAATAACTTTAAAGATATCATTAAAGTTGTAAACAACTATTTTAAGGAAATGTTAGCATTTAACAATTCTGGTAAACGTACTTATTACGTTCCTAAAAATGCAATTGCTGTTTTATGTGCGACCAATGTTTGGATGAAACATGAAAATGTATACCCATACAAGCATTAAAAAAAATAAAATAACAAACCACCCTTCCAATAAAAAAGATATAGATAAAATAAAACAATAGATATAGATATAAATAAAACACGAAAGTTATAGCAGAGTGGCTGGAGTTATAATTAAACTTGTGGACGTTGATTGTAACACCGCAGGTCAGCCGAAAATTATGGGCATGAAACTAAAGAAACTTACCTGGGATCTTACGTAAAACACATCCTCATATCCTTTTGCTTCTTTTAGAAGATTAATTCATTAACTTCACTCATGTTGAATGAAATCGACTTAGACTTTCTGTAATTGAATGATCCGTCTCGGCGATAACATTTTTTCATGTCACTGATATGGACATACGTTAATCCTTGAAACGGAGTGAGACATATTTCTTTACTTCTTTCAAATTTCTTTTCATAATTTCGTTTTTCCTGGAAAGCCATTATGACAATTACTTAAGAACTTGGTGATCGAGTACCGTTAAGCAAGACAACAATATTGCGATCTCAATATTCGCATGATGCAGGGGTTCTACTTTTTATACCTAAACGTTTGGGTGTTCATATCCGTTACTATTGGTCATAGGGCGGAGTTTTAAAATAAAAAGAAAGAAAAATTCTTAAACTCAACATGTCAATCATTTTTACAATTAATAAATATTCACTTATCATAATGTACGGACTAGTGATTGGGTATAGCGTCGTATCGGAAATGTACGGAAAGTACCGAGAGTCTACGGGTGTAGAGATCGTGAACCGATACCAGTTGCTGAGTGTATTGAAGTAAAAAGGTTAATAGTAAAACAAGTATACATTCATCTCCAAATTCTAACTTCATTCAACCTGACGGCATAAAGAAAATAAACATTGATTTCTGCTACAAACATAATCTTTGCACTCAATATTTAAAAATCAATCATTTCACACAAATAAAAAATCTTTAATTTTACCGAAACAATAGACCTGAATAAACAATTGGAGGATCCGCAAATTATACTTACCACAATTATGTAAACACGTCCGACCTTGATCTTGATGTTAATTGCGTTGTTTGCAAACATCAAAATACAAAATGAGGATTGTTTTCCTAGGTCTCGTTTGCTTCTTGCTGCAGCATAGAGTCGATGACTGACTTAATGCGCGAATGCGTGGAAAAAGTATGTTGCGAGGATCGTATGACGTAAGACACAAAATAGGCATGCGTCAAGATAAAACTATGAAAAGTAGTAATGAAAAAAAAAGATAAAATAATGTAAAAATCTAAAGCTATTTTCTAAAGTATATATTTGAAAAGACGTTCTTTTTATCGTATGTTTTCCATTCGTCAGTCTTTATTGCTCTCGCGACAACCGCACATCATAAGTTTGAACGTATCGATCACTTGTGCTTGCACGTCAATGTTAAGCATCGCTTCATCCCATTCGCTAGAATATCCGTCTCGTCTATTAAACGCAGTATATCGTTGAAGAAAATTCAATATTTTGCTTCATCGACAACCTTAAACAAGTATGTTCCCGTTGTGATAATCGCTAAGCCGAACACAGTTTGGTTACCACTGAATGCATTTTTTCAGGAACGTTTTTAATCTATTTTTACTATCATCCATACTTTTAATAGAGGTTCCAGCAGAGCATGATTCAGCTCCTTGAAGAAGCTGTTTGATCAGAGTATTTCACCATATGCATATTTATTGTTGTAGCTGAGACATTGTACTATATATGTAGCAAGTAGAATTCATCCGGAATATATATATATAATATACCATTATGAAAAAAAACACATACACATTGGACTATAATGAAAAAACAATGGTTCTGATTAACTTCTTACATATAGTAAACATTAATCTCATATTCAAAGGCAAACTAACAAAATTAACAATGTGTAAAACCTTGTTTTTAAGGATAATTAACACAAACAATGATTAATAGTATGAGATGAAATGACAAAACATGATAAAAACATGAGTATGAGAGTAAAACATGAAAACAAAAAACTTAACGTAAGTCTCACAACCTGTATGAAATAACATTTTTTTTTCTACTTTTTACTTTTGGATATTCCTCACACTGGAGGTGGGGACATTTTCTATACACTCCGTTAAACTTGACTTATTTTATATATTGACTTTTAAATATAAAAATAAAAGTAATAAATACTATGAAAAGTTCTTTATTATTATCATCGTAACCCATTCCCTCTCAGATGCCCGAATATCTTTTTATATTTTAAAAACAGAACAGACTTGGATCAGACAACACATATAAGAGCTATCTGATCCGGACTAACCCAGTTTACTTATAGAGGTCTTTTTTAGATTTTTAAATCTAAGTAAAAAATAATTAATTTCTAACCAGCAAATAAAGCTTTAAAAATTGTCCAATTGAATGAGCAAATTATAATACATGTACTATGAATAATAAACAACTATCTTAACCCTTTCCCTCAGGCAAAGATGTCTTTTTAAAGCATTGACAAACAGTGCATACCCAGATCAGATCTATACAGCATGTGGTTAATATTGGTAGATGTTATTATGTAATTAGCATATGACTGAATTTTTACAATTTGTTTACAATAGGCAATTAAGACTTAAATAAGGTTACATCTATATTGTCTCCGTTAGGAAACACTTATAACAAAAAATGTAGATGGTGAAAGGAAACTTACGATGCAGCATATGGAATATCTGTTTGAAGCTGATACGGTAATGTTTATCGTATTGTCGTATCATTTTACCAAGTTGCAGAGGTTTCTAGATGATGATGCATCTGAGTAGTCCACTCGAGTTATAATCCGATCCTGAAAGTCTAGTAAACATGCTCGTTGGAAGCATAGACGTTCAACTTCATCCGGCCCTGTACATTCGTGAGGATTGCATATAAAGTCGGTGCAGTAGCACACTAATTGCACAATTAAGATGATGTTTACACACAACATTAGCGACATCGTGATGGCTTATGTGAGAGGCGTGAAAGGTCAAGGCCGGCGCTGTTCGTAATTACTACACGAATGTGACTTTTTAGCTCACCTGAGCACAACGTGCTTTTGTGATAGTAGTATAATATTAAGGGATCTTATGCTCTTTGTGCTGCTTATGCTTGGGGCTTCTCTTATGCTCCTTATACTTGGTGCTCCTCTTATGCTCATCTCATTAAGGGCTCCTCTTATGCTCTTTTTGCTCCGGGCTTGTGTGCTCTCTGACCTCGTCCGAGGTCATATTCAAGAACGAAGTCACATTAGTGAACGATGAAATCGGGGATGATCTTATTTTAGAATTAGTACTCATATTTGATAATTTGAGTTTTGACGTGTTCACAATGTGACATATCCTAGATTGTTACTCGAAGTCGACCTGTAAAGGGTACACACGGGTCAGATGAAACGGGTTTTTTTTACCATTTCATATATATACACCCATGTCACCAGGTTTTAGTCATTAATCAAATGTGTGATTTTATGGAATGAAAGCTGCACTTAAAAAATAAACTGAATCAGAAAAAAACAGCTGAATCTGGAAAAAAAACTGCAATTTTTAAGCATTGCAAAACAATGGATATGCATTTTAGCGGATTATAGGGTAAAATAATAAAGTTAAATCTTAGACTTGTAAAGCAATAAGGCTAAAACACTTCATTTGTATAATTTGTCTAAAAGCAGAGTGCCTCTAGGTTATACGTTTTCACTTCGAAGAAACCTTCATATACCTGCGTATGCATTTTAATGTGCAATAACAAGTTATCATAGAGATTTCCTTAAACTTGTAATGCAAAAAGTCGCGAGTGTATTATTCATATTAATTGTGCAAAAACAGTATAACCACTGATTATAGGTCATCAAGGCTGCAAAATTTGTGATGACATCTTTTTTTTACAGAGAAAAACCGTTTGTTTTTTTAAGAAAAGCAGGTTTTTGCTGAACTGCGTTTTTAGCATATGGTGCGACTTTAAAATTACCGAATCATATTGAGCCCCGTCTGCTTGATCACAGCATTGGAAACAGGGAGAGAAACAATAACCAATGTAAGCAATATCTGGGTAAAGCTGCTGACTACAGAATCAAGTGTCGGTGTGCCGTAAAACCCCCAAAACAAAACAAAAACATATTTTATGCTTGAACACTTTCCACTTAAAAATTAACTCTCAATTCTAACCAGTTTATCATAACAGATGAATACACTAAGAAGTCATAACCATTAAATATACATAGAAAAAAAATCATTAAAGTTGGTTTGTCTTTTTTTGATGATAAACGATATCTATTGGATGATGGAATAAGCTCCCTTGCATATGGACATTACAAGAAAAATGAACACTTAATCACGATAAATTTACTTAATTAAATGCTTTTAACATATATAAATTCTTTTTTATTCGTTTTTTTTATTTCTATCCCCATAAACAATATGATATCAATATTCGAGCTGAAAAAAATATAAATGAATGAAAAGGAAACTTTGTACATACCTTCGCCTTTTAGCTGGAAGGGGACTGCAATTTGAACTGTCCCTAAGATGATCATCATCTTCTTCTTCCTCCGTCCTACAAAAGAAAATATTGTGTTTATTTATACTTGTCAGTATAGGTTTACGGAAAGTTTCTTATAGTTTCCAGATGCCGTAAGAATGTAACGCTTGATAATTATTGACTGGTTTATGCATAAAAATAATGTTTCTAATGTTTTATCTACAGTCTAAAATGTTTAGAATGTCAAGTGTCTGCAAAACTTTTTATTGAAATATAGCTTATAAAGATAAGATATTCCAAACTTTAATATAAATTGAATATTTGTTTTCAGTGTATATCATTAATTACTGTTAATGCTGTTACCTTTTGTTGGAACACATTCATACTTGGTAAGAAAGTAACATGTTTGTTCCAATGGTTCGGCTTCACCTTCAAACTCGTGTCCACAAGCTCGACACACAACAACTTCTGGGAACACTTGCAGCACACCATCAATCAGTTGTCTTCGTTTGAATATTGTTTATTGAGAATGCTATTTTTGTAAGAGAAACATTTTAGTTGGTAAGGTTTTTTATTTATATGCATGAAGTTATGTGTAAATTTTATCAAGGCTGTCAGAGTATTAATCCTGTGCATCCAACTGCTTAAAAACAAGTTTCGGTGTGCTCACATGACCCACTGTTTTTACAAAAAAAGACATTTCAATTTTCCAAAGGAAGTTTTCAACACAGAATGGCCATCGTCACAACACAGCACATACATGCCCTCTAAAAAGGGTATAATTTGTTCGTTTTCTTCCTGAAAATTGTTTAAAAAACAATATTTTTACAGCCTGATATCTGGAAAAAAATAACATAAATTACAAATGTTGCAACATTTTTTTATATACTACAAAATGCCATGAAGAGAAAATCTTTCACTGTACATCGATGCTCTTTTTCTGGAACGCTTACAAAATAAACATAAAGTATATTATTATAAATTCAATATCATACCTATGGGGTTCCGACTTTTATGCAGTTTGTGGGCAGATCAATGCATAAATAGAAAACCATCATAGAAAGTGGAATTTACAACATTGCTTGATGTGATTCTGTTTTACAACATTACTTATTATGAGACTGTGATATAAATCATTGTTCTTTGTGAGACTACGATCGAAATCTTAACTTGAAAATGGAATAACATATAAAACGTTGCTTGGTTTTTAAGTATTGTATGAAACCTTACTTGGTATTTTATAAAACAAATCTAATGGTATATCTAAATTTGGACAAGAAACAGATTTGTCGTGGGTATGATGAAGCGACGTCGATCTATGAACTTTGGAGTGTGTATTGTGAACTTTGTATTTGTCTTTGCAGAAAAGTAGATAACAAATTATTTAACGACACTTTTATGTACCTCGATAACACGTATCGAAAGTAGGTCTTTTCATTTATATCTATAGTATATTCGTAATATCTGAGTGTCCACTTGTTTTTAAACTGTTTTTTTCTATGTACAAATAAAGTAACTTACAGACTGATTATTTTGCCGTTGTTTTTCTTTCCAGTTACTGTAAATTCCTCAAATCCTTTTAGGCATACGTTCCGTTAAAATGTTGAAGTCAATCTTTAGTTCCTCATTGCAGATTGTTACTGTACTGTTGTTTCTGAAAGTAAATGTTTGCATGTAAAAGTCATTTCTAATTATGTATTGTGCATTGCCGTAAGTGGCACCGACAATGTTGATGTCATTAGAGTGACATTATGGCTCTTCATAGTGAGCTATTTCGACAACAGGTCTTCCCTAGATAATCCCTAGATGCAAGTAGGTCCTTTCATTTGTTTTATTCGGTTTATGATTGTGCTCTTTGGAGTATATGTTGTCTTTTCTGCCTTTCTTGTAATTCCCAGGTTAACCATCACCAACAAACAGTTCCAGTTTCTTCTTTAAATAACAAATCTCTACACGTATTTTAAAGGGATTTTAAACTTATATTGATGCAAACATAAGAAATTTCACTGTTTCTACTTGCAATATCTGCAAAAGAACAGGCGATGAAGTCCAATTAAAATGACCTACCTACTGTTTCGAATACTTCGGAGATTAACTAACAAGGGAGACAATTTCCATTTCACGAATGTACCCCCATTAAAGGATGGTAATTAAAAGAATGAAGGTGTGAACATAATTATCATTTATTAGGTGTAATGTTTATTCTGAACATTTATCTTAAATGATTAACTGCAAAATGTTGGACATTATTTAGTAATGTCTATTTATGCGAAAATATTACTTACTCATCAAAATTCGCTGCTTGAATGACTCCTTCTAGTGGTTGTTCGTCGTAAACTTTCTTTAAAAGTAAACAGTATATTGTAAGCTCAGCAATATATTATGTCATCATTTTTTTGTAAGTTAGACAATCATATTGTACTGTGCACCGTTGTATCCGTGTTTTGTTGTAATAAGTGTTTTTCGGTCAATAGATAAAACGCACCAATACAATGTGTCATTTCCTAAACAATACAAATAAGCACCATGTTACAACGGTTACATCGCCTGCCAGATGACATAGATTTTGACCTTTGTTGCAAAGAAATTGCTGATGCAATTAATCTGTTTGCCGATCGCTGGTGTAAGAGAGAAAACACGGATACAGTAGCACTTAATACTTGGAAGAAAGCCATTTTTAAGATAATAAAAAATCGCGTTAAATTCTACCGCTCCCATCCTTCTAGTTTACCTAAGAAACCTTTTTATCACTTAAAACATCTAAAACAGTCCTTTCAGAATATTCACGATAAATTTGTACTTGTACCTGCAGACAAAGCTTCAAACAACATAATTTTTGTCTGACGACTTTATTACAAAAATATACTGAGTGCTGAGTTATCCACCACCAGTTCTTACTCTTGCACCAACCTTGACTTTCAAACAGTCATTGACAAACATAAACAGATATTGCATAATTTCAATATCAAAATAGAAACAAAGCAAGAAAAACTTCCTTCCTTGTACTGGATTCCTAAGCTTCACAAAACACCATACAAGTCACGATTCATAGCTAATGCCAGCTCTAGCACCACCACTCACATATCTAAACTACTTACGTCTTGCCTTACAGCCGTTCGCAATCACGTTGTTAAATATTGTGAAAAAGTGTATGAAAATTCAGGAATTAACATTTTTTGGTCTATTAAAAATTCTTCAGAAGTCTTAGACAAGTTTCGTACTTTAAACTTTCATTGCTCTGCAGTTAATACTTACGATTTCTCTACGCTGTACACTTCTTTACCTCATGATTTAATTAAGACCAAATTGATTGCTCTTATTGAGAAAACATTTGCTCGAGAGCAACGTCTATATATTGCATGTCATGAAAGTAATGCTTTTTTTACCAACACATTCTTAGAAAAGTTTACTATGTGGACTTGCACGGATGTTTGTGAAGCTTTACGTTTTCTATTAGACAATATTTACATAAAATGCGGTGACACTTTATTTAGACAAGTAATTGGTATCCCTATGGGAACCAACTGTGCACCATTAATTGCAGATTTGTTTTTATACAGCTTTGAACGTGATTTCATGTCAACTTTATCCCCTTCAAACCAAAGCCACATTATAGAGGCTTTCAATTTAACGTCACGCTATCTTGACGATATTCTAACTATAGATAATCCTTTCTTTTCTCAAATGATCCATCTGATTTACCCTCCAGAACTTACCCTTAATAAAGCAAATAACTGACATTTAAATGCAGCATTTCTAGACATTGAGATCAATATTTCCAATGACAACGTCTCTACTAAAATCTATGACAAGAGAGATGATTTCAACTTTAGTATTGTGAATTATCCATACCTTGATGGTGATTCACCTCGTGCTACCTCCTATGGTATTTACATATCACAACTTACAAGGTTTGCACGAGTTTGTACTAAAGTAGAAGATTTCAATGCTAGAAACCTGTTTATTTCTTCTAAACTGTTACAGCAAGGCTTTCGTTTTCATAAATTAAGAAAGGCGTTTTCAAAATTCTTTCACCGCAATGATTTTATTGCTTCTAAGTATAATAGCAGTATGAAAACACTTATGCAGAAAGGCATAAGCCATCCTGCATTTTATGGAAATGTTTTATACAAGTTAAAGAAGATCAAGGGTCTCAATAACTTTTCTGACCACTTTACAAAACTTATCAGAAAATGTATTGCAGACGGTTACAACCCGGGAATACTTCGATGTACTGCATTGCTTGCAATTGACCCTTTTACAGTCAAGAACTTGCATTGCTTTTAAATTACACGATGACCGGACAGGTCGTTGAGACTATATGAAAACAGTGACTTAAAGCCATAATTGGACAGTCACTGTTGGATTTCTTGTCTCTTCATCTCTCCAGTCGTGCCCTATATAGGTGGGACAACTTGAGCAGTCTCCATACCCTTTACGTGAGATTGCACAGTAGGTATAACATCGGGATTTTTTTTTTTTTTTTTTAATCTTTATCATATATAATATGTCAACTGCGGATAAATCCTCGGCGTTTATAATATGTTTTTTAAACGATTAACTCTAAACAATACTACGTTTTATTTTGTTGATTTTCTAAAATTCTATTGTTTCTTCCATATTGTTTACATTTCACTTTTGGCACTTTTGGCATATGACGTCATGACATTTATGACGTCGTAATATGGTTCTTATAATATATCAGCGCTTGTACTGCTTTATTTTATTTTAAACTACTCTCTCATTTGGAATTTTTTGGTTGCCGAGGCTTTTATCTACTGTAAATACTGTACATATGTTCATTATATCTGTTTTAACTCCCGATGCAGGTGCTTATTGTTAGTTGTGTCACTTTGACGGGATACTTTTATTTACACTGTTTGTTTGATAGAAAAACCGTCAGGAAGTGCGAGGTTGGAGCGCTCCACAAACCAGGTTTAAGCACCCCAGTTGGCCATTTTGCCGACTGACCGTTCCAAGGCGGTAACTGATGGTTTTTCTTTTTGTGTGTTATGTCTCGTCTTTGTGTTTTTTGTCACATTTACATTTACCTTGTCTGCCTTGGTCTGCAGGTAGATAAAATTTAAATATCTGTGAAAATTTTGATAGGACCTTTTCTTATTTACCTATTGACAGTGCCAAGGGAGGATACAACAACAATAATGTAACTGCACGGTTACATATCTTGAAATTAAAAAGGGGGGCTACCCAAACAATCCTGTACATACACGGTTATTTTCCTTATCTTGCCAAGGAAGTCTTGTTATTTATGAATAGTCAAAAAAATAAATTTTCTCTGTGTAATTAAACTTGATTTACGTTATCACTGAAAAAGAGTAAGTTGTTTTTACCGAATAAAAGTTATACATTACTGTAATTTTAAATGTATAAATCGTTTGCACCTTTGCCTTTGTGCTTAAATGCTATGAACATACCTCAATTGTTGTTCCGGGTGAACTGTTGAATGATATTGTACCCTGGTACTCTGCCACAACCAATTTTGATATCTTCACTGTGATTCCCGGCTGGGAAGGACGATCTCTGCTTTTGGTCCCCAGAGTTTTATCTCTGCTTCCCCATTATTTTCGATTGTAATAACCCGTCGTTTCGAGTTGTTGGTCTCCAGAATGTTGGATATCTGTACCAATTGACGAGAAATGTTGATGTGGTTTTAAGATCCAATCTTTACTTAAGGTATATATATATATATTATACAGGGCTGGAAAAATTTTCTTTTTCATGACTAGTCCCGGACTAGTAACCAGGACAAAGATGACTTGTCCGAAAATGTGCATCATTTTCAATAAATGGACACTAATTTGTCATATATATAACTAACAAACAAGGTATAAACATGTTTTTGTTTTATTTTTGTCTGTAAAACAGCATATAATCTAACACAAAAGTAAAGAATAAATAAGTTACAACTGATTAAATAGCTCTTGCAATGTTCTGATTTTTATAAAGAAAATACATTACGTGTACATTGTTTTTTGTAACAATGTCAAATTTTAATCATCCTGACCCTGACACGTAAATGTTGGGCCAATACACTTGTACACTTTATGTTACTCACTTATACAACTACTTTGTCTCCATAACATATTTACAGTATTCTGACATTACACCATGGTAAGGCATGAAAGGTTTGCTTTTTAAACAACTGAATCGTACCAAGATATACCTTATACCCACCTTAATTGGCATCGAGTATTGTTTAATTGGGCTATTGTATTCAGATATGACAATGAAAGTACCTGGCTCTAATCCCTTTACTCTTCGCGTGCCGAGTTTAAAAAGTTCGCGAATCAATTATCACTTATCACATGTACTTCAATATGCAGTATTAATGCCGTTATTTGTCACCTACACATTGATTGGCCGATCATGTTAAGCGTTGATGTATCGCGCGTCGTGATTGGCTGTTTTGGGATGCGTTTGAATTGTCTATGCGAAGCCATTACGTGGTGTTGATAAAACACCCCAGGCGATAGCTTGATTGGTTGCATCGCTTATTAGGTACCGTTGTGTATTGTCACTTGTCCGGCCGTCTATTTAATGACTAGCCCGGGACTAATTTAATGACCAATGGTCACTAGCCCGAAACTACATGTTGACTAGTCCGGGACGTCGGGCTAGCGTATTTTTCCAGCCCTGAATATATATATATATATATATATATATATATATATATATATATATATATATAGTCGTTACAATTTAGTATTATGCTAAAGATGTGTGGCATATTACTGGGTTACATTATCTAGTTAAACAGTTCTTGAAATAACCTTAAATAACAAAATTGATAAGTCACAACCGAGTATTGAACCAACTACCCCTCACACATGGTTTTACCAATTATAAATGGTTAATGTTCTTACCGGGATGGCGACAAAGACTTCATCATCCATCGTAAATTCTTGTTGCTCAGCTACACTCAGCTAAAATTAAAAGTATAAAAAAATAATTAATGTTTTCCTATTAAAAATTCTTGGGTTGGACTAGTACTTTATACTTTATGTTGAAACCTATCACAATCCATCATCAACAACTTACCACTTGAACCGTCTCGAAGCTTGCCCCTCCCTGAACGTTTAGCCGTGCTACAGACGGTGAGGTGAGATCGCCTGCAGAGTCACATTCGTTACACAGGCTACCGCATTGATGACACTCGGATCCAGGGGTGAAGTCCTCGTCTTTACAGGAGTCGCACACGGTCTGGGCAACCACAAAATTGGAAACGTGCCTAGGTTGTCCGCACCACGATTTAAAACATCGCTGACATCTAAAAGAGTCGTCGGGCGCGTATCCTTCGGCACATTGTGCTATATTATAATGCAAACTTACGGGATTGACGAAGATTTCTTCCGCATCATTATCTCCATGTAGCACCCATTGCATATTCTAAACAGAATAAAAAAAACAGATAATAGTTTATTTTCTAAATAAAATACTTTCAATGATTTTCATAGCATAAAACATTGTTCTAAAATGTCTTAGAAAACATACCTCTGATGCTGTTGCTGATGCTGACGCTGTTGATTGCGCTGGTACTGGCGCAAGCACCGGTGTTGTTGATGCTACCAGTGCTGGCACTGGTGCAAGCACCGGTGTTGCCGGTGGAGATATTGGGGAGTAACGAACTACGTTCGGGCTCCCCATGCTTGCGGTAGGCTATAGGAAATAAAAAATAAATAATATTAGCACAATTTGAATGGTGATATTTTAGTTGCGAACATGTATCCATGTATAAATAAATATACATGTACTCTTAAATACCTCATCTTTTGAAGGATCGCATTATCATCCATTGATTAAATGAAATTAAAACAATAGAGGTGTTTGTAGGTGAGCGGTTAGAGTGATTGACTTGTCATTTATCAACCCTTCACCACATGTGTTCGAGCCCCGGTTGAGGTGAGAACTTTATTGTGGGGTGGTTTTAAAGCTGATTTGTGATATGTGGGTGGTTCTACACAGACAATGTCTTTCTCCACCACTAACTAACTAGACGTCGCAATAATGACCGTAAAGTATTTTTAAAAATCTATCAAAAATCGAAAAAAAATCAATAAATGATCATAAGACTTCATTAAAAATAAATTGCCTGGTTATATGTTAGGTAAGAAAAAATAAGGTAAATCAATATATACATATCTGTGAATGCATCTGCTGGTGTTATTCCTTTATGGATGCTATCATTTCAACTATCTCCTCCACCTCCGAGGAGGGAGATAGATTTATCCTTTTTTTTATCGCATATGTGGAGCCATGTTGCTCCGCGAAAGGGGGTCATATTAACCTCCTTATCCCTTCCCAATTTAAAGGAGATTTTCAGTAGTTTTCCGTCGTAAGATCTTTTTTCCTGGAACGCCATTGTGAGTTGGTTGCGAATGTGCTGTAGAGATTCTCTAGGACCCTTTATAAAGGACCTTTAAGGTCCAGTACGATTCATGTAAAAATGTTCAGCCAATGATGGGTCTGAAACCGGGGTAATGTACTCAGGGATGAAAGGGTTTTGGTTATCATGTTTCGTGTAGGGATGTACTCGGGTAGTACTGATTGGCTATGACCACCCACTTTTTATGAAAGTAGAGAAACACTCTCTTTAAACAATTCGTAGTTTCTTTTCACCAATACATTTGCTTATTGAATCGAAATAAGTATACTTAAAATTTTATTGTACATTTATGAGGCGTTTTTAAAAAAAGTCATTAGAACCCACATAATCAATTGAGTTCGAGCATTATCGTAATCCTATTTAGATATATGATTTGTTATCATTTCACCTATTCAGCTTATTAATAAACGGTATGTTCACTAATTCCCTCCCATTCGGTTAATTATTAAACTTTCGGTTAATCATTAAACATTCGTTTAATTATTAACTACGCAGAAGAAGAAGAAAAAAAACATGGCCATCTTAGATGTTCGTTTTGTTTTGTTGGTGTTATCACCATTGTGGTTGTGTAAATACTCATCAAGAGATGTTTGTGAGGAAGAAGGTTCTCTGTTAGTTTGCACCGGTCAGGGAGTGTGTGTGTGTGGGTGGGGGGGGGAGTATGAAATAACAGGGGAGACTATACAACGAATTACCTTAATTGGTAAGGTTGATAGAATTGATGGCGATTTCACATGCATCAACATCATGAACAATTTGAAACGTGTGACCATCGTCTCAAAGAATTCCATTTCAGACATGCAATTTAAGTGTACATATGTTGTTAAGTTTCTCTTTGATGTAACTCATTTATCACGACCTTGGAACTTCTTACGGTGCGTTCCCGCCATGTAGCGGATCGTCAAGATGGACACCCTCAGGATTTGCTTCGTCTCTTTCTTTATGGTCGTCAATGCTGTACCATTGACACCACACTGCTATACATCAGAGTTCAAAATAACGTGTACATCACCTAATGAGACAACCTATGAATACCGCGTAGACGGGAACGTTTTCATCATAGAGGTAAATCGCCTGGAAGAACATATCCTTATCAGCAAATCAAGAGTTGAAAGGATAAACGTAAAATATGATGGGGTAACCTGCCGAAACATAATCACGGATCATCGAATTCAATGTGAGGTATGCAGTAACCTTTTTTTTATTTTCTAGCAATATAAATCTCTAAATAGCAGTAAAGCTGAGGTTTCAAATATAGTGACCTTTAAAGAATAGCCTAAGCCCGATTAAAACCTCAACAACGCGTCGCTAGTAGTCTACATCACTGGCTTTAAGCAGAGTGCTGGCTACAATCAGTAGCTCATAAGAAAGTTGCACCTTGGTGGCAGCCAAGTACTTTGCAAAACAAGATATTTGTCTTGCATTTAATTACACTTAGCATGGTTGTCCACCGTGGCTGCTTGTAATGGCGTCTGTGATGGTGACATAGTCTCCGGGTCTGTAACTCATATCACAGGCATCTCTCCAGAGGCTCACTTTCACGCGCACTCTTGTGTCGCTTAAGTAGATGTCCTTAACGCGTGTAGGAGAATTTCCCACCACCACCTCTCTCTCTTGGTCTTCCTAAAAGGTTTAAATAAAAGATATGAAAACAAGAGGAACAGCAGGATATTGAGATATTAAAGCACTCTGATCTATCCAAAATGGCGACCAACGCCATCTCCCGCTTGTCACGTGACTGATTTGTTTATAATCGGCTTTTTAATATCCTTTCATATTTGTTCGAACAACAACTTTACATTGTTTCCTTGTTTTTATTTGTCGCATTTCCTTACAAATGTTCGCATTCCTTCGTAATATTTGTGTTTTCTAAAAACGCACTACTTCTTATGCCGCACAACTACAAAATCTTTCAGGCGTAACTACTCATGCATATCCAGTTGCTTGTTCACTGCCGTAGCTGGTTATGATTTCACTCTACATTTGTTCGATGGAATTTTTGGCATGGACGCTCCAAAATTATATGGAAACTTACTATCAATCGATCAGCATTTGTGGAATGGTGTGATGTGCTGGATTGTGCTTCACACGTGTGCAGAACATTTCGGCCTGCACTCGCGGTAACCACAAATCCCCGCTTACTTGAATACGCTCTCGTGGTCGCAATGATACACCCGAAGTTAACGACCGCGCGTCGCCATGTTTACAGCATCGTTACTTAAGACTCAACATCACAGTGTACATAGCATTTGGCTTAACCATAATCTACAGCACAATATAAAACTATCTGACGTAGTTGAAAAAAAAAAACAAAAACAAAAAAACTTCCATCTCTTTGTAGACTTCTTTCACAACCATGAATATAACAAGTGTTAACAATTTTAAGTATATTGAGCAGTGTTTTTTTTTTTCAAAGAATGATTAAATAATAACGATAAGGAAAATGCTTGTTCTGAATAACGAAAAAAAAATCCTTTGTTTGGAATGTTCATATATCAAGCTCAACTCAATTATACTTAACATACACATTGGTTGAATCCAAAAATTTGTAATTCAATTTCACTGAGATATGTTCAACTAAAAGTTTATTTCAATAATATGCATCATTTTATCTTTGTACATTTGATGCGCCGTATGACCTATCAAGTGTCGGTGTGCCGTAAAACCCAAAATACAAATACAAAAATACAAATACATTTGATGCACATGAAATGGATGCTTTTTAGAGCATTGAAAGAGTAAATAAATGTGAAAGTTTCCTTGTGTATTAGCTTATTAGGAAGTATATATCCAAATGATTTTAAGACAAATTGCAAACCACAATATGAAATACTGGTTGTGAAGAGTTTAATATTCCAAACGGTTGGGTCTCTGTCTGTTTCGTAAAGGGTACCTACGTAATGGTAAAACATCCTCTATTCCATTGTCATCGTCTGTGTTATTTTCATTAAAAACAGCCTTGTTTTTTATCCAATACATAATCTCATACCGGTTTAGACAAAACAACTTAAAAAGGGTGGTGATGAACATGATGATGTTGATGATGATCGATATGAAGATGTCAGTCAAATGGAACTCTAAAACAGAAACAAACCAAAACATAAAAAAAGAGTGTTTACTTTAATAATCAATTGTAATCTGATTTATGACGAACTCTGTTATGTGGTTGGAATGTAAAGACATCCACTTCTTCATCTGTTGTGAAGCAATCAGTTTCACGGAAATGTACATCTGATGGATCATTTCCAGCAGAGGTGGGAAGAGAATGTATAAAAACACCTAACTTTATGTTATTTTGGTTAGGATTAGTTCTCCTCCTTCTAACACAACAGCAAATGATTATGATGATGATGGGGATGATGGAGATGATGATGGAGATGATGGTGGCATTACCTATGATAAACAAAACAAAATGTCAACTTGAACTACTTTGTATACTTTGACTTGTATGCAACAGATTTCATTTTCTTTTTAGTAAAGCAGCAAGAGAAAGAGGAGTTATGCTGGTTTGTTGATGTGTTGTTTCTGTTGACGTTTGTTGATGTGTTGTTTCTGTTGACGTTTGTTGATGTGTTGTTTCTGTTGACGTTTGTTGTTTCTGTTGTCCTTGGATGATGTGTGGTTTCTGTTGCTGTTTGTTGTTTCTGTTGACGTTTGTTGATGTGTTGTTTCTGTTGACGTTTGTTGACGGGTGGTTTCTGTTGTCCTTGGATGATACATGGTTTCTGTTGTCGCTGGCTGAAGAAGAATCGGAAAACAAAATGAACTTGTATTAGACTGTGATTGTATTTTATACATAAACTGCTCTCTACATTTCTCTTTTTTATTGGATCAAACTTCAAAATGGAACTTTTATATTATTAAAACTGTCTCCTATTATGTAATATGGGTAAAAAATCATATATATGGGTGGTGTTCAAAACGTACCCAAACAAACAAAAGTATCCATCAAATTTTAATTAAAACGTATCGCATTTAATGTCATAACGTACCTATGTAAAAATTACAACAACAGATATACATTTACATTGCATGTCTGTGGAACGGAATTCTTTGATACGATGATCACACTTTTTTCGTTTTATCTAAATGGCAAACAAGTTGGGATAGTACTATCCATAACAAATTACACGACATCAAACCTAAGGTTGGTTCTTATACCTCCATTCATAGAGACGACAGACAGGAGGACGTTGTTCTTACCCGCTGTCGAATAGGTCATTCTAGACTAACTCATTCTTACCTTTTACAAAGAGAAGACCAACCTGAGTGTGTTCCTTGTCAGGAACCACTGACAGTTAAGCATATTTTATTAGACTGTATTGACACCAACCACATACGATCTAAATATTTTAATGTCAATACCATGTTTGATTTGTTTAAGACAGTGTCCAACGCTACACTTGTTTGTTTTTTAAAAGAAATTTGCATTTTTAACCAATTGTAATGTCTTAACACTTTATTGTGATATCTTTGCAAATTTTAATACTGTTATCCATATATTTATTTGTTTTCAAATAATTTTAACTTGTATATTTTCACGTTCCGAAATACCTATTTTAGTTTTAACACTGTTAAACTTCAATGTTGATTAATTTAACTTTATTCGGCGCCATATGACCTATAATGTGTCGGTGTGCCTTTAAACCCAAAATACAAATACTTTTTTCGTTGTTCATGATGTTTACACAAGTGGAATCACCAACAATTCTATCAACCTGGCTTGCCAACTTCAAATTTATTATCGCTCCATCGACATTACCAATGAAGGTAATTCGTTGTATCCTCTCCCCTCTTAAGAAGCACAGTTTTTGTCCACTAACCATTTGAGAGTAATCTCGACATAGATGTATTTTAAACTTAAGTTACCTTTTTATGGAATCTATTAATCAGATGTAGAATTAAGGCCAACAAAACTGAGACACATTGCAATACATTGTGAAAGATTTTACAAGGACAAAACCTTAATTGGGCAAGCCTTACACACTTGTCAATGTTTATAATCCAATAGGGTAAACCTAAACAAATGAAGTATTCACAAAAAAGAAAAGGTTGTACTCTTAGTGGTCTTTTGTATTGATAAATGAAGAATAACTAAATGTTAACAGTTTAAACAGTTTATTATAGGTATAAACAAAAAAAGACAAACCATTCAATTCAAAATTAGTAAATAAAGAACATAGTTTACAAACAATGGTCCTGTCCATAAGTAATTGGCAGAAACCATATAATTTCTTCATTATGTCATTTTAATTTTATTTGTTTGGAAGTCATACTGATCTACCAATTTTTCATGTACTGTTGTTTACACATTCATACACAATCAAATAATGCCCATAAAGATTGATTGTAACAAATGTTTTATTAGAAGTATTGTTATAAATACACATGGAATACTCCCTTCAAGACAAACATAACATTTCTGAAAAGTATACACTCATTTAAAAAAGCTGTTTATTAACCAACAGGATATGCAGCATACTCTAGGGATAAAACTAAGCAAGTCTATCTTTCTAGAGATGGGTTTTTATTAAATGGACTCTAAATGAGTCTAAATGGAAGCTATGAAAGTTATTATATGAACGAGCTCAGTTGTAAGCCATTTGTTAACTTCCAACTTTAATATGCAAAACATTCCCATACCTAAAAGTTCACTTCCACATCACTTTCCTGCAAGTGGGGCAGTAGTATGGTGGTTTAGGTTTTCTCTTAATAGATATGCATTTAAAATGAAGGAAACCAAACTGGCAGTTTTCATTCGCACACTTAACAATATTCTCCTGGTTTCATATCTGATGCCTTGCCACACAAACAGACCAGTTTAACTTCTTTTCCGTTATTGCTACAAGAACCATTAATGTCATCCATACACAAAGTCTGTGACCCTGCGTTGCATTTGGCCTGAGAATTTGAGGTCTCATTCAAAATTGTCATAGCCCTGTCTGCACGTTTTTGCAAATTTTCCCTAGAAATTAGATGTCCAGTCAACTTTGGTAGCACAACATGAACAAAAAAGCTCCAAGACTTTGCCAAGATTTCTTCCTCAAGCTGCTGATTGGGTTCAGTTCTTTGAATATGGATCCCTGATGGGGTCAGACAACAAAATCACAGTATTGCATCTGTGTAACTGTCAACTGTGTCTGTATTTGATATTGATATTGATGGTCATCTTTTAGTTTGCCATTCTTTAATGTAGTCCACATTTGACAGGCCTTTGTCTTTACCAGAGTAGGGACATTTTATTTCCACAAGTCTTTCACCACAGCAGTCACATTTGGTGATTCCATCTGGAGTGGCAACTAGATAGAGATAAATAGGATTGATAAACAAACCATTTCTGGTTACAGAAAAGTTTATGTGTCCCTTCTTCATTTCAGTCTCATATCTTGTCAGAGCTTCTTTCTCATGCCTCAGTCCATATTCTGTAGCCTTACTCTTGAACAGCCTAGACCCACAAACAGTTTGCACAGTGGATACTGCGGGGTTCTCAATGGTCGTTGTACATACAGATTGCATATTAGATGCAGTTATTCTCCCTTGTCTGAATGTTGCTATGATTATCATAATTGGTCGCTGCAATGTATTTCTAAAACAAAACAAGTAGTTACAAAACACAGTTACAACAAGGCAAATAGCAACCTACCTTTGCAGCTACGAGTACGTGTTCATTCACAGCCAGACTGCGAACATCTTGCACCCATCCGGAACATAGTTGGTTAATAGCAGGTCAAATCCTAGAAAAAGCTTGTGAACACACTAGAGGCCACAATTTTTATCCAATCTTCATCAAACTTGGTCAGAATGTTTGTCTGCATGAAATCTTGGATGAGTTCATTATTGGGTCACCTGGGGTCAAAAAGTAGGTCACGAGTTCAAATTTTAGGAAAAACTTGTGAACACACTAGAGACCACATTTATAGCCCAATCTTCACCAAACTTGGTCAGAATGTTTGTCTACATGAAGTCTTGGATGAGTTCGTAAATGGGTCACGTGGGGTCAAAAAGTAGGTCACTAGGCACACCGACACTTGATAGGTCATACATTGCAGCCCAACGACAGTATAATATTATCAGGTTAAAACTAAAATACGTGAGTAGAAATAAAAATCTGTCAGGTTAAAAATGTGAATGATGAAAACAGGTTAACATATTAAACAGTTAAAATGCATAACGTTAGCATAATTTTACATTTTAAACAATTATAATTTATTAATAATACCAATCTCGTTCAGAAAGCAAACAAGCTTTGCATCGGATACTGTCATAAATAATTCGTATATGTTATTGACATTAAAATATTTAGACCGAATATGGTCTGCCTGTGATGGGGCCCTTGGGATGAATCAGCAATTGCCTGTCCTGCAAAAAGAAAGAGACTTTAAACATGTGGATATTATTGTTATGAAGAAATAGTTTTTATTTTTATCCTTGAACATGAGTAATGAAAACAGGTTACAGTAAAAGCTATTGTGAACTATACTACTACTTCTTTTTTATTTTTATTTGCATGTTAAAATTGGGTTTTAAATAAATATTTTGTATAGTTAATTGTATAGATTTATTTATTTAATGTCCATTTAATTCATGTTTCATCCCTGAGTTATTAGTTATAACAATCACATCAGGGCTTTAATTAATAATACTTAGACAAATTTTATGAAACAAAGCTGCTTTTTCCAACACCGCTAAAACATTACAAAATAAAAACAATGGAATTTGTTTTGAAAAATTGACCTTACAGCTACAATACCACCACACACACACAAAATGGAGTGCATAGGTTAATAAGATAAACAATATTTACCTTAACCTCTTTACCCGATTCCATGACAGCAACTGATCGCTGTTATCATCGTCATCATCATCATTTCCCTCCTCCCGCTGCGAGGGATTGTTTGTATCCTCCTCTGTCTCCTCCTCTGTATGCTCATCCTCGGTCTCGTTCTCCTCAGCATCTAAATTATTGGCTGAGGGAGAACTGCAGAATCCTGGTCTTTGTAACAGACTTTCGACATTTGAGACCGAGGTCCACAGATCTTCTACGACTCTCATTTTCCTTTTTAGTCCTGCTATGCAGCGCTCATAATCAATTCGAGTAACGACATCAGCATCGTCGTTGTCGATCGTGGCTCTGGAAGGCTGTCGTCGTATTACGCGCTCACGCCTAAGCTCCTGGCGGAGCGTGTGGTGTAGATCATCTACCACCATCAAGTGGTGTCTTACCAATGCCTCTTGTATCCTCAGTGAAGTGTTAAGACTCGAAATGAAGCTATTCGTGTTTAAGTGGAAGTTCATTTTTGTCGTGTTGTCTTGAAAATAAGAAGCAACAATGGACTTGTCACATACCAAGGCTCCCTCTTATAGCTTGGTTTCAATTCAATAGTTTCTTTGATGCTCCATTTATTTTTCATATTTGCTAAATCATCTAACCAGACCTAGGTCGTGAAATTATTTATTAATTTGACACACAGCAAATTTATACCAACATGAAGTAATTGAAAAAGAAATAGAAGTGATTTTAATGATTATCTGGGAAAATAGTTTGATTTTAAGATTGTAAACGGTATAATAAAATCCCGCACGGCTCAATTCGAACTTAGTAGGCCGCATCTGTTCTGGCCAGGTCTTAAAGGTTGATAAACGGTTATAGTACATAACGTACTCTCCCTGTGCACATGTATCTCGAATAAAACTATGTAATTCCATCTTGAAATTAAAAATGAATAACGTTGTGTACGTACAAATATATATAAAGGTTTTAAAATATAGTGTAGATCTGGACCAAACATTTTATTAATACAAAAGGAACATTACGCTTATACCCAACCGCCAGCGTGAAAAGGGAGACTATATCATTACCACTCTGAGACTACCCACACTGTAGGAGTTATCATCCTCCGGAGGTATATTTGCCCCCCAATGCAGTTTTTCCTCCGGAGGTATATTTGTCCCCCAATTTTACCCTACTTAAATTAATAAGTTGCATTACTTAAACAAGAAATTTTATGGATTAATTTTAGTTAAAGTATTATTTACTTGTTCTTGCTGCTGTTGCTGCTCCATCTGTAGCTCCATCTGTTGCTGAAATGCATGTATTGTTTTATGTATCAATTAAATATAAACAAATTTAAAGTTAAAAAATTGAGTTATATACTTATCATTGTAACGAAGTTCAAGATTTCAAACATATGTATACATCTTTTATTCATCCATAAAGAGAGTCATAGTTCAATACATTATATTTTTAATGTATGTAAAAATTCTTAACTAGAGATATTAAAAAAAGGGAAATAATGCGTTACTAAAAAGGAAAGGATAAAGCAAGGATTACTTCCCTTTAAGTGGTAATGAAATATTTTAATGAATAAAAACATTAAGTAAGGATACCTACGTTTGGGAAAAAAAGTGTTGTGGTAAAGAAATATTTCTCTCAGTAGTCCACCAAACATGAATACCTCGTCTATGCTCATTGAAACAGATTAGTTTTTTGGGTGTCCATAATATGGAGATAAGTTGTCCCTCTGAAGGGTGTAAGACTTATTTCTTTACTATCAACCTTGGTGGTGGCACGAACAATAACTCCCTGACTGTCACGTTTTTCGGTGAAAGACATGTTTGAGAGCGAGTTCCGAATGTTGAGACCCACGTCTTACATACTTAATTTAAAGTGTCCTTTCTTAAACTCCACCCCGCGTTTCAACCAATAATAAGTTTAGGTCTCAAGAAAGGGTGTTAACTATTGTACTTCAAATTCAATAAGATGAGATTTTCATTAAGATGGACAGAACAGCATACACTTGACTTCAGTTTACCTTGACCGTTGGAAATATGCTTACAATGTACATTTCTAGTATACTAAGTAATATTTATCACCTTTCGGATACACATCCTTCAGGATACACAACCGTCTTTGGAACAAGATTACACTAATTCCAAGAGTATCTATCTCCCATCTAGAGACAGAACTATCTATCCCGGGCGTAAAGCAATTTGAAGGTATATAAAAATAAAATTAAAATTGACAACCCAATTCGATCATTTAATTCCATTCCGATCATTTAATTCCATTCCGCTCATGATATTCTATTTATAGCTACTACATAATTTTGTTTACATTCCTACTACGCAGTTTGTTCGCTTTCGTTCTTTCACTTTCGCAAATCATGCATATTTCCATTTGTTTGTTTTTTCTATTGATTGGTTGTGCATCTGGCACAGTTTTATTGTCACGAGATGTGTGTAATGATGATGAATCTGTGCTTGTGTGTGATGGACAGGGTGAACTGGCAGAGTATGTCATCCAGAGCGACACTGCAAGGGTGGCGTTTAGGGGAAATACACACCAATCATCAATCGATCTAACAAATGCCCTGCTGGTGAAGAGATTGAGCATGAATTTCATCAGATGCAATGATGTAACAACAACACACGTCATCACCCTAGAAACAGAAACATACACATGTTATGTAAGTAGCTCAAGACACTCCTATTCTCTTTATAACTAATATTTGATTTAGGTACATTTGTTTATACTAACAACAAAATATAAACCAATAAGAGCAGTGAGCAATTTGCGTATTTCGGAATGACTGACAATATTGCTGGTTTACGCCCTGATGCTTCCAAATTCCTGAAAAAGTGTTTAAGTTCTTCTGCTGTTGGCGCTGGAACTTTGCTCTTCATCTTTTTCATTGGTGTTGGCGTGGCTGACATAGTTATATTAATTTGCTGATCAAAGCGTTTTTTCATCAATTTTGCTGCACTGAAGTCTATACTTCTAGTCTCACGATAAGATGCATTTTTAATTGAAGCTGGCAGCAACCAGTAGGCAGGTTCTTGCGTCTCGAATTTTTACTGTCCCATCAATGGAGAAAAGAAGAGCTGCAACATGAGAGCAAGTTTCTCCAAGTCCAGCCATGAAGCCACAGCGTGATGATATGATCTTGCCATTACTTTCGGCTATAATCCAAGGTGACATCGGTTTTTCCCGAAGCCTCTGAGAATGAAGTACCTGCAACGACAAAAACAAAATATTGTCAAGATATATCTACTGATTAATTTAGGATATGCTTTGTAGTAAATGCATAGATTTGTCTGCTAAACATCTGCCTAGTTTACAAGAAACTTCTTGGATCATGCCATGGGTTCTATATAAAGAATTAAAAATCAAACTTTTTTGCAATTCGAGCAAGTCTAATTTCTGCTTACATTTAATAATATGAATTACAAATAGAACAATGAATACCGAGGCAACAAATTGTAAACGTGAACAATTTCTAGACATCTTAATCTGTTATGTGTGTGTTACTTTTCCTAACAACATCACACTTTTAATATGCCTTTTACAAATACACACAGTCAGGCTCCCTTTTAAACATAGGTTCTGAAGTTCATGATGGCCATAAACATCAGAGTACAGATTTTACAATACAGTCATGTACACAGCTTTTAATTCATGTTGAATTTCCTAACCTCTGTGAAAAAACAGCAACAAAAACATAGGAACACTATCCAAAACTTTGACAAATTAAATGAAATTAAAACTCAGAATCTGAAAACTACCTGGGCACTCAAAAACCACTGGCTTTACATCATGACTCTGAAAAACACACATGTTATTATATATATATATATACATAATCGATAGCGGAAACGCTTCAGACCCCTATGGTTAACACTTAACTTTCATATAATATATATGCCCCATTTTATTAAAAAACATTCAAGTAATCTTACTTCATTACACATTTAAATGACAGAAAGGCTCTGATCTGTTGCAGTGTTATTTCCGAGTTTTGAAAATGTGGTTCATGCATGTGCGAGGGCTCTTTTTTGTTCAGGTTCACTTTGAGAATTGATGACAGAGATCCATTTGTGCTGTGTCGGACCGTATTTGGTACAAAAACGAATATGGTACAAATTTGTACCATATTCGGCCGAATATGGTACAACTGTCTAATTGTACCATATACGTATCTGCAGTTTTGGGGTAAAATGCCTGACCAAATATGGTACAAACTTGTACCCTATTCGGATGAAAAATGTACCACATTCGTTCCGAATATGGTACACACTCATCATCATCATCATAATCTACCGATAAAAATCGCCGTCAGCATCATCAAAACACATTTGTCATCATAATCATCATCATTATAATAATCATCATCGACCGATAAACATCGCTGTCATAATCATCAAAATACCTTTGTTATCATCATCATCATCATCATCATCATCACATCAATTATCAACACCCCAATGATCATCATCGTTGTTATCTTCACCAACACCACCATCATCATCACCATCAAAACCAACATCATCATATCCATTATCATGATCGTAATGGTGATCACACAGTCGATAATGAGGATGTTGTGATGATGATGACGACGATGAGAATATCATCATCATCATCGGCCAATAAACATCGCCATCATCATCATCACAAATATTTTGTTATCATCATCATCATTATCATCATCGTCGGCCGATAAACATCGCCGTCATCATCATCTAAAATCTTATCATCATCATTATAACCATCATCATCGTCCGATAAACATCGCTGTCATCATCATCCCAAAACGTTTGTTATCATCATCATCATCATCATTATCATCATCATCATCACCACAATCATCAAACCCCAATCATCATAACCACTGTCATCATCATCACCACCACCATCATCATCACAATTTTTTTACCATCATCATCATCACAAATGTTTTGTCATCATCATCATCACATATTCATTTTACATTTTGTATTTTATAATTTGTTTCATTCAAGAGATTCAACAAACTTGTACTTTTTTCATTTATTGGTATACTGACAGGATTTTTCAAAGTAATATTGAAGAACATAGAACAGCATTTAAATTTTAATCCAACTGTAGCATTTTGACCAGACATAATATACATATATACATTAATTTTAGTAGCAGCCAAAATATCCCAAATGTGCTTCGTAAAAAGTTACCATTAAATGAGCAAATGACAACAAATTTCCGGTAGAAGAACATAATCATCAATCACAAAAATAACATAACAGGTTTCCAAACACCGATATACATGTATATTTCACCTGTAATGTCTGTACATGACATCTATGATATCATACCAACCGATTCCACTAACACGCAAACGCAGCCATGCGTTTGCCCATTTTGGCCCCTTGATGATTTCTTTTATTGCCGAAATAAGACCGCTGTTTCTGCCCGCTCTTGTTAATAGGAAACGAACGCTAACAGGATTTCTGTTACTAGTATCTAGTCCAATATCCGGCCGAATGTAAATTCTAGGTGTTTGCAAACTCATTGACCTTATTAAATCTCTAAAGGGTTTGCCGACCTTCGCCAACACAAACTGGATTGACGGGTTTGATTGTATGCAGAACTTAAAAATTTCAACTTGAATGTGAAGTGGTAACATCAGAAATGGAAAAGTCGTTCGCCTCTGTGCCCTCCTATTGTTTATCATATCTTGAAGCTCTTTCAGGGCTGAACACACAGAGACGTCACCGTTGTCGCCAGAGTCACCGTTGTCGCCGGAGTCACCGTTGTCGCCGGAGTCACCGTTGTCGCCAGAGTCACCGTTGTCGCCGGAGTCACCGTTGTCACCGTTGTCGCCAGAGTCACCGTTGTCGCCGGAGTCACCGTTGTCGCAAGAGTCACCGTTGTCGCCAGACGCAGCGTTGTCGCCAGAGTCATCGTTGTCGCCAGAGTCATCGTTGTCGCCAGATGCAGTGTTAGTTTAGTAAAGAAAAAACATCAAAACACATACTTAACACATGTAGAACCATGTAACTATATTTTTAGTAGTAGCATATTTAAAAAACAACACTATTTGTAATATTTTATTAGATATGATGTATTGCGATAACAACAACAAGGATTTCAATAGATGTGTATAACTTCATTGCGATTTAGCAGTGTGTCTCCTTTAAGCTTACTAGACTTTGATCTTTAGACCATCTTGATGCAGATGAATGTAGAAAAAACTGATTAAATTTCTCAAGAAAAAAGAATTGTGTAAATTGCACTTTGAATGCAAAAGTAGATATATGTTTAACTCTTGAACAAACTGAAATGAAATTCTATCGCTCAAGTTCTCTGAATTTTAAGATTACTTATTTGACCAAACTGATTCTCGTACAATAAATGTTTAGTGACTCATTGTCTTAAAAATCTATTGACATCTCTTTAGATAAATGCTTCATTACGATAAATTTACTTAATAAAATGATTTTAACAGATGTATTCTTTTTTTTTATTTCTAGTCCCATAGACAATATGAAATCAATGTTCGATCTGTTGAAATATAAACGATTGAAAAAAGGAAACTAATTGTATATACCTTCGCCTTTTAGCTGGCGGGGGACTGCAATTTGGAGTATTCTGATCATCTTCTTCCGTCCTAAAAAAGTAAATATTGTCAAAATTCAACTATGAGTATTTCAATCTTGGATAACACATAACATTAAAAACATGTTCAAGCGCTTAAATTCTCTGCATTAAAGATACGACATTGTATGGTTAGATTATAATTCCTTACAAAAAATAAATATAATGGTAAAAATGAATTCATGATTTAGGAATGTTAAAAAATCCTCAAGATAACATTGGTTTATTAAAAAGCTTTCATCACTCATATTTCAATTTTATTCAAATAGTTAATAAACAAATGTGAAATCATTATACAAGCTGAAAAAAATAAGAAAAAGAAACATGAAAAACAGAATTGTATATACCTTTAGAGTCGGAGGACTGTACATCAGAAGAGAATTTGAATCACCGTCGTCATCATCACCGTCATCATCCCCGCCTGATGCTTGATTTAATATATTTTCTGCGTCTCTGGTTCTTTCTAATAAATTCTCCAACGTTGCAACGCGCTAACGGAGAGCATTTACGAATCTCTCCACCTCTGACAACGTTGGAGCATCAGTTGTTACGGGGATGTTGGATGTCCTACCGTTGTTTTCTGATCTCAATATCTCCCTAAACTCCCATATTAAATCAGCTGCTGATAATCTAGCATTTGTGCCAGCAACTGCACTATTGCAATGAGCTGTTGAATCATGGTGTTTTTGCGAGTATGAAGTTTTTCACTGTGAGTTTGGTTCTTTAATAACGCTTTCTCTGATGCACACCAGTACAGCCGTTGGTACGCTTCGATAAATAAATTGCTCTTATAATTGGGTTGTAGAGGCTCGGCTGGCGTTGATTGGCCGTCGACGAAGAAACCTGCGTAGTTACAGTCAAAGTGTTGAAAGTTGAATGGATTCTTGACGTAAGATCCATGAACGGCCGTCGACTCTACTATACCCACTACTAGTTGCTGGGGTACTTCGCCTTGAAATACCCTGAACCCTGAAACGACAAAAATATTTTTTTCTTGTTTATCGTGGTGGTGTGGGGGGGGGGGAGACAAATTGTGCGACTGTATAAAAAGAATAATGTATATATATATGCCAAAATAATCTATTTCAACTGCGAAAAGTCTAACGTACCTTCATGTTATGAGCCAGGACGGCGGCATCTTTATGTTGTGCGCTAAATAGCCTATTCCCAAATTTTCCAAGGTGTCGTCTCCGCTAAATGACCTCCCGAGATCCGCACTTGTCGGGGCACGGAGTTTTGACGAATGTCTCTGTATCTTTATCCCAGACGTCACATTCGTTACACCGGCTACCGCATTGATGACACTCGGATCCCGGGGTGAAGTCCTCGTCTTTACAGGAGTCGCACACGGTCTAGGCAACCACAAAATTGGGAACGTGCCTAGGTTGTCCGTACCACGATTAAAAACAGCGCTGACATCTTAAAGAGTGGTCGGGTGCGTAGCCTTCGGTACACTGTGCTAGCTCATCTTGGGTGGCCTCAAAGTCAAAGAAAATAAACTTCTTGACCGGTTTCTTAGGCTTCTCCGGAAACAAAAAGCATTGGTGCTCTCCTTTGACCCAAGACTTGCAGCACTTACACAGCCACTCGCCGCAGTCGTGAAATTTCGTCGGCCTTTTATACTTGTTAATAACTTTCTTGCAGGTGGTGCATCGCCAGAACTCGTCGCACTGCGAAAGAGTAACGTCTCCTTTGTCGCCGTTTTTCTTCGTCTTCTTAACGAGGTGGCCTTGAAAACAGTCCATGGAACGGCAAACCATGTGACAAGATCTGCATGACATTGTGACGTCTGTTTCGGGGCATTTCTGACTCTAACACGTTAGGCAAGTACTCTCGCAGCGGTGCTTCGTGTTGTGATCATATTGTTTGAAGCACCGTTCGCAAAAGTATTGCGCTAAAAAATCCCGTAATGCTGACGATGGCGTGAAAGTGGCTGATCCCTTCGTGATCCAGCAAATACACGTAAAGAAGTGGCCAGTCCTCCTGGTCGTTGGTCGGCACCCTAATGAACCTATTGCCTAGGGATGCCGCCACCACCGCGATTCGAACCCGGAGCGCTTTCTCGAATGCGGGGAGGTCGTTAAGAGAACCGGGTCGATCGTGGGTACACCGGCCTTCTGGCAGTGGAGAAGGGCAACCTGTTTCTGCTCTTGGCGGTTTTTATTTTTTACATCTTTATATGCATCTCGCGAAAGTTGTCTGTGCTGCACCAAGATTTCGGGGATAGTGAGTACGCTATTTTCTCTTTTCACGACTTACCAAGCCTCGTCCGGGACCACGCATTGTTTAGCCAATCAACTCATATAGCTCTGGCCATGCAGATTTGGTTGTCATTAACTATCTGTACCATCGAAGTTTTTTTTGGATAGAATTTTCCGGTCCGATGAGCTTGGTAAGACGTCTGCGGTGTCCTCCGGCTCCTCGCGGAATGTGAAGAGCCCCGATGATGACTAGAACATAATTAAACGTATTCGTACTTGTTATGACGATATAAAAGATATTTTTATTACATTGTTGTATGAAAAGTAAGTTTATTGCATACAGTGAGACTAGTATGTACACGTATGTAAAAAACAACGGCCATAACTATATTACGAAGATCAGGTTAGGCCTAGGAACTTATCCTTTTATCGTAGACGTTACGCAACAACTGTTGTACAATGAATTTTTGAGACATCCGGGAACACCTGTACCGGAATGGACGGAGGAGGAAGCCGATACCCTTCTGGACGTTCTAAAATCCCCCGAAACAAACAAAGTCGCGGATGTTTTCTCTTTTCAAAATAAATCGATGATTAAAACATAGCATTCACTCTTTTAATTGTTTATTTATTTTGGTTTTACGGCACACCGACACCTTTAATTAATAAACGTACATCAATGCGTTAAAACATACTGAAGCTAATATGCACTATTATTTTAAAATTGCGTGATTCTTTACTTTATTCCTTAAACGGTGCCAAGATATATTTAAGGAATAAAAATAATGGCTATTAGGGAGATGTAACCAAATCTAAAAGAGCGAAGGGAATATCAAAAGTTGTTATTATTAAACCTTCTGAAAATAAAAACACCAACTAGTAATGTCATTCCTAACAATGTAAACAAGCAATAAAGAATGATTACATGCATTAAATAATGAGCTGGCATACCAATATTCTTAAAAAGTGCAACTGTTGGAGGATCACTGGTTGTCTTCTCTGTTTCCTTAACAGAAGGAACACTGGTTGTTTCAGGTGAACGTGTTGTTGGTAGCTTCTGTAATAGATGGATGGTAATAAGCATGAAAATCACATTAAAGATATCAAGTGTGTTTTTTTGTACTTTAAGCAAAGCTAATTGGAAATATATATTGAACTACTACAAAATCTACACGTCAGCTGAAAAAACAGTTTAAATTTTATCAAATCTTAACTGAATGTCGTGGGATATCTTTTACTGGCACTAGCAAATGTTCTTTTATTTTAGCAACTGGTTTAAAACAATGAATAAGAAGTTTGCTCATAGTTAGTAACTTACCAGTGGCTTCTCTGTTTCCTCTACAGTCGGAGCACTGGTTGTCTTCTCTGTTTCCTTAACAGATGGAACACTGGTTGTTTTAGGTGAGCCTGTTGTTGGTAGCTTCTGTAATAGATGGATGGTAATAAGCATGAAAATCACATTAAAGATATCAAGTGGGTTTTTTTGTACTTTAAGCAAAGCTAACTTGGAATATATTGAACATACTACAAAATCTACGCGTCAGCTTAAGAAAAGTTTTAATTTTATCAAATCGTAACTGAATGTCGTGGGATATCTTTTACTGGCACTAGGAAATGTTCTTTTATTTAGCAACTAGTTTAAAACAATGAATAAGAAGTTTGCTCATAGTTAGTAAATTACTAGTGGCTTCTCTGTTTTCTTAACAGTCGGATCACTGGTTGTTTCAGGTGAGCCTGTTGTTGGTAGCTTCTGTAATGGATGGTAATGAGTATGAAAATCATATTATGTATGGAATTTGGTCAGCATTTGGTCGATATGTGTAGTGTAGTGATAGTAGCACTCCCAGGAGCTGTGGACTTGGTAGCTCAGTGGTTAGAGCACCTCACTCCGGAGCAGTAGGTCGTGGGTTCGATCCTCATGCTGGGCAGAAGTTTTTGCACCTCAGGTTACTTTAGTAGCAACATTTCTGTTGTTATAGTAGAGGGGCACTTATGAGATGTCCAGGGATCAAACCCGACTGGACAATTATACTGACACTGATAAGTCAGGCGTAATTCTGTCTTCTAGTCCCCAGGGTTAGGAGGGAAGCCATTTCTACCATTTTAATGTCTTTGCTTTGGTGATACCCTGTCTAGGAATTGAATTCTGGGTAGATATGCAACCTGTCACTCTACCACCTGAGATGATTTACAGATCACCTCACAAAGTTTAATTTTATCAAATGAAATCAAAATTGATATATTTAACTTTCATGAGGAAATATTCTATTTTAGCATTTGTTTAGAAAACTGGTTATGTTATTATAATTATATAAACCCTGTCGAATGATTAGGACATTTTGCCCTGTTAAAGTATTTTAAATCGATTAGTCTAAACTTAAAAGTTCCTACCTGACAACACGTTGTCTTGCCTCCATTTAGGACAACGACACAACGTTTCAGAAGAAACGCCTCGCATACGTTGCCCTCCATGTGGATATCATTAAAGACAATTTCCTGTATATTTGTACTGTCAAACAAATTCATTGTTGTACCGGTTGGAAACCGGTTCACCTCCAATCGACGGACTGATTCTCGGTCCACATACGCTAGCTTGTAACAGCCCGCAATTTCAATGCTCAATGAGCAAGCGCCTGTTACACACGTCATTGGTTCCAAAACCCGACATACCAGGCTATTAACTGCCTAACTATAATCCAGCTGCCGGTCGAAACCCCCTTAACGGATCAATCTGGCATTTCGTATGCTTTATAGTATATTTTATGTCGGAGTATACTATACCTAGTATCACTGGCGTTGGGAGGTCGGAGATCCACTCCCATAAGACGCCCCCTTGTTGGGCTCCGTGGTGGGTGGTGAGCCAGGATACTGAATAATTACAAAAAAACTCTCATGAAACGTAAATGCAAGGACCCGATCCCTACTTTATCGTCCGAAGATTCCGATACCGATACACCTACAAGCACGTGTTTTCCTCACTTTATTGTTGTCGAATCGACAGAGAAAAAGCCGATAACCAAAGTATCCCCTTTTGTGATAGAAAAATCCATCAAAGGCCTTATTGGCAGTGTTGTTTCAGTAAAGACACTAAAAAATGACTGCTTACTTACACCAACAATAATGTAACTGCATGGTTACTTATCTTGAAATTGAAAAGGGGGCAACCCAAACAATCCTGTACATACACGATTATTTTCCTTATCTTGCCAAGGGAGTATATTGTTATTTATCAATTGTCAAAAAATTAAATTTTCTCTGTGTAATTAAACTTGATTTACGTTATCACTGAAAAGGAGTAAGTTGTTTTTACCGAATAAAAGTTATACATTACTTTAATTTTAAATGTATAAATCGTTTGCACCTTTGCCTTTGTGCTTAAATGCTATGAACATAACTCAATTGTTGTTCAGGGTGAACTGTTGAATGATATTGTACCCTGGTACTCTGCCACAACCAATTTTGATATCTTCACTGTGATTCCCGGTTTGGGGAGGACGATCTCTGCTTTTGGTCCCCAGAGTTTTATCTCTGCTTCCCCATTATTTTCGATTGTAATAACCCGTCGTTTCGAGTTGTTGGTCTCCAGAATGTTGGATATCTGTACCAATTGTCGGGAAATGTTGATGTGGTTTTAAGATCCAATCTCTACTTAAGGTAGATATATATATATATATATATATATATATATATATATATATATATATATATATATATATAGTCGTTACAATTTAGTATTATGCTTTAGATGTGTTGCATATTACTGAGTTACATTATCAAGTTTAACAGTTCTTGAAATAACCTTAAATAACAAATTTGATAAGTCACAACCTAGTATTGAACTAACTACCCCTCACACATGGTCTGACCAATTATAAATGGTTAATGTTCTTACCGGGATGGCGACAAAGACTTCATCATCCATCGTAAATGCTTGTTGCTCAGCTACACTCAGCTAAAATTAAAAGTATAAAAATAATAATTAATGTTTTCCTATAAAAAATTCTTGGGTTGGACTAGTACTTTATACTTTATGTTGAAACCTATCACAATCCATCATCAACAACTTACCACTTGAACCGTCTGGAAGCTTGCCCCTCCCTGAACGTTTAGCCTTGCTACAGACGGTGAGATCGCCTGCAGAGTTGGCTGGGGCGGGAAGCCTGCTGTACCAATGGTGGTGGGGTTTGCTGCGGAGGTGGGAGGGTTGGTTGTATGGGTGGAAGAGTCGCTCCTGGGGATGGGATGCCTGTCTGAGGTTGATCTTTAATTTATATAACATTAAACATATAAACATAAGTTCGAATCCTGTTCAAGAGGATTTTTATTTCATGCAAGAAGAACATCCAGAAGTGTTTTCCTATAGAAAAGTTCTTAGGTTGGACTAGTACTTTGTTTTTTTATGTTTCATACTCAGTACATACATGTAGGTTTTCTCTTTCTCTTACAATTCCCTCACAGTAATAAACATATATACGCCAACACGTAAGTTATTGAAAATAATGAAACAAGATGTTTGTATTTCCTGATGAGGACGTTAATGCCGAAACGTTGACAATACAAAATAATTATTTACATGTGTTGTTGTTGATATTTGACTTCATTTATCTAGGTTTAAATAATAAAATATAATAATACATACCCTTCCAAAAAAGAGAACTTCATACTCCTCCAGGTAAATGTTAAGCAAGTCCTTCAGTTCCTTGGCCTCCGTGTAACGGAAAGAAACCCGCTGACTGCGGGTAACGTCGAGTCGGATGTTTGGAGAACTAAAGCAATTTCTGTTATCGCTTAAATGCACATAAGTTACTTCATGACATGGGGTAAATGATAACTCTTTTAGCCGTCCGAATTTGGTGGTGGCCTTAGTTACCCTCCCATAGGCATCTTTTTTCTCAAAAAAGCTATTCATCCTGAGCATAGTTTTCAAACAATTATCCGTAGGTAATGGGGGAGAGTTAGCTATGTTTTGTAATTTATTGTTAATAAAAGATTCTAAATTTATTGGTCAGTATGGGAAAAAGCGTGTTTACAAATATATAGAGACATGGTGATTGGATATCAAAATCGTTTCAATCTGAAATCGTTTGTTGGATGTGGATTGGTTGATAGTAGAGATACACATCATAGATTCGTCTCTCATAAAGAACGAGGGATTATTTCAATTCGTATTGAATTAATGTTTATCGACTTTAAAATAGACCGGTATAGTACACCATTCCTGTTTCCGCAACATCAAAAACAATGTTTGCTAAATTAAACAATATACTAATATATATATTAGATGAAACAAATAAGTTTGTAGAGAGAGATGTTTGTGTTTAAATACATATCATTGTTCGACCTTTAAATATAAATCATTATTTAATCCTTAAATCTTAAATAATATCATGATTCAAGCAATGAATACTGAGTTTATGAATAGATCCGCATACTACACCGTTCCTGTTTTTGGATTTTAACATGCGTGTAGTTATCACACTCTTATGCAATCGGGGAAAAATGGATGCTCGACTTTTTTTTGCTTTCACTATTGTTTATCTCTGCTAGCCACTGCACTGCAGAGACTGTAGATATATGCAGGTATGATAAGGAGGGGGCAATGTTAGTCTGTATAGGAGTTGTGGATACAACCTACACGTCCCACTCACGGCAGAATGGTGTTGAAAGGATGACCTTTGATGGGAAAGTGGGGGGAGTGATTGACTAAGGAAACCTACCTAACGTGCAAGTAATCATTGCATCCGAGAGTAATCTGCACTGACTTAAAACTGTGTACTCATACAAGCTCACGCTCTTCCTCCATTGCCTCTCTTGCAGAGGTATTTGCTATATCTTCTATGACATTTCCTACCTCCTTTTCACGAGTTTTGTGTGTCGCCACTGTGACAGTAGGAATATTCATGGTGGCTAGGAGCCCATTGATATGTGTGGGACCTAAGCCACAGTGTAACTTTCCTTAAAAATGAAAAATTAAAGCAAATGTGAATAACAGAATACAGAATGATTCAGTACAAATTTAATAATTTTACATTCAGCCTGTGCTCAAGATTTGCCAGACCTACAGAATGTTGTCTGAAACAAATGACTTTATTTGTAATGAATACATTTGAATTCTTTAATAATACTTCATTTAATAAATACTTTGTCCTTGTTTTCCTTAGCATTTAAATTTGGTGTATAGATTTTAAACTATATTCAATATATCAAGCAGTATTTGTATTTGGATAATATGTACATTCAAAGAATAAAATTAACAATTTTGGAAAAAAATAATGTCTTACCTGTAGCAACTTTACTGTTGATATCCCATGTTCTTCAATTGAGTTGTTTTCCTAAAGGGATTGTATGTTTGTGTAGGCATGTTTTGTTGTTGCACATTATGTTCTGTAATACCCTTCAACCCCTCTGCTTTGTCACTGATGATGTTGGCCGTCTTGCAACACTTGCTCTCTATCTTTGTCGGCATGTTCACACACGCTCACAATGACACCTACAAATGATATAGATTTTGGTATTGGTAAATGTACAAAATGCAAACCTTAAACTCATATTTAGCACACTGTTGCTTCTGCTTCTTGTAGTCTTATTTATAAATTATGTTTCAAATTTAATATTGAGAGTTTACATGCAAATTATATTTAATATACTGCTTTCTAAATGCAGTTGAGCATACATGAGCAGCATGGTAGTTGACTTTAATCATGATTTTGACGGCACGAATTAAGGTAAACATAATTGTTTTTAAGCAATAAATTCACACTGCATTCTGTTCAGATCATGGCTATCAATTTAGTAAGTTTTAACAGTCTTAAAAATCTTCCCATGTGTATATCTTTAACATAAAGTATTTTATTAAAATGAATGCCACAACAGAATTACAGTAGTTTGTTGAACTGTCCAGACGAGACTGATATGGATTGGGGGCGGTTTGGCCTGTAATAGTTAAGTTCAACCAGTTTGACTAGACTGCCGCACAATTTATTTTATGTTTAAAAAAGATTCTAGATCTAGTTACATCCGCGATAACGACTGAATAAATAGGTTTTAAATTCATAAATTGTATGCTATACTGCCGGTATGTTCAATTACAGTTCATTTTGATTTTCGCACCTACCAGTTTTGAACATCGTCCCCAGTGACAATCTCGGAGTTGTCAGATTCGGAGCACGAATCTGTAGAGGACTCATTCGTATATTTATCCTCAACGTTATCGTCTAACACTGGCTCATATTGGTAGGGTTTAATTACATCATTATTCGCTTCAAAATCGAGTGAATCGTCTGAAGAATCCATTTTTCAGTGTTCTTTGTTTACAACCTAATGAAGGCAGCGGATTGGATGTTCTTGTATGACGTCACACACACAGGGGAGGCTACTACCACACACTTGTTGGCTTAGCCAGAGCGTATACATAATAAAAACGTGATTTATGGTAAAATGCACGGACGTACAATCTGTTAAATATTTTTAGGTATTGAAATGTCCATAAGGTTTAAAAAATACCACAAGCCAAATCGTTTTATATGACCTTTAAAGGACATGCAAAATAAGAGTTCTGATAACTGTTTACAAACTCTTAAAACAATCATAGATGATATTAGTCAGTGCACAAGCATCTATGCAGGTCAAACTATTATGGCAAATATAAGAAACACAATATCAAACCGTGCGAAAATTCCATCAACTGCTGGAATCTTACAGAGAGGAGATACTACCAGCTTGTTTTTTAAATTGCGAAAGTCTTTCGATAGCTGAACAGGAATCAATTTCCCAAATGAATAATTTTCATTGGGGATTACATCGGCTTGTAAATTTTACTGAAGTTGCAGACAAAATTATTAAGAAATTTGAAGACCGTGTGAAAGATGGTGATCTGGGTGCCAAAGCCCACCATGAAACAAAGAGTTATGCTAGAAAAACTGAGAGCAGCAGCGTGAGGTTAGTTAGAACCGCTTCAAAAGCATTGGCTAGAGGTGGAGATGATAAAAGCGGTTGCTACGGAGAGCTTAGAACAGTCCTGAATGAAAAGGATGAAGAACGTGGGAAAAAAGAGCAGTGCTTCTTGTCTAGAAAGATTTAGATATCTCATTTTGAAAAAATCAGTGGTCCATACTTTCATCATAAATCAACCTGTCGATATAGGATAGGTTGATTTATGTTGAAAGTATCGTCAGTTTAGAGACTTCGAGCCATTATGGTGAACGAAAGCCACGCACAAGTGTCTTGGTAGAACCATCGCTACAAAGAACTTTGACGGAATACCTTATTATATTTAAAGCTTACCTTATTTAAAAGTAACATTTTTTATCAAATTGGCATCATAACATATCAGCGCACGAATAAATGGTCATCGTAAAGTATCAGCGCATGTTTGTTGCACTGTTTTTTTTATATCAGCACATGAAACTATTCGCTGTTGTACGTGTATGAATAACTTCATTCATTTTCTTTTTATGTAGCTATGTCTATAAACATTTCGTATGCGGTCCAAAAGAAAAAAAACCCACCAACGTTCAGGTTTATAAATTTATTTTGAGAATAATGCAGAGTACATTGTGATATAAATTTCAAAGTAAGAAAAATAGAGCAATGGTTAAGTTATAGTCTGTATAAAAAGGGACAACATAAGAAAACGTAATACAGCAAATAGGCATGCGTCAAGATAAAACTATGAAAAGTTGTCATGAAAAAAAGGAGATAAAATACTGTAAAAATCCCAACACTTACTAATATGCTTATTTAAAGCTATTTTCTAAAGTATATATTTGAAAAGAGTATATATTTGAAAAGTCGTTCTTTTTATTGTATGTTTTCCATTCGTCAGTCTTTATTTTGCTCTCGCGACATCTGCATATCATAAGTTTGAACGTATCGATCAGTTGTGCTGGCACGTCAATGTCAAATTCCAAGTTTTGCTTCATCGACAACCTTCAACAAGTGAATCCGAACACAGTTTGGTTACCACTGAATGCATTTTTTAAGAACGTTTTTAGAATAGAAAAAAATCAAAATAAGGCTAATGACATTTCATTCAAATTCATGTCTAAAAGTTGCTTTAGAATTTCATTTGAGTTAAACAATTTTAAAACACGCACTGCATTGAAAAAATGCTATTTGATTGTCGTGATGAGAACATGCAAACAAAACGTCTCCGCAAAGACGCCGCTTAGCACTTCTGTCGGAAACTGGGCAGATTTGGCTCCAGGGCTGGCAAGCTTGATGCAGTGGATGTCTAAATGGTCAAGATATACATAAAAAAGAAACAACGTGTATTTAATTATGAATTATGATATACTGATTAATTGATTATAGTCTTTATTGTATGAAGAAATGTGTATTCCATTTGAACAAGTTGTATAATTGTACTGTATTTTATAAGGATTCAACTCACCTTGTTGGTGTTAACACCAGTGGTGCCGGTGTCGTCATCAGTAGTGCCGGTGTCGACATCAGTGGTGCCGCTTGCGACATCGGTGATGGTGTGGATGGTTCGGACTGTAATAAAGAATATGTTTTAATTATATATATGTATTAAAGCGTGAATCGTATTACATGTGTTCTTCATATTTTACATTCCATCCTAATGTACATAATAGCTAAATTTGGTGGGACGATAAACCCAATAAACAAACAAACATAATAGCTAAATTGATAAAACCAATTGCGACAAATATCTACATGGATTGACATAGTAATATTGAAAATAACTTAAAAGATATCATTAAAGTTGTAAACAAATATTTTAAGGAAATGTTAGCATTTAAAAATTCTGGTAAATGTACTTATTACGTTCCTAGAAATGCAATTGCTGTTTTATGTGTGACCAATATTTGGATGAAACATGAAAATGTATACCCATGCAAGCATTAAAAAAACGATAAAATAACAAACCACTCTCCCAATAAAAATAGATATAGATAAAATACAAAATAGATATAGATATAAATAAAACACGAAAGATTTAGCAGAGTGGCTGGAGTTATAATTAAACTTGTGAACGTTGATTGTAACACCGCAGGGCATGAAACTAAAGAAACTTACCTGGGATCTTACGTAAAACACATCCTCATATCCTTTTGCTTCTTTAAGAAGATTGTTTAATTCATTAACTTCACTCATGTTGAATGAAATCGACTTAGACTTTCCGTAATTGAATGATCCGTCTCGGCGATAACAGTATTTCATGTCACTGATATGGACATACGTTAATCCTTGAAACGGAGTGAGACATATTTCTTTTCTTCTTCCAAATTTAGTATAAGCTCTTGTGAGCTGATTTTCCTGGAAAGCCATTATGACAATTACTTAAGAACTTGGTGATCGAGTACCGTTAAGCAAGACAACAAAATTGCGAACGCAATATTCGCATGATGCAGGGGTTCTACTTTTTATACCTAAACGTTTGGGTGTTCATATCCATTACTATTGGTCATTGGGCGGAGTTTTAAAATAAAAAGTAAGAAAAATTCTTAAATTCACATGTCAATCATTTTAAAAATTCATAAATATTCACTTATCATAATTATGTACGGACTAGTGATTGGGTATAGTTTGCGTCGTATCGGAAATGTACGGAAAGTGCCGAGATTCTACGAGTGTAGAGATCGTGAACGGATACCAGTTGCTGAGTGTATTCAAGTAAATATGTTAATAGTAAAACAAGTATACATGCATCTCCAAATTCTAACTTCATTCAACCTGTTGGTATAAAGAACAATAAACATTGATTTCTGCTACAAACATAATCTTTGCACTCAATATTTAAAAATCAACCGTTTCACAGAAATAAAGAATCTTTAATTTTACCGAAACAATAGACCTGACTAAACAATTGGAGGATCCGCAAATTATACTTTCCACAATTATGTAAACACGTCCGACCTTGATCTTGATGTTCATTGCGTTGTTTGTAAACATCAAAATACAAAATGAGGATTGTTTTCCTAGGTCTCGTTTGCTTCTTGCTGCAGGATAGAGTCGGTGCAGTGAATGACTTAATGCGCGAATGCGTGGAAGAAAGTATGTTGCGAGGATCGTATGACGTAAAACACAAAATAGGCATGCGTCAAGATAAGACTGTGAAAAGTAGTAATGGAAAAAAAAAACAATGTAAAAATCCCAACACTTAATAAAATGCTTATCTAAAGCTATTTTCTAAAGTATATATTTGAAAAGTCGTTCTTTTTATCGTATGTTTTCCATTCGTCAGTCTTTATTGCTCTGGCGACAACCGCACATCATAAGTTTGAACGTATTGATCAGTTGTGCTGGCACGTCAATGTCACGCATTGCTTCATCCCATTCGCTAGAATATCCGGCTCGTCTATTTCACGCAGAATATCGTTGAAGAAAATTCCAATTTTTGCTTCATCGACAACGTTAAACAAGTATGTTCCCGTTGCGATAATCGTGAATCCTCACACCTGAACACAGTTTGGCTACCACTGAATGCATTTTTTTTCAAGAACGATTTTAGGATAGAAAAAAATCAACAAATAAGTTTAATGACATTTTATTCAAATTCATGTCTAAAAGTTGCTTTAGAATTTCATTTGAGTTGAACAATGTTCTAACACGCACGTCATTGACAAAATGCTATTTGATTGTCGTGATGAGAACAATGCGTCTCCGCAAAGACGCCGCTTAGCACTTCTATCGGAAACTGGGCAAATTCGTTATAGCCTTCTACTGTTGACTCGGGTTGTTGGTCTTCCACGTTATCATCAAACGGACTGGCGGTAGCATCGTCTCCTTGTAAAACGGATGGAAAGTTAAAGCTGTCGTTTATTTACCAATTCCAAATGCCGAGGTTATGTGGAACAATGTCCGGTTCGGAAACGTCTTCAAAAAGTTCTCTATTAACTGAATTAGTCTCTATCTATTACTTTTTGTTGGTTGAGAACAAATCAATAAATTTGTATTGGAATGACTATTGCCGAGTCAACAGTATGAAATGTTGCCCTTTTGCACTGACATACCAAGTTCCACATTTTGTTTCTAGACGGTATATATACTGTCGGTAAATAGAAAGTTACCACTTTTACGGTAGGTTTTACATTGATGGAAATTGAAACCATTCGCTATGATACAGTATCACTGGTACAAACTTTTAGATAATGTACCGTATTGATACTCTATTTCTGATGCCAACATGTTAAAGCTGAATATCTGATAAAGCTATGAAATAAACTGGAAAAAAATTGAATTATAATTTATAGTCATTGGGAAAACATTTTTAAAGCTGTCTTTAATTCTTCATGTCACGGAAACTTGAATGTTCTAATATCCAGTGATATTTTCAGAAAGACTCTACTGTTTAGTTAGTAAGTTCCAGAGTGATTACTTTCTTTTCACAGCGAGTATAATTAATGTTTGGTTTTTTCTGTTGTTTTTTAAAGTTTAATAACCAAGTTTTAAAAGCAAACTACTTGTAGTTCTTAACACTCGGTTTACTTAAAATTGACATTTTATCAGGTGACAAAACAGTGATTTCATGGTTATTTGGGCAACAGTCAAAACTGTTGTCCCTTGGATGCGAGACTGATCTGGGTCTACAATGGTTGCAAATCGGACAAGTGCCATGCTTAGCAACTGACAGGGTTAATAATCTAAGAATTGGTATTTTAACTGATGAAATCTACACAAATTGTCTCAAAAGATTTATCTTGGATAGCTTTAAACTGCAATACCTGCCTGAAAAACAATACAACAAATATGCATAAAATCCAGTGAAATAAATATTTTATGGAGTACAAACAAATAACTGAAAGTCTCAATATTGCTGCTAACATGCAAGACCAGGAATTCATATTACGTTTAAATATAAAAATTAATGGTGTTTCTTCGGTTACTACATAATAACATAAACTTTAGTAAACATAAGGAGTTACACAAATTATTAAAGTTTAACAAGTGAATAATGTTTGAAATATACTGCAGGGTTGTTATATTTGTTCACATGTATTTACCGGCTATCTTTTTTCTCAAAATTTATCCATGAATGCAGCTCCTCTGCATCAATACATTGGATAGGTCCACGAAATGACGAGAAACTATCCCAGCAGAATTCACTTATCAATCCTTGCTGTCGAAGACATTGTACCATGCAACTGATTTCTTTGGAATTACATGTATCTGAAGAAGGCCTCTCTCGTTTGGATCTAGCTGTTTTTGTAATTTTTATCATTTGTTGCTAACCTATTCAACCACCTGTGTAGTCTTACACACCTTCCTAGCCGATGAAAATGACTTATTTACCCCTTGTGTATTAAGCTGGTTTTTTTTATATATTTGACTTGTAATTCAACACAGTAATAATTTGGAATATTGTGTTGAATACCACCATGTAGATTTACGCACATATTCCACTTGTATTCAAAACTTTCCCTGCACCCAAGAATGGTCAAAACATGTGTTATCATTCTCCAAAGACATATTTTGTACTTTGTATGTTTTAGGGATGCGTCATAAAGCCATTTAAAGTATGCACCTCGAGTTATTCTATCATCATCTCCCATTCTGTAGGAATTGCACATGTCCCTTTACAAAAGCGACATGTACAAGAAATGTTTCACTGCATTGGTTTCATCAACATTAGTGTTAGCCGAATGAAAATTCCACGAATGTTTCTTAACTAAATGTTTCTTAAACCACACACGAGAGGTGTAACAACTATTACATATGGCACATTGATAGCTCTCTCTCTCTATTCGTCATAGCCTCTTACTGCTGATCATCAGTGTTTAGAGCCATTATTTCACTCCGAAGCTCTCGAACATTATGATGCACAATTGTTAAACCTAAACTTTCAGTTACTGCTTCTGACATAGTATTGAGCCAGTTTTCTTTCTGTTTGTTGTTCATCAAAGAAAATACAGGCATTTTAATCGGTTTAAAAGTTAAATCGTCCATTTTTATAATGTCCAAAAATGCTGCTGCAAGAAATGCATAAGTGACATCTCCCACAAATTGGTGATGAGGTCTAAAAATAAATCCATTCAATTTGAATAAAAACAAATCTCAGCTTTTTAAACAACATTTATTATGAATATTTTTATATCTTTGTAAGATTGAAAAAATTACTGTTGAAATTAAATAGTTTTGTGGAAATTGAATTGTATGGCTTTCCAGAAAAAATGCTGTTTTATAAGGAAGTGATTTCGTGCATTTGGGATAGACTAATAGCAACTTCAGCAGATCATTACAATTATATATGGACTTGCATTATGACAAAAATACAAATAAAATTATGATTCCATTGTTAGTTCATTAAAAGCGTGTCCAGAAAAGAAGCATGCAGAGATGAAGAGTAAAAGACTGTATCTCTGTCTTAGAGCAAGTGTTTACTAAAAATCGTTTGCCAAGTTTCTTGTACGGTATAACATAATCAAGGAAAGACAAAGAGTTCTAGAATTTTATCACATTCTAGAAAATGATAATGTACCTGAATTTCTGAACAACTTCTTCAGGGCCTTTAACATCTCTACGATTGACCAAATTCCGTAGTTGATACAATGATCCTCGGTCACCAGCACTGCTCTCTTTGTAAAACAGCTGGTAAATACCCTGAAAAGTAATATAAAACTTGAACACTTGCATACTTCTGAGTTTGGGTGAATCTGATGATACTTTCTATTTGTAAGACAGCGAAATCATTTTATTTTGCGCAGATTTAATGTTCGCATATTTTGGACTCGGGTTAATTCTAACCCTAAGAATTCTAACCCTACGCTATATATAATTATGCAATATTTGTGTTTTATAAATATGATTCAGTTGCAGGAAATTATGAAAACGTTAATTCTGCCTTTTCCTTTAAAATTTGTCCCCGCAAAAATGAATGATACCACAATAATAAAAAAAAGGTGTTCAGTGTGCCATTTGAAATACTTCTTTGTGGTCTTCAACTTACCCAAAACTATATTTATGTCACATCTTAACTCCATGGAAATGGCTTTTATCCCATGAGAGACCAGTGTAGATCCAGATCAGCCAACACATCTGCGCAGTCTGATCTGGATCTACACTGTTCACTTTTACATTCATTATAGTATTTCTGAATAATTAGCGGGATTAATCCAGATCAGGCTGCACGTATGTTCAGAATCTACATTGTTCGCTTCTTGGTCAGAAATGACGAATCCAAAAGCGAACAGTGTAGATCCTGATCAGACTGCACGGATATAAGCCATATCCCATGGAGTAAAGGGTTAAAATAAAACTGTTATGATTGATTACCATTCTATATGTTGGCTTCAATTTAATTTTAAATGGATGTAATGGAAAAATATAACAAAATATGATTTGGAATTAAATATTACTACTTAAGGCTAAAGCTTAAAACAGTATATTCAAAAGGAAATATGGGAATCTTACATTTTAATACAACACTTTTACTAAAAAAAATATGTAAGGCAACATGTGACTTGCAAAAATGTGATTTTTTTATGAGAACAATGTTTTGTGCTTAAACATTTGATACTTTTGAGCCTATCTTAACCATTTCTTTACAATATTTTTGCTGCACAAAATTCAGATGAACTATTCATAATTTGTCAAATTTTCATTGGAGAAAACAAACATGCAGGACATAAAACATATCAAAATGAAGAAAAGTAATTCAAAACAGGGGTCTTACATAACGGTTTATGAAGTTAAAACTATTGCAGAACACATGTCTCGTATTTTTATGCTTTCTTATCATTTGAGCATACATTTCATATATTTGTTCAAAATGTATTAAACATTAAATTGAGACCCGGCATAGCAAAATGAGTCACAGTGACCTATATGTCTTAAATGAGGTTTTAGCATAGTTTCTTTTTTTGATAGTTTCAAGTTTTTATTGCATGTAAGGCCACCGGCCCATATACAAAATGCAACAAGTTAACAATAAACATAGGTAGTGAGGATACAAATAATATCATTGAATATTATGTCTACAAATATGCATAATTATCATCAACACACATTTATCATAAAACATGATCATCAAAAATAATAATTTTGCCAAGAATGAAAAAAAAAACAGCAACATATATTTAAACAATTTTGAATTAATGTCAAAATTGTTGTTGTTTAACGCTTTTTTAACAATTAATCTATTCTGTTCAAACTATTTTATTGTAGTACTAAATGAGTAGTTGACAGATGATTTTTACATTCTTCCTAACAAAAAATCATGTCTTTTTTCAAAAGCATAATAAAGATACATAGCAAGGTTACGAATAATTGAATCATTTTCGTTAGACATTAAATTCCTAAATGCTAAAGTATTTCTGTGTTCCAGAATAAAATGAGGAATATACATGATACGAAGACTTTCGTACAATGGGCATATGAAAAGAAAATGAAATTCGTCTTCTAAGCCACTCTCACAATATAAACATATTCTATCCTCTCTTGCAATACCAAAATATCTACCTGTTTCAACCATTAAGTTATGTGAGGAACTTCTAAACTGTAACAATGCTTTTCTAAATTTAAGAATATCAACAGATGTAACATATTTCTCTAAGCCGAAGGAATGTTTATATTCTATATAATATCGAAGTTTATTGTTACTTACAACACGGGACCTCCAGGTCTGAATAAACTGATATTTTAGTCTGTTGATAAAAACGTATATAAATTGATTTTTATTAGCTACATTTTGTGATTCCCATACATATCCAAAGCCATTTTTATATAGAAGACACCTAATATCAGTTACCCAATTTGAATATCCGATCGCGTCATAATGTTTGAGCATTTTATAACAACATTTCGCATATCTTGTATCAGGTAGCTTAAGAATACGAATCCAATAAGACAAACACGACTTAACTGTATATATGTACATCGGATATCTTCCCAAATCACCTAAGATGACATCATTACAGGTACTATTGGTAGCATTTAAAAAACGTTTACAAGCATATGTTTGTAAATTTTCAATACACGCCATTTCTTTAAGTCCCCAAATTTCAGACCCATATAGAGCAATAGAGCTAACTTTACAGTCAAAAACCTTAAAAAATGTTTTGAAAGGGATGTTTTTTAATTCACCAAAAGAATTAAACAAATGATTTAAAACTCTAATAATCATGAAGAGAATGATCTGAGCTTTAAAATGATGCATCAACCATTGCTCTATGACGTTTCATCTCCGAGATATTTTGGTTTGAAGTTGACGGGTTCAGGCATTTCAGGTTCCCTTATTTTTGAGAAAATGACACTTAAAAAAGTTGTTATGAATTTTGCAACATCCCTTCATTTGTCCATAGCAACCAGCATGTTAGAGTGGTCATACAACGACCAAATTTGGTAAACAAGCTAAGTAAATACTAAGGAACAATTAAATGTAAGATTTACTAATAGAATATTTATTTTATTGTACTTAATACAAGTTTTACTAATTAAGTAGTTAATTAATTAATATTTTTTTTATTTACAAAAAAAAAAAAAATAAAAAAAATTCTCGAACTGGATGAATGTAGTATAAACATTAGAAGCTTAAGAAATACATTCCTTGTGGTAAACATGCCTAAAATATGCCCGGGCTTTTAAGATTAAAAGGATTTGAAATTCAAATGATTTGACTTTTAATATTTAAAAAAAAATTAATTAAAAAAAAATTTCATAGTTTTAAAAATGTCCAAAATAATTTCAATTTGTCAATGCATTTTTTTCATTACGCATCAATAACTATCTAACCACACAAGGAACACAAGGAAAGTCCAGTTTTCAAAGGATGTCCAAACACAAGTCTCTTTTACTGCTGGACTTTACGACGCTTCTTCTTATTCGCCGCAGCCGCTAGTGGTTCATCGTCACTTTCCTCCCCAGTGATCTCGTTAACTGGCTTGGGGCACGTTATGTCCATTGTAGCAGGGGTGCAGAACTCTCGGATGGACTTGTACAGGTAGTTCTGCCGTTTCTCATCGAGTCCAGGGGTATACAGTTCTTCTGGCCGCACATAAGGAGGGGGGTCAGTCTGGTTCTTTAAAAGGCATACCATCTGTTCCTCGGAGTCTGAAAACTTTTTGTAGAATACGCAGCCTGGACGCTCAGCATCAAACCTGGAAAGACAGAAGTTCAATGACAGAGTGAGTTTCAAACATAAATTTTCTGTAGATTAACCCTATAAGTAGTCTACTTTGGGTCAACTTGAACCTGAACTTTTAAATAATTTAAAATGTTTAGAACCAATTGAAACCCAATAACAGAAGTACTTCTTTCAGAGGAATTAAAACAACCCTTTACATGCCAGTTCATTATACTTCTGCTTTAGAGCGACTGAGTTTCCAATTTTTTTATTATTTTCAAAAACACTACAGTCCTTAAAAAGTTAATGCAATATTTCCTTGCAATCCTTTTGCTTTTAATACTTGTCATTCTGTAGAGCTGAAGCATAGTTTAATTTACATGTACTCACCTAAAATGTTGGTTTTGATTTATTCCTAGTAGATTCTTGAAGTATGGCCTCATGTAGTTCTGCCAGTCTCTCTGCGGTACACACTTTTCCGTCTTCAGTACCAACTTTCTGGGCGATATTGACTTTTTCTGTACTTGATGTCACCACATCCGCAATGTCGTCTAAGCAGGATACCATTGTCTTTCTATAGCGTTGTTTTACTAAGCCAAAACACCAATCTGGGGCAAATTTAGTATGTCCTGTTATTAGGAAGTTCAGGGATATTGTTGTGTGATGTCCAGAAAGACAACGCCACAACAAATACCATAACATCATGTTATTTTTGTTTTGTCCACTACAATTGTCACAGTGTAACTGCAAGTGCATTTCTCCCAGTCCAAACGAATTTAAAAAATGATCCAAAAAGCTTATCACTGCATTAGAGCCTTTTGAAATGCACATGCCCTCATCAATGAGATAGTTTACCTGCTGTGGTAATCCTTCACAGGTGACTCCGAACAGGCCACATTTCCTCGGGGTCAGAAAATACAACGGACCTGGCTGCATAGGGTCGTTCGGATAATGAACCTGTTGTGCATAATCAAAGGAATAGTGCATCGTTATATGTGTCCCCAATAAACTTCTGAATGATCGCGTCTTGACAGCTCGGTGACCTGAAAAAAGGATGCACGACATAATGACTAAGTAATAATAATCATGATTAATCATCACCAGTGTACTTCAAAATCCTGCTGGCCTGAGCCTGTGGTAGTTTACACAATTATTTTGCATATTCAGACCTAGTAGAATGATACTGATGTTAACAGGAAATATCCAAATGCTTTTAGTGTGCAATTTCAATGTTTTAATGACAGGTACAGAATGTTTGCTTTAATTTATGTTTTACTGTTCTAGGCCTATTTTTAATGCATGTACACATACATCACATTATATTATTCAAGGCTATCCGCTGTATTTATATGCATTATACATACCTGCTGTTTCCATTGCAGATGTGTACAGTTTGAAGACACTAGTCTTGGAGAAATGGGACGGCAAGAGCTTTATATCGAATCGTTTGTACTCTGTAACTCTCCCTGGAAGCGATAGTGCATGGGCCTCTGCGAAGTTCACAATGAAAGTTACGACACGCGTGACATCTTCATGCGTCAGTAGCCTTGGATCTGTTGCACGCCTACCACCGCTTTTCTTGTACCGAGAGGTCAATCCATTTTCTTTGTAGTGCTTTAATAAGGCAGTAAGCTTGTTCTGACTGATACTGAAATAAAAGATGGAAATATTCAGAACTATGTTATAATCACAATTTGAGCATGTGCACGTATTTAACTTTTTAAATAAAAATCAATGAAATTCAACTTACCAATGGATAAACCTGAATGTGTCACGACGTATTCAATGACATGCACTAAGTATATTGTATGTTGATGTTCTGTAGTTCATTTTGTATTTCATTTTGTAATAAAATTCAGCGCACCAATGAATAAACTTGAATGTGACAAAAAATATCTTGTAAGTTTATGTTATCTTTTTTATCACACTGTGAGCATGTACATGTATTTAATTTTGAAATAAAGTGAATAAAATGTACATACCAATGGATGAACTTGAATGTGTCACGGCATATCCGATGTCCATCCACGAAGTAACTTGTTCGTTGATGTTCTCTTCTCTTTTGTTCTTTCTTCTTTGAACTACGTGTTGAGTCCCCGTTTGAAAAGAAGCAGCTTATTTTCCCGAGTAGAATTAGGTCATTCTCAAAATCGTTCAGGGCCGACATGTACATCCTCAACTCGTAGATAGTGTCCACACTCAAGACGTCGTAACATGGTTTCCCGTTGTTTAGTTTACACGACTTGCAGTTGAACTTTCTAATGACTTCATATTCCTCGTCTTTGTCAGTACTCGGACGCAACTCCTGCATTACATTGACTGCCGCAGCTACCTCATCAACTACCAAGGGGTCTTGAGGCTGCTGATCATCATTTACAAAAACAGGATTGTCTTGCCTGTCCAAACCAACTTGAATTCCATTGCGATTTTCAGTGTCACCCTGTAGGCCTAAATATTCATTTTCGTCATCATTCTCCAGGTCAAGACCTACTTCAGCATCAACTAGGCCATCCTTATCCTCTGAATCGCTAGAGAAGTCGCTTTTTTCACTTGCATCATCATCACAGAAGTATGTAGACACCAGTTCAGTCCATTGAGATACACTAGCAGCACCATGCAAATTGCAAGCGGACAACTGATTCAAACTTTCAGCAACTTTCCTCTCCTTAGAAAGTGCCATTTTGTTGCAAAAGCCTACAATAATAATACTACCTAATGTTTATAAGAATATATATCCAAAACTGATCGATAGTTTATTCACAATTCGTAGATAATGCAGTATTTTTGAAGAGATTTTACACAGTTGGTTTTCATTTCAAGGGTGCAGCCATCTTGATTTATCCCATAATGCACTGCGCGTGACTCAAGCAACCAATAAGAGGCTAGGATTTTGGGGTCATGAAATCTAGCATAGCAACAAAGAGGGATTGTTTATGAAAACCATGCGGATTCTTAGTCTATTTTTAACTCATTATGACGTAGAATTATTATTATGAGTACAGCAAATAGCAAGAGGGAATCCTCACCTTTATAGTGATACCCGTATGTTGGGGATTCCCTGCTAGGATATTTACGAATATTGCAAGTACATTAGTGATTGTTTTGCTTTGTTTTAAGATAATTAATGGCTTCTTGGTTGATCACCCTTTACAAAACGTTTTTTATTAAGCACTCAACGATGTTTTTTCATGAAAATAAAACTTTTAGTCAATGAAAGATATAGTTAGGAAGCATTTAAAGAGGAAATGTCAATTTCAAAATTTTTGGCCTACTGACCTATTATTGCATTGTATCTAAGAATTTACCTGTGCGACTTCCGACTCATTTTGCTATGCCGGGTCACAATTGTCTGTTTTTTTTGTGTTTTTTTTTGGAATAACGTATTTTTAGCATGTATCATTGAGATAATGGACAGTTACATAAATCGTTAAACAAGCCCTGTTTAAGAAACAAAACTTACATTGCAATGTGAAATATCAAATTCAAGCAGTTTATTCCCATATATCATTAAACTGTTTTAACTGACTGAAATTATGATCAACGTTTTTTTAAAGTAATACAACATGGAAACATGGGATTTTAAAAGATCTAGGTCACCTTGGTCTCACGGGTCGTTACCCACATTTATTAATAGTTGTCTTTCTGACAGAAATTTTCAAGTAAAAATCGGGTCTACCTTGTCTTCTGTTCGCAAACAGGAACAAGGTGTCCCTCAGGGTAGTATATTATCCGTTACTCTCTTTAACATGAAAATAAATAACATTGTAAAAACTCTAAATAATGGAGAAGATTGTTCACTACATGTGGACGATTTGCTTATATGTTATCGTTCTAAAAATATGAATACGATAGAAAGGCAATTACAACAATGCCTCAGCAAATTACAAACTTGGAGTAACAACAATGGTTTTAAATTTTCATCCACCAAAACAAACTGCGTACATTTCTGTCAGAAAAGTTTTTTATTACAACTTTATAGATCACTAGTTAGATCGAATTTAGATTATGGTAGCATTGTTTACGGCTCTGACAGGAGCTCCTATCTCCAGATGCTTAACGTTGTCCACAACCAGGGATTCTGTCTGGCCCTTGGAGCTTTCAGGACCTCTCCTGTAGAAAGCCTTTACGTTGAAGCTAATGAGCCATCATTATACCTTAGACGAGAGAAACTTGCGCTTCAGTTTATAACAAAAGTTAAATCGTATCCTAAAAATCCAGCACATGGTGTTATTTTCAATCCTAAATATGAACACTTGTTCGAGGGTAATCCAAAGACAATTAAACCTTTTGGTTTGCGAATGTTAGAAATCGTACACTCATCACACGCTAATTTAAATCAAGTTATCGAAAATAATGTCTTGGAATTTCCACCATGCCAATTAAAAACTATCGAAGTCGATTTAACTCTCTGTACAAATAATAAGTCAAAAACAGACCCACTCGTACTTCGCTCAAATTTTAACGAACTGCGCAACAAGAAATACTCTAACTACCTCGAAATATATACTGATGGCTTAAAAGCAGATTCATATGTTGGCTGTGCTTCCGTAAGTTCATTGTTTTAACCAAAAATTACCACCCGACTCGTCCATTTTTACAGCGGAAATTCAGGCGGTTAAGCTTTCCCTTGATTTTATTTCAAATCATCTTGGCGATGAATTTGTTATATTCACTGACTCTTTGTCGGTATTACAGTCAATTAAAAATCTTATTTTTTCCAACTCCCTCATCAGAGAATTTCTTTTAAAACTTAGTGAAGTTTGTCTTAATAAAAATATTGTTTTCTGTTGGCTACCTAGTCATGTAGGCATCCGAGGAAACGAGGATCCAGATAGGAGTGCAAAATCTGCCTCAGCCCTTACTGAGACAGATCCTTGCATCCCCACACAGATTTTAGATTTTAAACCACTTATCAATCGAGTTATTTTAACCAAATGGCAAACAAGTTGGAATAATACAGTTTACAACAAATTACACGCCATTAAACCTAACGTCGGTGCCAATGTCTCTACTTGCAGAGAAAGTAGGCGGGAAGACGTAGCTCTTACCCGCTGTCGCATCGGACATACTAGATTAACTCTCTCATACCTTCTAAAACAAGAAGTTCAACCTGAATGTGTTCCTTGCCAGGAACCTCTTACAGTTAATCATATTTTACTACATTGTATTGACACAGACCATATTAGGTTTAAATATTTTAATGTCAATAACATTATCGAAATATTTACGACAGTATCCGATGCTAAGCTTGTTTGCTTTCTGAACGAAATCGGTATTCTTAATAAGGTATAATTTTTTAAAATATTTATTATGCTAATGTTATACATTTTAACTGTTTAATATGTTAACCTGTTTTCATCATTCACATTTTTAACCTGATAGATTTTTATTTCTACTCACGTATTTTAGTTTTAACCTGATAATATGCTATTGTCGTTGGACTTCAATGTATTCGGCGCCGTATGACCTATTAAGTGTCGGTGTGCCGTAAAACCCAAAATACAAATTCAAATACAGAACATAGCTAGCTTAAAGGATGTTGGGACGAAAATCTATCTAAAGTTCCACTTCAACCAAACATCATTAAATGTATTATGAACTATTCCACAGTGGAGACAAAAGCAACTAAATGGGGTAAAAGTCATGAGATTGCAGCCCGCAGGATATACCAAAAGAACGTCCAAAAAATGCACCCAGGCCTAAAAGTTTACAGCAGGGGGTTAGTGGTGAGCTGCAAATATCCACACCTAGGAACTAGTCCAGATGGTGTTGTAGTATGTTGTGACAGGACGTTCTTGGTGTGACTTTTTTGTTTGGACTTTGAAAGCATATTCTGTTGAACGAATATCGTTTGATCAAGCTTTCTGGGATGAGATGGTAAAAAAATTGAACTCGTTTTATTTAACAGCAGTTATTCCAGAGTTATTTTCAGGGCGCATTAAGAGGGGAAAAACACTTTACATAAATGACTTTGTAGAGTGAGAAGTGGCAGTGACCAAAATGTGTTAGACTAGAGATAACCCAGAAATAATGGATAACCCAGAAATAATTGAATATTGATTTAAGGAGATATGTTATACCTGTTAATTTTTTATGTTTTTCACATATCTTCAAAACTATCAATTTTACAGGACCCATTTTGCTAATTTCTTTCTTTCCCATGCAATAAATGTCCAATGTTAAAATGAAATATTTTGATCTTACTTTGATACAGTGGATATTTTATTTGAAAAAAGTGGTTTTATTTAGATCAATTCCTTGCACAGTTAATACATGGCTTGCACAGTAGCACTGGTCTGTTAATTCTTTCTGGCATCAGTTAAGTTCAAACTGTTGCATCCTATATTTTACTCACTGAACTAAAAAAGTTAAGTTACCACTTAAACATAAGCTGCCTGTATTTTTTAAAAGCTCATTTAATTTAATTATATATATAATAATTTAATATATATATATATATATATATATATATATATATATATATATATATATATATATATATATATATATATATATATATACAATGTATATATGAAAGATTTTGCATTGCTTAATTTAACAAATAAACCCCTACAAATCACAATCAGAATTATTTTAAGATCAGTTTTACAACAGAAAACGGTCCCTGTGGCATAGTAGGGTCGCTGATATTTAACTCCACTGACTGCTTAGCCACTCACCGCGTGGATTCGAGTCCCGTTAGGGGCGAAGGACTTCATGTGAGAAGGCCTTCTAGCTGATTTGCGCCAGTGGTTCTAACCAGACTTGTGTCTGGGGTCCTTCTTAACAAAAAAGCTGAACGTTGCTATAATAACAATAAATGGTCGCTGCAATGTATTAAAAAACAACAAAAAAGTAAAATTTATTGATCTATGTTGGTTATACTTTCATGCATTAATTGTTTAAACATTGCACTTTTCAATGTTAAGCATATATCAAAATTATTGCAATAAAAATGATATGTTTAATTTATTTGTTGGTTTCTTTTCTTTTTTTTCCTTTACTTAAAACTGTTTTGACATAGTTACTTATGTTGAATTAAAGTCAATTTTGTTAAAATTGCTACACATGTTGTTGTTTTTGAAAGATAATAACAGATTGATGACATATTTATTGACTAAAGAGATAAGGCGTATCTGTGGCAGCTTGGTTTTAAAAATACAGATATTCATTGAAGACTTCTTGGAGCTGGCCCTAAATCAATAAAGGTTACATTTCTGTTTGAAATAATAATTTTCCCTGTTTTCTTACTTGTATTACTTACCTACAAATATTCCTTAAAGGTAGTATCCTACAGTTTATTGATTTGTACCGAATAAATATTTAGTGATTATAACCCAAAACATGGGTCAGATATTGTAACATGTATTTTACTGTATCTGATATTTTGTTGGATACCACCTTTTAAGAAATAATGGGGACAAAACAAAGGAAACAAACAACCATAACAGTTTTAAGGTCATTTTAATATTCATCTGTTTAAATTGACACATATAAATATACATGTAAATGAATAAATAAAGCATTTGAGATACTATAAGTATGAGTAGGGATTAGGGATTAGCCGGCATTTTTGCCGATACTGCGCAGCGACATTTCTATCATTACAGCACAGGGGCACTTATGAGGTGCCCAGGGACTGAACCCGGCCGGTCCATTATACTGACACCGACGAGCCAGGCGTAATGCTGTCCCCGTAGCCCCGAGCGTTAGGAGGGAAGCCACTACTACCAACTTTAAAGTCTTTGGTATGACCCGGCCGGGGTTCGAACCCACGACCTCCCGATCCGCAAGCCGACGCTCTACCATCTGAGCTATTGCGGCCGGTAATAAGTATGAGTATAAGTTCTAGCAAAACATGTTTTTTTCAGTACACCAATAACTTAAAGCCAGACTATCTGTTGAGAAACAAACAATGCATAACACGAAATGTATGTCACAGAAAACTGACCAAACTGTAACAGTTAATCCCTCAGTGAGCCCAAGCCTAATCCACTTGAACTGGTAAATGCAGGCCGTAATCAAAGCAATTGTTATGTTACAATTTAAATCTTAAAATGGTAGTTGTTTGCATAAAACTGCATAAAATGATATAAAGAGCGGCAGCTAAAAAATTAGACCGAAACTGGTAGCACAAATGGTACAGCTTCAGGTAAAGAAGGCCCGGGTTTGATCCCAGGCTGTGACATACCAAAGTCATAAAAAATGGTAATGGCATAGCTTCCCTTCTAACTCTCAAACCATATCATGCCAGTCGTTCACAGTGAAAGCAGCACTTTATCTGCTTTTAGAGGACACCGGATAACTGAAATACTGTTGGTGGGATGATAAACCCAACAAATAAACAAGAAAAAAATGGAAAGTCAGTAGACAACACACATATATTGACATACTGATTTGAAAACTAACAAGAATACAGTCAATTTTCAACCAGATCACAATAAATGAGACATCATTCATCAAACTACAAGTCTTTGAAGAATTAATCATCACAGTCATGAACCAAAGGTGGTAGAAGATTACTCAACCCAACACATATTTTTAAAATATCAGTTCCCTGATGTGACATGTTGATAGTCATGACCCCCTGGAGAATTCTAAAGTTCTTCACACGTTTCACTGCCCTTTCTACATCAATCCTCAAATTGGCTATTCGACGCGTTTCTTCAACCGGTCTCTTATTTAAATTTTTAAATTTCATTGGAGGAACAGTAAGATGTAGTCCTCGAGGTGCAGTCAGATCTCCTATTTGAAAGCCTTCATCAGCCATGATTGCATCACCAGGTTCACACATATCCAAAACGCCAGACTTCAAGGTAAGTTATGTCACTTATACTGCCAGTCCAGATTTCAGAGACAAATGTTATAATTCCAGCTGGTCTTTTATACCCAGTAAAGCCTTCCATGTCATGTGAGATTTGTAGTGAGAGTACATTAAACTTTTATTTGACAGTGACTGGGGTTTTTGTGTGTAAAGATCTGTGCAGTCAATAATCACACGACACTTAGGGTATCGTTTTTTAAATTTTCTGGGCATGGTCTGTTGAATACTGACTTTAGATGGCCAAGGAGTAAGTGAAGAAAGTTTCACAGCTAAGAAACCTAACCACTCATTTACAATTAAAGAACAAGTAGCCTTGACACTTTAACTCTATGTGCTAAGTCTTCTAACAGCAGTCCTAGCCTCAGCCTTATTAGCACTAAAAAAAATTCATCTATATGCCTGAAAATGCGGGGTCTCCCATTCTTCAAACCATCCCCTGATCGATGTGTTCTTCCGCATCACTATGTTCATTAAACAACAGATGAAATTCACTGGTTGTTGGGATGCCTGTATAAAACATACACATTTCACTGCTCTTTATATCTTCAATAGTCAGATCTGGCAATCTCACTTGAGAACCTACTTCCGTCTGTTCCATTACAGGAGTCTGTGTTCCTTGCTCACTTGTCTGTTTGGGTAACTTCAGTTCAGTCTGGGTGCCAACATCACATGTTGTTAATTGACAGTCTGTTTGTACCTCTTTTGGCAGTCTTTCTGTTTCCACAGTAAAGTGACCATCTCCACAATAATCATCCAATCTTGCCGACACACATTCAGCTACATCATTATCATAGAGATAAGTTGTGGTACACTTCTTCTTCAAAAAGGTCTGCAGGTACTGCTTCTTCTGAAGGACGTGGCAATCTAAGACAATCAGCATTCTGAAACCAAAATAAAACATGTAATTAAGTATATTTTCACAACAACCTATGATAATTAACTTCTTTTCTATAACTTTAACCAAGTAAAATGAATCAGAAGGATAAATCTTTGTTAAAATAAAAATTCAAAAACTGCAAGCACAATACTTCTGTATTAGCAGCTTCAACAGTATATTTTTTACACAAAACCTTTCAAATTTCAGATAAGAATTAAATGTTGTTGTTTATTTTCTGTTACATCTAGAAGTTAAATATTTTAGTATTAAGTATCTCTGTGCCGTAAAATTCAAAATACAAATTTTAGTATTTTGTCTTTTTGAGTGAGTAAAAAACACAGATACACCCCTTATCTGGAGTCCAGTTCAAACTACAGTGTGTAATTAATACATTTATTAAGTTAATACTGTCACTATCTAGTAAATAAATGTATGTTAATAACTGACATATCAAACCACAGGAATAATTTGGAGATATTTAGATATATTGGCACATTGTGTTGTAGAGAAGAAATGGACTAAAATAGAAAATGTTGCAACACTGTGATTCCTCCTTCCTAAAGGAAACACATTTGTTTAAATATAGCATTGTTACAACAAATTGATCATACTGCACATACTTTAGTTTTGCTGTTAAATCAGAACAGTAAATTGTTCTCCATGTCACTTAAACATTGCATGATTTAATTTTAAAATAGGAGAAAGGGATAGCATGATCTTGCTTTAACGTCATTTCATAGAAGAAAGGGTTAAGCCTGATCTCTATTTTTTTTTTAAACTTTATATCTTTTTGTTCTATTATACAAATACAGACATAACATGTTAATACATAGCTTGGGAATTTCATCTCTGATTGTTATCACATTATATATGAACAGACATAAAAATTGGTGAGCATGCCCTTGTATCTACTGGCAAAATTTGTCCCCTCTGTTGTTGTTGTTTTGTTGTTGTTTGTTTGTGAAAAGACATTATTATGTGCAACATACATAAAGAGGATTCAACAAACAAACGAAAATGGAAAATAATTGTGTTCATTTATTTTCAGTAATGAATGAAGGAAGTGATGAAAAAGGTATTGTGAAAGATCTGAGAACTGTAAGACCTTTCTTAAACAGTAAAGACCAGCGGACACAGTCTTGCACCAAAAAAGCTCAACATCCTGTAACTAAACTGGATATGGTTGCCTTCAAAAAATGGATCGAGTCCAATAAACTGATTTTTTTTATGAAACTGTACATTAGACCTGCATTATGGTGTGTTGTGATGTCGGAACTGTACACAATATAATGTGTTGTGATATTAAGACTGTGTACATTTGATTACCTTTTGTGGTTTTGCAGTATCAAGTGGGATTGAATGTTGGGCACATATTGCCTTTACTGAGCAGCAACATTTCTATTGTAGCTTAGTGGCACTTTTAGTGTCCCCATAGTCCCGAGCATTGGGAGGGAAACAAGTATTACAAATTTTAAAGTCTTTGGTTAAAGTTTTGGCTTGGGTTTAAACCTGCAACCTAAGGATCTACAAGCTGACGCTCTACCTAATAAGTACATAAGTATTGTGGTTGCTATAACAGAGAAATGCATGTTATTTGCTGCAAACATTGCGACAGCTATTCCAGAAGACATATGACCATTAAGACATGGTCCCTCTTCTGAGTTTTTATGATCCCTATCCAATAATTGTAAAAGTGCAATTGATAAAAAAAATTAATACACTTTCAGGTAAAGCAGTTTTTAAGTGCTTTTTAGTGGAGATTTGTATACCAAATTGGCTCTTACATGAAAAAGGCATCTTTTCAACAATCTCCAAGTCAAAGCATTTTTTCAGCTTTTTCTTAGTAAATTTCTTAGGTAAAATGGTTGGTTTGGTTTGGTTTTCGGAATACATCGCAGCAACACAATTATGGTCTTTATAGCGACATCCAGCTAGTTATTGGAGGAGGAAGACCCAAGAAATGTGTCAGACGTATGTCTTGGTAGAACCACCGGCACACCGCAGGTCAGCTGGAAAACCTCCCCACAATAAAGTCCTCGCCCCACGCGGTGGAGGGCTGAGGGATTTCAAGTCAGTTACTAACTGCTCGACCACTGGCGCCCCCAGTAAAATGTACTTGGCCATGACTTTATGATGGTAGTTTTTAAACTGTTTATTCAAGGGACAACTTGCTAAAAGCCCATTCAAGTCCCAGTGTGGGTGAACAAATGTTGCAGCAGTTAGTTTTTGCTGCTGCATGAAAGCCAAAGTATTTGTTTATAATGTGTATTTTGCATTGCTCACTCTTACAATAGTCTTTCATTTCTGTACGCATGTGTGGAGAGGCTAGATCACTGTTATTGTAATAAAGTATTGCTTGAGCTCTGGTGCATCCCTTCCACAACGTCCAATTTCTTGAACATAGGCTGAAATAAAAACATGTACTACATGTATATTTTAGCATTTTACTATTGTGCAGTAAAAAGGCTTTTAATTATTATTAATTAATTATGATGTAACTATGATACTAAATTGTGTACTATATCGTGCCAACATAGACATTGGTAAGATAAATGTAGGCAAAATCACTTGTGAGTTGTCAGGTTTGGCCAGGATGGCCTGTTTTTAGCATTTTTGAATCTTTTCTCTATGTATGACAAAAAATTATGTATTTACACTTTCACTATAATAAATACTTAAACTATAAATGTAGTTTTTACTTTCAAGTGTTGTTGGTGGACCTTCGAACATGTAGTAGATCAGCACCCATGCCAAGCGCAACAGAAGCAAATATGAGTTTGATGCAGCACTCTTCAATAGGGCTTTGAAGACTTCGGAGTATTGTTTCCTTTAGCTAAAACAAAAAAGCAACAAGCTATAATGTTATCCCAAGCTTTCTGGGGCCTGTATTTTTTTGTTTACAAGTTAAACAATGGCAACTTTCGTACGTACATTTTTTTTTTACTTTCTACTATATTGAGTTAGCACAAACATATTACATGTACCAGTATGTATTAAACCTTTGCTGCATAGAGACTACTGACATCTTGTAAGAATAAAGTAGAACATTATCAAATGGTAAGGCACAGCTAAAACAATGTATATAGGTTTGATGTAGCATCTTTTTAAACTGATGAGCAGTGGACAGCATGAAACCATGAAATTAGGTGACAGATTATTCCCCAGGTGATTTGGTTTTATGCTTTCAACATTAGGCTCTTTTGCAATCTGATCATATGCAGGAAAGGGTTAAAGTGATTGTTACACTATTCATTGACACTACATAATATTTACTTAAAATAACTGAAACCAATCGGTAGCTGTATTAACATGTCATTTTTGATAAACATAAATGGACAATTTTATTTATCCTGGAAAAAAATATACTTTCTAAGAACACAACAAACACAAAGAGTGATTTAATTGAAAACATTTGACAACAAAGCTAATTGATTTACAGCAAAATCTTCCATTGTAAAGAAGTTAAATTGACTACTACAATTCCTAAAATAAGTATTTAATGCACTATTAATGAGATATCAGCCAAAGCTAGTTATTTTGTCTTACCTGGCCTGACTTTTCCATTGATGAGTGAAACATAACGACTTTTGCATTGGCTAGAGATATTTCACCCTTGTAGAAATCCTCCTGGATAATTTGTCTGGCCAGCTGGTACCCATAACCAATCCACTGCATTGATTTAGTATACACTATTGTAATTGGAAAATTGTCTAGTTCTTTTTTTAACTTTGAAAGTACAGGATGAAAAATGTAGTCATATGGGCTCACATGCGTTGTTCCCTTTCTCATTTGGACCAGGCCTTTTCCTGACAAATAGCTCAATATTGTCCTGAGCCGGACACACAGAAATAACACTGCAGTCTTTCATCAAAAGGGTGGTCATAATTTCTTTGAACCCAGCATTTGTTATTGTTGCTGACAGAGCTAAAGTGTGACATGAGAAAATTGACCTTAGTTGGGACAAATGCTTAAAAGCAGGTCTAAATTCATCACCCCATTCTAAAATACAATGAGCTTCATCAACAACCAAGTAAATTTGTCTGTCTTTCATACATACTGACTTGAAAAAATCATTGACTTCTGTATTGTTTATAATCACTTCTGGATGACTAAAAAGAAACCTAGTTTCTGAGGTGAATTTTGCTTTCAAACTTTCATCTGTTTTCAGAAACACTGCTATGTTGTTAAGTTTTTCCAGTTGCAGTCTCACTATTGAATCAAGTGGTATTATAACTACCATCAGACATCCGGGATCAACAAAAGGCAATAATTCGTAAATTAATGTTTTTCCATATCCGGTTGGTAAGGAACAAACACAGTCCTTGCCTGACATCAAAATTTCTATGGCCTCTTTCTGCAAAGTCTTTAAGTCAGTGATGTTGGATCTAAACTTGTCCTTGTACTTTGCTAGTCCATCTTTGAGTTTTTCCACCAACAAAGAAAGACGGCCCTGCCGGTAGGGGCCTTAGAATTCTCTGGCTGCCGCTACCTGTAGCGGGGTAAGAACCCTCCAAAGGTAGCCCACCTGTTTGCCGTGGGTGGCGACCCTGTATCTCCACGACGAGGGGATCCTGGTGGTTGAGGTCTTTGTTGGCTTGTCAGGATATTGACATATAAGTCGACCCTGACCAACACACTACTTTGGCCCTAAGTTGTGGGGTAGACGGGCGGGGTACTGGTCCTGTATCCTCAATCGGCTGACCCCTCGGCCGGTGCTGGGTTAGCTTTAACTCCCTTTCGTCCCACTTTCTTGCCTCCGACTTTTCACTCCTTTTCTCCTTTTTCTGTCTTCAAATATACCGTGTTCCGCAAACTCCTTTTCTTATATTTTCCCCTATTAACTATAACCCAGCTGCCGGTCGATACCCCCTTAACGGATCAATCTGGCATTTTGTATGCTTTATAGTATATTTTATGTTGGAGTATCGTATCCTGGTATCACTGGCGTTGGGAGGTCGGAGATCCACTCCCATAAGACGCCCCCTTGTTGGGCTCCGTGGTGGGTGGTGAGCCAGGTTACCGAATAATTGCAAAAATCTCTCATGGAACGCAAACGTAAATGCAAGGACCCGATCCCTACTTTATCGTCCGAAGATTCCGATACCGATACACCTACAAGCACGTGCTTTCCTCACTTTATTGTTGTCGAATCGACAGAGAAAAAGCCGATTACCAAAGTATCCCCTTTTGTGATAGAAAAATCCATCAAAGGCCTTATTGGCAGTGTTGTTTCAGTAAAAAAACTAAAAAATGACTGCTTACTAATTGAAACGGATTGTAAAACTTACTCCGACAAACTTCTTAAACTTACTGACTTCTGTTCGTTAAAAGTAAAAACATACCCTCACATTTCTCTGAACTCGTCGAAAGGCGTAATTCGGTGCCCTGACCTTGCTGGTGTCTCTGAGGAGGATATCCTCAGGGAACTCACGCCACAGGAGGTGTGTGGCGTCCGCAGGATTTCATTCCTGAGGGACGGCCGGCGAGTTCCAACAAATACTTTTGTTTTAACTTTCGCCAACCCATCACTCCCTACTTCTATTAAAATCGGTTACCTCAACGTAAAAGTGCAGGTGTACATTCCCAATCCGCTTAGGTGTTTTCATTGTCAGAAGTTTGGCCACCACGAGTCCCAGTGCAAGGAGGACGACCGTTGCCCACGTTGCGGTGAACAGTCCGCCCAGCACAGGGAAGACATATGTCCTAACCCGCTTAAATGTGTTAATTGTTCTGGACCACATGAGACCAAATCCAGGGATTGCCCTGCCTGGAAACTGGAAAAGGAAGTACTAAAAATAAAGTACACCAAAAACATTTCCTTTCCAGAAGCCAGAAAATTGGCAAAAGACAAGGCAACTCCTGCTGGTGGTGCAACATATGCCTCAGCAACCAAAAAAAGCATCTAAGTGCACAAGGACAATTTCACCCAGTATGAGGTCCCGACTGGTGACCAAATTTCTGACAAACCTATCATTCCCTCCAAATACAAGGACATGTTCTTTGAAAAAGTGTCTTTATTTCATGAGAATATAAGACTTGAAAAGTGCGGACTTTATATTTCGCCTGATCATTCACATATAGGGACATCACCAGATGCTATTCTATCATGTGACTGCTGTGGGAAGTGCACTGTTGAAATTAAGTGCCCATTCTGCAAGAAAGATTGCAACCTTAGTGAAGCCACTGACAAGAAATTTTATTTGAAGAAAGATTGTGAGGGAAATCTCAAGTTGGATTCAAACCATGACTATTATTACCAAGTTCAGACCCAGCTTGGAGTTTGTGGCCTTGAAATGGCATATTTTGTGGTGTGGACTGAAAAAGATCTTCATATAGAAACAATAGCCTTTGATGAAAACTTATGGGTTGAAATTTGCTCAAAGTCAGGTCACGTGTTCCGAACTGCTATTTTGCCAGAATTAATGGGGAAGCTCTTCTCAAGAAAAAACACTGTAGACAGTGTAAATAAGTCAGTAATTTTGAATTCCAATTTAGGTGCCTGCTCAAGTAAATCTGTAAGTCGCGATTTGCCAGTTGGTGAACACATGATACAAACACACACAAGAGTTAAGCCCGTCAAAGTACATGTGGATGATAATGCATCTGACAAAAAGAAAATGAATGTGAATAGTTATGGTGCTACTGCCAGGAAGAAGAATATGGTGAAATGATAGGATGTGACAATGATGCTTGTAAAATTCAGTGGTTTCACAAAAGTTGTCTTAAGATAAAAAATGTGATGATTTATCAATATCGGTTTGCGAAGCAGAGCCGGTTTCATTCTCTGGGATGTCTGGTACTTCGGGGATTGTCACGCCTAATTCCAATAATGCTGATGCAGCTGCCGAGGTCTGCTTCTTTGTTGATCGGTTAAGTGTGCGTTTGTATCTAGCCTTGGATGGGGATGGTGTGAACAGAACATACTTTTGCCCCATATTCACAGTCGCTGCCCAGTCTGGATTGAGCTCATCATAAAGGTCTGCTGGTTTATCTGAAAAAAGATAACAATTTGTGATGTCTTGTCAGACCTCAGCAATCTAACTGGTTGATAAAAAGTACAGGTTATGATTGATCAATGGGAAGCTTGAAATCTGAGATGTTTCTCTATTCTCACTTTCTCCGTCTCACTTTAATTTTCTTTCTTAGGTTTGTGTCCTAAATTTAATTTCAAGTTAATCTGTTGTGTTCGTCACTATATGTACATAAATAGATGATTGATTACTGCTGTAGATGATTTTTCAATGGTTACATCATTAAATATAAAATGTATTTTTAACTTATCTAGCGTTGGGCACAAGGGAGGTAATTGCGTTCGGCCTAATTTTACTATAAAATCCTTGCGCCAAAACTCGTTCATAAAATAAGTGCTGATAGTGACGTAGAATTACGTCGTTTTAAAGGTGATTTTTCACTGGTTAGGCTAAAGAAAATACCAATCATATTAGCTAATACATTTATCTAGACGGGCAAAGCATTCTGGTCGTCGCACCTGGTTTTTCAGACAAAAATAACAGCATCCGAAAATTTCCGAGATCGAGAAAACAAGGTATAAACGATTGCCCGCTCAAAAAATTGTTACATAATTGTAGTATAATCACTATATTTTTTATTTATAATAACTTTTTGGTTGAAAAACACCGTTAACATGTCGATGTTGATATTAGTTTATTACATCTATTATTAAAAATGATGCATGAAAACTAAAAGTTTATGTCACAATAGTTAGGTTATTATTTCACTGTAACTTTGATTGCACAGTAGCTTATAATAATGTACACGGTATTTAAACTTCATGTTTAATTGTAAATGTAGAGGGTTATGCTGGAGGTAAGTAAAAAAGGAGTTAATGTCGCTACTCAGACCATTGTTACTGGAGAAATCCTTTCTACTAAAGCTTATACAGAATAAAGTATGGCAGCTGAATACATAAAAACAAAATATTAAAAACTTGTAATCTAATTTTTTTTTTTTTTTTTTGGGGGGGGGGGGGTGTTACGGCACACCGACACTTAATAGGTCATACGGCGCCGAATACATAAAAGTTTAACGACATGAGAATATAATTAGGTTAAAACTAAAATGCGTGAGTAGAAATAAAAATCTCTCAGGTTAAATATGTGAACGACAAACGAAAAAACAAGTAAATATATTAAAAAGTTAAATTGTATAATGTTAGCATAATAAACAGTTTAAAAATTTATAACTTACTAAGAATACCAATCTCGGTTAGGAAGCAAACAAGTTTAGCATCGGATACCGTCTTAAATAGTTCGTGTATATTATTGACATTAAAATATTTAGATCGAATATGATCTGTGTCAATACAATGTAGTAAGATATGATTAACTGTAAGAGGTTCCTGGCAAGGTACACATTCAGGCTGAACCTCTCTTTTTTAAAGATATGAATGAGTTAACCTAGTATGTCCAATGCGACAGCGGGTCAGAGCTACGTCTTCCCGCCTACTTTCTCTACAAGTAGAGATATTGGCACCGACATTAGGTTTAATTACATGTAATTTGTTATAAACAGTACTGTAATCTTACATTCAGTTTAGATGATATTGGAATTATAAGACATCAAGATATAATTGAATTATGTAATCAAATTGCTAAAACGCCTTGCACGTATGAAAAAGTTGCTGAATTTCTTAAATGTGATCCTGCATTTTTACGAAGAAAAGTCTCCAATCTTAAGAAAAAAATAACTTCACTTAGAGGAGAAAAAAGGAACAACTACTCAGTGAAATAATTTTGAAACCTTTACCATCGACATCATCCACACCCAGTAGTAAAACAAAGTCTGGCGAATTTGAAGATATATCGCTGAAAGCAAAAGTTACCTCTCTCAATGAAACGATATTGGCCTAACAAAATGAAAAAAAAAACATACAAAGAAAGGTTGTCAGCACTGCAAAGTGAAAATGTATCCCTGAAAGAAAGTAAACGTAGATTAAAAAGGCAGGTAACCTCGACATCAGATCTTATTAAAAAGAAACGTGCAAAATGTTCTGAACTTGCATCGCAGGTTAGACTTCTTAGCCTTAGAAAAAACTATACAGAAATACACAAAAAGGGGTAAAAAGATAAAAAGACAATGGCGAAAAACATAACAAAATTACAAAAAAAGTACAAAAAAATGGGTAAATCTCTCCAGAAGAAAGATCAATCTCTGAGAAAGAAGGATGAAGTGAATGAAAGACTAGAACTTGACAAATGCAAAGTAATTGAAGAAAAAAATATCCTTGAATGTGATATTGAAAAAGAGAAAGCTAAAAATGCTTCTCTTGTAGAGGATATTGACTATGTAGAGTCTTTAATTCAAGATGAAAAAAAAACACAGACATTCACACATATGATAGTGAGACAAAAAGTTTTTCAACAGACACACAGTTGTGTGTTATGAATTTGCTTAGCGAAGGTGTATGGGTTAAGCATGTTAATAAACTTATTGAACATGCAGCACAGTTCTGTGGAAAAAATGTTAAACAATTGCCATCAGAAAGAACCATTAATAGAATAGGGGACCAAAGAGCAGGAATTTCTTATTTTCAAATTTCTTAAGAGGTGGGAACAAAAAGGAATACCACTCTGCAATCTGATGAGACGAGAAAAAGTGGCAGTTGTTATGAAGTTTTTTCTGTGAGAGACTCAGATGAAAAGGAGTGGGTGATAGGTCTAAAAGACATGATTGATAAAAGTTCCAGTAATTGTTTTGAAACCTTGAAAGTTATTATAAATGATATCAATGACTGTACTAATACCTCAGTCGGAAAAAACTATTTTAGCAGAAATAAAAAACACCATGTCTGACCGTGCTGCAACTGAAAAAAAAAATCATGACCTACTGCAAGCATATCGAGAAGAAATTCTGCCTTCTGTGTATTCTAATTGGGACTCTCTTTCAGACACAGAAAAAGAATCAATGGCAAGAATGAATAATGTTTATTGTGGTCTGCACATTCTTGTAAATTTTGCAGAGGTCGCTGACAAAGTCATTAAACAATATGAAGAAAACACCAAAACACAAGATCTTGGAGCAGAAGCTAATCCTGACACAAAGGTGTATACAAAGAAAGATGAAAGTAGCAGTATCAGGCTTGTCAGGACAACTTGTAAATGTTTGGCGAGGGGGGGGGGGTGATGAGAATTACACAGAATTCAAAACATTTATGAATGAGAAGGATGAAGAAAAAGGAAGAAGAAAGAAAAGTGCTTCATTACTTGTACCGTTTCGTGGAAACAGATTCAACATATTGTTTTATAATGCAGAAATTGTTTTTTTACCTTGAGAAATGCGAAAAAGAATATTTTGAAATGGCACACAAACCATCCAACAGATTACAACAAGCCGTGTACTTTGATATAAAAGAAACATTTCATATGGCTGTGTTAAAGGCACTCGGTATTTGTTCAAAAATTGTTACGGCTCAATTTTTGAGAGCTTTGGAGGACAAAGATTGCTCATTAGAACAGGCAAGTGCTGTTTATCGATCATTGAGTTCATTTTTGGAAAGGGGTAAAGAAGATTGTACCGACATCATGTGTGGAACAGACGCGCATTTACCTGACCTAGTGAAAAAAGATGTGTATGAAAGACTAATACAGCCTGATGACTATGATGCACAAACTTCTGCATTTTAGAACTGATATTTGCAGCATGGTCTAACTTGATACAGAAAGCAGCCAGTGAACATTTACCAGGCGGAAGGAAGATTAGCATCAGTCGATGAGTCTTTGGCACAGGAAACTGAGTCTGTACCACGCCATAACAAATTCCCAGAGCGTGTATTTTCTCTGTTAGATAAACTTACCAGATATAGGCCAGCCGCTTCAACTTTATGTAATGAAAGTTACATTATGTTCAGTCTCAATCAGACTGGTGAATGGCTGAATTCCTTGCCAGAGGAGAAAAAGAAGCTGTATCTTGACAAGTCCAGAAAAGAAGGCTTACAGATTAGAACAAGGTACCAATTGAAAATTCAAGAAGGGCGTCCCTTGCAAAGAAAAGGAAAACTATTGAGATTTCTTAGAAAGAACATGACAAATATGTTCAGCGTGAAAAATTAATTGACGAAATGCTGTTCTATGGACTTTGGCAATACGAAGAAGTTGTAGAAAATCAACTAAAAGCAATCAAGTCAGATGCTGAAAAAAGAAAAGCACTGATATGCCAAACTTCAGTTCAGAAAAAGTGTTCTCGGACAACAAGGAGATAAGAAACTTTTCCAATTTAGTGAAAAGGGTGAGCAATACAGCATTGAAAAATTAACAACAAATGTGAAAACATTAATTCAGAATGCTTTGAAAGTGCCCAAAGACACAGAACACAGTCTGTTCTTAGGTAAAAAATCATTCATTATCAGATGGAAAATAGAAAACGGACTCCATTTCATGGCAGAGTCATATCAATTGTACCTGGTTATCCAGAGTGGTATAATTGCATATATAAAGACGATGAAGCAGTTTATGTATATAACCTCGCAGTGGAACAAAGGAATGGAGATCTGGAAATTGATGTTGTAGGTAAATGTAGGCTCATATAGGAGACATCAACTTCACTTGTTACAGTTCGGATTGCTGTTATACACTGTAGATCCATTATAGCACTCTCCGGTACAGCACGGGTTCCAATATAAGGCGGAGGTGGGGGTGGGGGGGGGGGGGGGCGTCGTGGCTCCCGTTCATTTTTCTATTAAAATGTGCATAAGCAGTCAAACATTCAGTATTTTGAAATTTCATTAGTGTTTGTGCAGATTACACTGTCTGATTGCTCAATTGAATACTTCAATTTCTCTAAGTGTGACTGTCTATTGTTCGTTTTGAAAAGGTGCGAAACATTCGCAGGTCAGTGTTTCTACAAGCTAAAGTCTCTACCTATTGTCAAATAACCTTGAACCATGATTGTTTGCAACCTGGGAAAAAGTCTATTAGTCTACTGCAATTTTCATCAGAATCACGAATTTTATGCAATGTTTCCTACCTCTTAACCCATAATATGCCTAGGGAATGTAATTGAACTGTAAATGATACGACTTTCAACCACGATTTCTGAATATGGCATCACAAATCATAAAAAAACACTATTCATTTTTTAATAAAGTTTATTCCAAATAATAACTGATATTTTTAATAGAAATGATATTCAAATTCGAAACTAACAAATTCGCATGCAAACTTAAAGAATATTGCACCAAACTTTTTTTTCAAACTTTGTTGGTTTATTTTCACAAGGAACCATACAAGTAAAGGTAGTTGTATAACTACCTAACATAATCATAATATGATGTGTTTTGTCAAATATTTAATGAAAACTTTGGCATAAATAATGAATGCAGACGTCAAACAGACCACCAAAGTAAGTGCACATGTTGAAACTAGTGGGTGGGGTAAAGTTGTCTTAAATAGCGTTATTTCTCTACCGCAGAGGCATTCGATGTTAAATCAATGGCAAAGGTCTATAACGCGGTCCATTTATAACACGGGTTCGTGTCTTGGACCCCCCCCCCCCCCTTCCCCCGCATCAGCCTTATAATGGATCTACAGTGTAGGTACAGTTCTAAAATCTGTTTCAGTTACAGTTTAGAATGTTGTGACAGTTTGGAATGCTGTAACAGTTCAGAAGCCAGTACAGTTCAGAATGCAGTAGACTTAATTAGTGTTTATTGCTTTTTAATATTTTAGCTTTCAGATAATACCAACAAGACTCAGTACTAACAAATTTTCATTGTTTCCTGTTCACTTATATGTTATTATTGACAAATAAAATTATGTTTTCAGTATTTCAGATTTTGAAATTTACAGCATTCTTCATCTTGCAGGTATGTTTTGTAGTGTATTTATTACTAATTACTGACACTGCTCCTTTTTAAAGCTAAGAAAAAATCCCATATTAATATTTAGATGTAATTTTATGAGTAAATCATACTATTAGATGGCAAAATTTTCTTTGACACTGTTATAGATATCTCAGATTTCCATTTAAGCTCGACGTCTATACCAAATCTATAATAATTCAAAGAAATATGATACAATGATTAGTTGTTTTTTTTTTTGTTGTTTTTTTTTTTTTTGCAAGCTGCAAAGAAACCCAGGAAGAACTTGAAAACCTAGGAAGTTATAGTTTAAGGTAGGCTCAATTTCAAATAATGTTGATTTTTTGTAATTTTGCCGTCAGATGTGTACAGTATTAAGTACTCTTGACTATCAAATTATTGGTGTAAAGTACTAATGAATGTATTTTATGTCTTAGAAGGCATTAAAATAGATAAATTAACATTCTGAATGCTTATACAACAGCAAATAAATAGATGCCAGTTGCTAAACGTCAGTTTACCAGTTTTTTGACAAAAAAGTATGCAGAAAATAACACATACCTATAATGCCGTTTTAAAAAAAAATCATCAAAAATCTAATTTTTATCCAATTTTAAAAAACTAAGTGGCATTTTGCTTCTTTAAGATAGTATAATATAAAGCATATATCAAATAAAATGCAAAGCAAAACTAAACTAAATTGAAACAAAACATTTCCTCATATTATCAATATGACTGAATACAATGCAATATATATGTGTTTATAAAACGTTTTAATACAATTTACAATCGATAACTGTCCATGAAAATCTTTTTGAAATGTCCAAAACCATGTTTACGTATATCTATAACACAACGACTTTAAATTTAAATGTCCGATTGGTTAAAAAAATTGTGTAGTGTAGATAAAAACACTAAATTTAGATTCTCAATGTTCTTAGTATGCGTAAATTTTCAAACTCTTTTCGCGGCTGTCGGCGTTAATGAAAGTGTCCCCATTTGTACCAGTCGTTAGCAATGAGAAGAAAAGGCGGCCGATTTCCTCCTCTCCGTACGATTGGCTCGTCGTAACATTCTGTCCGAGAAATTTTCAGGTCAATATTGGGTCCACCCTGTCATTGTTCACCTGACCAGGGTGAGACACCATTACAATTTTTGGCTAGATTGGAACATTATTTGTCAAGATGGATTGACATGGGAAAATGTCCTGAAACATTTGATGGGTTGAACGAATTATTGCTAAAAGAAGAACAATTTCTGAATTCGTGTGGAAAGAATCAAAGTATCATATTATTTTTACTTCATTTTCCCGTTAAAGGTTCTGCGTCAAACTCTTTTTTGTTCGTTAGTTTTAGAATAATATCAGCGCACGATGTCTACAATTCCTTTCCTACGTTATATGTGCTATCAGCGCACGCTATCATAAGTTGTAGGTCACTATCAGCGCATGCTTAATAAGCTTTACGGTAATTTCGTAACTTTGCAATTTTTGGTTTACTAAAATATCATACCCTTGATTTTTTTGGATTTAGTGAAAAATGAGTTTGTGTTAAGTAAGAACTGATGTCTTCGTGTAATAGATTATATGGTTATTTTCCACCTTCAACTTTTATACGTTACACAGTAACAGACCGTAACATGTATCGATGGTAGCGATAGGAACGGCAGGGGAGGTAACTCTTCCTGTTGCCCTTGTCACGGCGCATTTTTTGGTTCCGAAATAGTGTGTTTGGATTACGCTGTTTTACGCTATGAAAATGGTCTGCTTTAGCAAAAAAACTTACTAAACCAGTTTAAGGAATGTTCCGAGGACATGACCAAAAATTTTGAGGGAGAACGGATCATTGCCACTTAATTAAAACTATAAGTAAATTTTTCTCAAAACAAATAAAAACTGATTTAATGGCGTTTTTCTCAAAAAACGGTCATATTCCTATGCTCAGTACCCTTTTAAACTATTATCAGTTGTATTTGCAACTATTTTCGATACCGCCAATCCGTATGCTAATTAATTTCAACCACACTGTAGACTCATATATTTCTTTTCGTCCACCGGTGTAGCCATAACTTTTTACCCGGTGATTTTGCAAAGATTTTAATTTTATGTGCGTATGTGCCTCACATTGCATATTCAAAAGGATTCCTAGTGGAAACAATGGTTATGAGTGAATTCTTTACTGATTTATATAGCACATATTTGAGTATTGAGGATGCAAACAAATGATATTATGCAAAAACATATGATTATTTTACCGGTGTCTAGGTAACTTTTTCCCGTGAAATTTATCCCGAAATAAAAAAAACGAACTACTCTTCCTGATTATTAATATCTATTGTGTCAGTCAACAAACTGTTACATGGAATATGTAAAATGTTGATTTTGGTGATTTTTTTCACCACAGCTCTTTGTCAATGACCTTTTTGATTAATTTTAAACTTAGTCTTACAAAGCATCATCTCGACAACCCCCTCTCACCTGTTCCCCTCCTTCTAGCTTATTTAGTTTTTTTTATTCAGATTTCTGACAGTGAAAATGATGAAAATGTGTACACATATAATCTTTTGGAAGAATATGTGAATGGAGATTTAGAAATAATAAGTATTGCAGTATTTTATTTGGTATCAGGTTTTTAGTTAGTAAAAAAATGCTTTTATTTGTAAATAAATACATTTGAATAATTAATGTTACATTTTAAATTGCTAAACTGCTTTTAACAAATTTCAGTGGATTGATTTACATATGTATTTAAAGGCCATTAGAAGGAAGAGGCAAGTCAGCAAGATAAATAAGACATTTCCTTACGTCACAAGTTTGCAAACCAGTAAAAGGTTAACTTGTCAGTGTAGAGGAAATTAACAAAAATGTACTTCTGAAATAGTTTGCATCTTTGACTTTAGTAAGAATTGAATCAGATTGGATCATTGGCTTGTGTAAACCAATAAAACATGACCATTATTAAAAAACTTGTTGAAATAATGATAAGTATTAAGAAATTACTAATAACCAATGAACTTGTGCTGAGGAGTGTTTGAGAATATTGACATGGTTTGTATTTTGACTATAGTAAAACAAACACTTAAGTGGTTGGATCAGTTCAGATCAGTTTGGATGGTGGACTTAAGTAAACCATTGATCATTGAAGAATATGTGTTGACTTAGGCTTTTCCTTGAAGCAGATGACAACTATTGACAGTTTGCATCTTTGACATAACTAGTTAAAAGAAAAAGAGTTAAACTGTTAGTGAGATTAATAAACTTGTGTACTTGAATCTTGACAGTTTGAATCTTCGGCTTAAGTATACCTGTAAACAGTGAACTTTGTGTTGAGTTTTGAAATCCTTGTTGAAAATATACTTTCCCCTTGTGAAGATTTAGAAGAGTTAAGCAGTTATTAAGTTTAACAAAACTTCACTTAAGTAGCTAATACTTTGCTGACCAGAGCCTTGTTTCATGTCGTGATATATCATACATTATTATATATATTTAATATATTATAAATATATATATATATATATATTTATTGTAGGTGATAATATTACACAATAAAATTGGATTAATAGGAATAAAATGGTTCATATTTTGTGTTATCACAAACATGCTACAAAAAATAGCAAATAACATAAATTTTTGAGAAAGAAATGTTTCTGATTGTCTTGGTGGTCATATTTTTGCTTATTTTGTGAATGATAATGATACTTGTTTCACATTTTTTTCTTAAAATTTCATATTGTTTTCACAAAAAATGTGTTATTTCAACTGAAATTATGAATATGCAAAGTTTTCAACACAAAACAGCCCTTCCTCATAAAAATGTATCAATTTAAATGTTGGGAACCAAATTTTCTTACTTTTTTAAAAAAACGTTGACAACGGCTTGCTTATATGATGGTACAGAAGTGACCATAACTTTGCCATTTATTGATGGAATTTGATGAAGTTTTTTTTATTGAGTTTCTCACATCCATAGCTACAAATAAATGCTATAAGATCAATGAAATTATTTTATTTTCAAAAAGTCGTTCCTATACCTATCGATGGTGTGTTCGTGTGGCAAGAAAGGCAGGACAAACAACATCCCTACCAGAGCATGCGTGCCTCCATGTTGCATATACTCAGTGGCTAGACCCAGACTCTGAAAATATATCATGCATTTCAACGAGTGACTCATAAAATTAATGTTAAAAACGACAGGGTTAGTTATTTTAATAAACAAACAATACAATTCTATAAAAAAATACAATTTAATTAAAATGTTATATTTAATCATTGCACATTTGAATATGATATCTTATTTAAGTCCTTGTAAGCATGTATTAATCATTAGAATATACAGACTTGAGAATTGCAAACAATAAAAGACAAATGATGATAGATCAAGTATGGTTTATATCAAATACATATCGCATTTAGTGTAAAGTCTAGTGGCATGTCAAAGGTTTAGCATATAAAACATTACCTTGTGTCTTCTTAGCGGCGGGTCCATCCTGTTTCGCAGAGGAGTCTTGAGAAGCAGGTCCGTCGTGAATTAGACGTCTTTTACCCCTGTTCTCTTCTCTTAAGCTGCACAACTCTTCTCTTAAGCTGTACAACTCTTCTCTTAAGCTGTGCAACTCCTCCCTTGTTTTCGTCAATTCAGCGCGTAGATGAGCAGCGTCTTCTAGCGCCGCATTGTGCTCACTGGATGTGCGCTGCAGCGCGTCAAATAACCGATCAATATTTTTAGCTTGCTTAGTTTCTTTTTTAGCAAGCTGCTGTGTTAGATTGTTCGCCGTATCAATTAGACTCTGCATATAATTTTCAGCAGTCTGTTGCTGCTGATTCCATATTATTATCATGAAGTTTAACATAGTTGACATGAAACCTTCAACTCCAGACATATTTATACTTAAAGTAAATTTTATTCGCACAAAACCGCTTTATGAGTAAGTTTTGACTTGAAAATAAAGGAGCGGGCTCTATATATAGGGAATCGAACCTATACTCCCCGGATGTGGGTACGCCTGTGATCAAGCGTTTGCATTAGCAACGCTAGTAGAAGTCCCGGTTGTGATGGATGTCTTGGTTGTGGTGGTTGTCATCTTTGTGGGAGGAGCATGGACGATGTGGTTGCAGCATAGGTTGTGTCAGATTTCTTGATTGTAGAAGTGGATGCCGCTGGAGCGACGCTATTATATGTCTCGGTTGTGATGGATGTCTTGGTTGTGGTGGTTGTCATCTTTGTGGGAGGAGCATGGGACGATGTGGTTGCAGCATAGATTGTGTAAGATTTCTTCATTGTTGAAGTGGATGCAGCTGGAGCGTCGCTATTAGATGTCTCGGTTGTGATGGATGTCTTGGTTGTGGTGGTTGCCATCTTTGTGGGGGGAGCATGGGACGATGTGGTCGGGACATCGGTTGTGTCAGATTTCTTGATTTTAGTAGTGGATAGATAATGTATCTCCCTTGCCGTTCCCCACACAGAGTCTACCCCGTCGTACATGTAACGAATGTGTGGTACAAGTCGATCTTGTATCGCTGTCCACCTATGGGCCTCTGCTTGTCTACGTGTACATACGGCTCTTCACTGGCCTAAATACGGCTACAAATGACAAATGACGTCAATTTACTTCTCAAAATCAAATATTTAGTGTGTTTCTACATAACATACAACACGTTTACCATATAACACGTGTTCCTACTTAACAATTATACAATATCCCATGTGTTTCTTCATATCACTTAGACCATATCGATCATTTTGCATCATATTAGTGCCTCTATCACATAGTAAACCAATGGTAAAATACCATCGTACTTGAACCATATGTCTGCTCTATGGTTTTACATAAGTGACTTTAAACAGTGCATTTAAACAGTGCATAAGTCTCACTCAACTATAAAACCAGACCTACTGTCAAACCTTCAACTTTACGTTTACCATTCTAGTGAAGTATCGAAATATTTATCCCATTTAGATTTAACCGAAAATAAATATGGCTTCCAAATCTTAATATACTGAGAGAAAAAAGTTTAGCAAGTTCGGAAATATTTCACTGGTTTATTGAAACTATACCAATTTGACTTAAACCAAGTACATAATTGAATAAAGCATTTAGTTTTCAATTAGTTTGTAACAATAAATTGTCAAAACCCTGTTGCCTTAGCTCACTGTACAGCCTGAAAGACGTTAGGGGTAAGGCGTCAAAATTCACAAGGAGTTCAGTATCTAATGTGACCCCCGTTACAAGCTAATACTGCTAAACACCGACGTCTCATGCTACAAATTAGCTTTCTGATAACACGTAGAGGGATTCTGACCCACTCAACTCGCAGAGCACGTTCAAGGTCCCGCACGTCGTCGACGTCATGATTCTCTCTTACACGACGACCTAAATGGTCCCATAGGTGTTCAATCGGTGAGAGATCAGGCGATCTTGCAGGCCAGGGGAGAAGTTGCACGTTGTTTCGACGTAGGAAACCCTGTGTGTGACGCGCGTTATGCGGGCGGGCATTATCTTGCTGGAAAATCCCCACGTTATGTTGCTGCTTAAATGGCAATGCAACAGGTTCGAGGATTTCATCACAGTATCTTTGTGCATTAAGGTTGCCAGGCACAGTAACGAGTTCAGTCTTACCATCATGGTAAATCCCAGCCCAAACCATTACACTGCCACCTCCGTATCTATCTCGTTGGACAACGTTGTCTGCGTGGAGCCTCTCACCTCGTCTACGCCACACTCGAATCCTGCCATCCGCGAAGGATAAATTAAATTGCGATTCGTCGGTAAATAACACATTGTTCCATTGTCTGCGTGTCCATGGACGATGTCCTCGAACCCATTGGAGCCGTTCCTGACGATGCCTATGCGTCAACGGAATCCCGACGTAAGGCCGACACGCCTTTAGCCTTGCCGCGCGAAGCCTATTTCTCACAGTTCTGAGGCACACCCTAGTCCCAGTAGTATTCATGAGATCTCGGGCTATCTTTCCACTGGACATAAACCGGTTACGTCGAGAAAGCGTCGTGATGTGACGGTCTTCGCGTGGCGTTGTTTTCCGTGGTCTACCTGATCTGGGTCTGTCGTTGACTCGTCCTGTTTCCCTCAGACATTGCATATGTCTAATCTGTTATAAAAAACATTTAAATAGTAATACTTTACTGAATCATGTGAAAAGACTTCATACTAACTTGAAACTTAATTTGCAAAATGGTATTGATTGTAGATTAGTAATGGGTGTATTTTTTTAAGCAAATAACAAATAACAAACAGTAAAGTTTTATACATTTTTTCATATAAACATACAAATGATATAAAACAATCCATGATACATAAAATAATTTAAAAAAAAAAGAAATATTTCCCTCCTCCCCATCTCTCAGTTCCACCTTGACAACTGCACCATCTATCCTTTTTACCAATACAATTGGATTTGATGTCTGAAAATAGAAACAGTACAGAGTGAAAACTTTATTACAATGAAACACTATTACAATTTTTGTTCTAGTTGTATCCATTTGTTTATGATTAAAAATAAACCCAAACTTAAAATTAGTAAAGTTTTTTTTTATACTTACACTTTACGAGAGCAGATGATCAAATTATAATAATATTGAATATTTACTAAAGTACTTCAAAACTATAATATTTTGATGGTATTTTTTGTTTTGTTTATTTATTTACTTATATATTGTAATGTTAAAAATTGTTAAATCTAGTCATATAGGAGTTTTATTCATGTTGCATTGATCTAATTTCGTAATATTATAAAGAATTATTGTTCTTTGACTCTGTTAAAAGAGTGAATAAAACATTTTTTATCCTCAACAGAAAATATTCTTGACTTTTTAAAGCATTTTAATGGTAGTTTTAACTTACATTTTTACAATTATTTACATATATGATTGTTATGATTAAGCTTTTAGAAATTGTAGTAACTTACCAGTGCCTTTCTTACAAGCTCATTGTAATCCTGTTCCTCCTCCTCCTCATGGTCCTTCTCCTCCATCTCCCCCGCCTCCTCTTTGATAGTATCTTGTCTGTAAGCAAATTTTAATATGCTATATGTTTTGGATAATATTTTATTTTATAAGTACAAATAGTACTGTTACTTTCTTTAGATATAAATACATTTTTGTTTTTCCTACAGTCAAGACATATTTCTTTCCAGAATAAATAATATGCTATCGTTATTTCTCTTTCTGTAATGGTTCTATATTGTAGAATTTTTCTTGTTTCACCATGTTCGTTGTTTATTAAAATATACAGTTTAACAAGCGTATGACTTTTTTTTTCATACAAATTTAATAATGTACCTTGAACTATCTCTTTCTGTAACTGCAGCAGCAGCAGCAGCTTCTTCTGCTTTCTATAAAAGAAATATTAAAATATTATTTTGTTGACTTAATGCGAAGATTTTTTTTCATTTAAGACTATCACAGCAAAAAAATCAGTAAATGTACCATAAGATAATGCTTACATGTAATGTTGACTTAAATGAATAATATAAGAAAAGAAATATATGGTATGTTGTAAAGATGTCTGAAATCTGACGAATGAATAAAACGAAACATACACATCTAAAATCCGTCAAATAAAACGAAACATAAAATGAATGCTTGAATTTATTTACCTTAACCAGCTGCCGGTGTTGATCCATTATGGAGTCGCACTGGATTTTTAAGCTTTGTTGCATCCGCTGTCCCTCCATTTGACAGCGGCTCAACTCCACCTGTTGCAGACTCAACTGTCTGACATTGTTATAGATTAGCTCCATTTGTTGCCGTCGCACAGCATCACGACTAGCAAGTCGTTGCAATGCTGTTTCTTGCTGCTGCATACACGTCCGATATTGATTAAACTGCTGTTCTTGCGACAGCAGCTGACGTTGGAGCTGCTTCAACTCCGTTTGCTGCTGCTCCAACCGGAGTTGGAATTGCTCTAGCTGATGCTGCTGCTTGTTCAAAGCATCATGATACTCCACCTCCTTCGTTTTTTTTTTTGAATCTTGCTCTTGCGAGAGCAACAAAAAGAAATTGAAATATAAATATTAATATGCGTTTTCTTTTTTTTCTTTTTTTTGGTGAAACCAGTAAATGAAAATGGTAATCCTGTTTAAATGATTTTGAGTGAAGACCGTAAAACACTACCTTGTCATAAACTGTATTTTAGGTTTTACTTAAGACAATGAAAAATAAGTGAATTGTAAAAGTATTGCAAATTGTAGAATATTTATATTGCCTTTACGTGAACATATGTTGAAGATATTGGCATTAAATTGTATTGACAAATGGTAGAAAAATAAACACGAGAATAATAACTTTACTATTTTTTTCTATTTACAAAGTTTAAAAAAAAAAAATTAAATACTTAGTATAGAGAACGTTAAAAAAACAGCAGAAACGTAAACTACAGCCTACCTCATTTTCCAATCGGACGCACCTTTTGCTGGCATCTGCCAACATGTTCACAAGTTGCGTTACAGGCGTGTCCATATTTATATTCGTAGACTTCAAGTTTTGACAAAAAACTGATATTGCTTCAGGTGCAGGCGAGTTTAAATAGCAATTCTCTGGTCAGTGCGATTTCTTCCGACTTTTTGAACTTTGCTGACTATTTAGAAATTTGAGGTTAAAGGCATCATTATGGTAAAAAGGGTAATACATTTTCCATTCTTGCATAGTGGTCTAAAACATCGCTCTTACCAAATTGTTTAACTTTTGCCATTCATCAATGATAATATTTGTTTACTGACACACTAATGTATAAATTATGACTATCCGACTCCATCCATATTAGATTTAATATGATTAATGGAATATACGTGAGAAACATACTATGGGGTTGGATGCTGTTTAACCTTTTGCCATTCATCCATGATTTTTATTTATACACTACTGCATAAATTATAAATACCCGACTTCATCCATATTATATGTGATATGATAAATGAAATATACGTGAGAGACTTATCATGGGTGGATGCTTATTAGAAGATAAATACTAAACGTCTACTAATCTAAAATATTAACAAAATAACAAAGCAGACATCGACTGTTTGCCTAGCACTTTCATTTACAGATAAACTTGAAATGGTTACATTTACACCATCATATAAACAAATAAAATTATACTCCCTGTACCTCAGTTTAATTGAAACAAATATCGTGTTACATAAAAACAAATTAAACAGGTTTCCATAAATGCAGCTATACCAGCAATTACACAAACAGTCCTTCAAACATAAAAAAGTACAACAAACAAACAAAATTGCACTTCTTGTGGACTTCCTGTCCTCATGTCGTCTAAATGTCTTCCGAGCCCTCCTCATGCTGTGGGGAGACAGGGATACCAGCTGCCACTATACTAGCTGTGAAAATGTTCTCACCTAAGGATTGTCGGGGAGCCGACTGTTCTTGTGACTGTATCTGGAGGTAACCCGGGTGTGATTGGCGAATATAATCGCACCCCATGGAAGCCCACACGCTGGCTGGAGGTGGGTCGCTGGTCCACTGCGAGGGATCAGGCTGCCACTGTGGTTGCTGGTATGACCTGCTACTGCCTGCAACTGGAGCTAGGGTTTGGGGCGAAGTTTGAGTGTCACTGCGTGTATGGGCTTTTCGCTGGACATCTTGCAGAACAGCCCAAATGCGGTCTGATGCCTCCATGTACAGGTCCTCAGGCAGCTGTCTAAGAATGTTCGCACTCATCTCGGCAAAGTGTTGCCTCTAACGCTCTTGGGCGGTACTTTCTGGTCGGAGGTACCTTGCCAACTTGTCACCTACCACCATCAGCTGCTGGCTACAACGAACAAGAGCCTGGATACCCCCATCAGGCGCTGTATGAACTACCTTGGCTCTCTTGGGGTCACGCACAAGTGGAGGTTGCGTGTTTGAGGCATGGTCTGAAGACGCAGAGATAGGAGGAGTAACATCTGGTCCCTCTAACGAGGCATCAGCTGCAGAAACGACCTTTTCGGTTTCTTGGGTGGGGGCAACTCGGCTAGTCTGGTCCTCATCATCAAGCTCAGAAAGTTGGACGTGAAGTCTGGCTGCTCTTTTCTGCTTCATCTGTCAAACATAAATTAAAAAATACTTTAAAGAGTTGTGTACATTTTTAAAAACAATATTGGAAACTGAAAATATGAAAAAATGCATTTTAAAATAATGTTTAGAATATATAATGACGTGTAATGAAAAGAATTTGTTATACTTACGCTGCAAACAGTTCGTGACTTCACTTCACCTATCTGTGGAAGGAGAAACTGGAAACGTTCCCACAGTCTCCTGGCCTTGTCGGTGACTCCTTCTACTTCAAAGCCACTCCCAGATGGAGTGACTTTCTTTTTCTTGATGTCACACAGCTTGGACCTTTTGGACTGATACCACTGTTTGATATCCTTGGTATCACGGCCTATAAGTTCGCTCAGCTCCTCCCATTTCCTCTCCCTGGATTGTGTATCCCTCCATTGGTCTCTGTGTTTGTTGTACAGGAAATCATTGGCTAACAAGAACTCACGAATCTTGTCCTGATCTTCCTCGGAGATGATACTGAAAGTACACAACAAACAAAGCATTTGAAAATAATTACATAGGATGAGAAAACATGCATTTTCCGTTTCCATCTCCCCACGGGCTGGACATAATTTCTTAAATGGAATGATTAAGTAAGCCACGAGCTAAAACAATAATGAAACAAGAGGGCCATGATGGTCCTGTATTGCTCACCTGTCGACAACTGCACTTACTGACCCTTGTGATCATGCTTTGAACAATCTTGGAAGAGGTTCACTAGACAATGCTACATACCAAATATGCCTTGTAGTTTTTGACAAGAAGATTTTTAAAGGTTATCCTATATAACACTATGTGAATCTCATGCGTCCCCTTGTGGTCCCCTTTTGATCCTAGAGGCATTATTTGAACAATCTTTGTAGAGGACCACTAGACGATGTGACATACCAAATATCAAGGTCATAGTCCTTATGGTTTCTGACGAGAAGATTTTTGAAAAAAAAATCTATATAACTCTATGAAAATGTGATTCGGCCCCTAACGGGGTCCCTTTTGATAGTAGAACCATAATTTGAACAAACTTTGTAGTGGACCACTAGATGATGCTAAATACCAAATAAGAAGTCTCTGGGCCTTGTAGTTTCAGAGAAGATTTTTGAAAATTGCTTTTTGAAACCCTTTTTTGGCCCCTGTGACCTAGATATTCATTGAAACGGAACCATTTGAACAAACTTGGTAGAGGTTGATGCAAGGAACATCCCAGGCAAGTTTCATCAAATTTGGCCAAGGGGTTTCAGAGGAGATGTCGTTTAAAGAAATTGTTGACACACGGACGCACAGTCGGACGGACGACGGACATCAGTCGATCACAAAAGCTCACTCTGTCACAGCGTGACAGGTGAGCTAAAAAGTGTGGGCGTTGACATACTTTTTTAAAATGAATAAAATTGAATCAATTTTGATCTTCTTAAGTCAATTTAAATATAATTTAAATGTTGCTACTAACACTATGCGATTCCTGGGCTTCTTGGTCTTGGACTTAGGCTGGGTGTTCTGAGGATCGCCTTCCTGGGTATCGCCTGCAAGGTTGTCACCAGCCTGTGTCTCTCCACCATCCGCACTGTCATGACCATCAGAGGCATCATCATGAACAGAATCATAGGATTCGTTGCCAACCACTGTAGGGTCATTCCCACTCATCATAGGAGCGACGGTATGAGGTTCAAGGACCTCCCTAGGGCAGTTCTCTGGGGAATGCTGCTGCTTGGATCCGCCACTACCGCTTTCATCTGTAGCACCAACTGTACCCCTGGAACCGTGGCCACAAGCTCTTCCCCTGACGATGGAGCCTTTTGTGATCTGTGGGACCTCATCAGAGGCAGTCATGGGGGCCTTGCCTTTGTCGGATTTCTTACCTTTTCTTTTTACAGGCATGATTATAAAACAACTAAACGTCTTACAGAATTTTCAGAGAATCTCAGTCTAATGTGACGTGGATTAAACACCTGCAGAAACTGGAGCAAAACTACTGGCGAAGACCTATATAATACCGAGCAGCACCCGACATCACCAATCGAACGCCGCCCTGTCTCCGACTAGCCACCGATTGACCAATAACGAAATCAGACAGGTCACCGGTCACACGCGTCCGGCAAGCGATCAACAGCCGATGAGTTCTTATGAATACCGATTGGCCACTTACAAATTTAAACCAACCGATGACACGATGGCGGAAATGGATAGATCACAGATTGAATCCCTATTAACCACCGATCAAAGCCGACGAAATCTCACATTTTAATTCTCATCTTTTTGTGTCGGTGGTAAGTAGTAGTTGATCGGTTGCTTACCGGTGACCCATCGGTGATATCGGTTGTAGACAGGTTGTCAAGTGGTTATTTGTAAAATATTTTCACCGATCGAGAATTTTAAACATGTTTAAAAATCCCAATCGGTAATTTTTCACCGACAAAACTTATCTTTTCCCAATAACAGTTGATAGGTGGAAAACAGGTGACCAATAGGTGATATCGGTGTTAAATACGTTGTCATCGGTTCACTCCATAATTTGGCTAAAATAACTACCGATCAGTCACCGATGGCTCTGTGTAACTGGGGTTTAACAATATATAATTTTGTACAGCGTTCATATATATATATTGTGGTGATATATTTTTTTGAGGAAAATGGAATGTATTTAGGGTTTTATATTATTCACATTGTTTTAAAATCTTACCAATTCCCAGGTTATTGCTATATATATATATTTAAAACAACAACGTGTATTTTATTATAAATTATGATATACTGATTAATTGTATATAGTCTTTATTGTATGAAGAAATATGTATTCCATTTGAACAAGTTGTATAAGTGAACTGTATTTTATAAGGATTCAACTCACCTTTGTTGTTGTTAACACCAGTGGCGACATCAGTGGTGCCGGTGTCGTCATCGGTGGTGCCGCTGGCGACATCGGTGGTGGTGTGGATGGTTCGGACTGTAATAAAGAATCTGTTTTAATTATATATATGTATTAAAACGTGAATCGTATTACATGTGTTCTTCATATTTTACATTCCATCCTAATGTACATAATAGCGAAATTGATAAAACTAATTGCGACAAATATATACATGGATTGACATAGTAATATTAAAAATAACTTTAAAGATATCATTAAAGTTGTAAACAACTATTTTAAGGCAATGTTAGCATTTAACAATTCTGGTAAACGTACTTACTACGTTTCTAGAAATGCAATTGCTGTTTTATGTGTGACCAATATTTGGATGAAACATGAAAATGTATACCCATGCAAGCATTAAAAAAGATAAAATAGCAAACTACCCTTCCAATAAAAAAAGATATAGATAAAATAAAAAATACATATAGTGTAAATAAAACACAAAAGTTATAGCAGGTCAGCTGGAGTTATAATTAAACGTTGTAAACGTTATAAAGTGAACGTTGATTGTTACACCGCAGGTCAGCCGAACATAATGGGCATAAAACTAAAAAACGTACCTGGGATCTTACGTAAAACACATCCTCATATCCTTTTGCTTCTTTTAGAAGATTGTTTAATTCATTAACTTCACTCATGTTGAATGAAATCGACTTAGACTTTCCGTAATTGAATGATCCGTCTCGGCGATAACAGTTTTTCATGTCACTGATATGGACATACGTTAATCCTTGAAACGGAGTGAGACATATTTCTTTTCTTCTCCCAAATTTAGTATAAGCTCTTGTGAGCTGATTTTCATAATTTCGTTTTTCCTGGAAAGCCATTATGACAATTACTTAAGAACTTAGTGATCAAGTACCGTTAAGCAAGACAACAAAATTGCGAACGCAATATTCGCATGATGCAGGGGTTCTACTTTTTATACCTAAACGTTTGGGTGTTCATATCCATTACTATTGGTCATTGGGCGGAGTTTTAAAATAAAAAGTAAGAACAAATCTTAAATTCACATGTCAATCATTTTATAAATTCATAAATATTCACTTATCATATGTACGGACTAGTGATTGGGTATAGTTTGCGTCGTATCGGAAATGTACGGAAAGTGCCGAGATTCTACGAGTGTAGAGATTGTGAACCGATACCAGTTGCTGAGTGTATTGAAGTTAATATGCTAATAGTAAAACAAGTATACATTCATCTCCTAATTCTAACTTCATTTAACCTAAAGAAAATAAACATTGATTTCTGCTACAAACATAATCTTTGCACTCAATTGTCGACAGTATAGTGTGTTTGAAAACATCGATTTCCGGTATTTAATAAGCATTGCCGAGCCCCGTCATTGAAATCATACCAACATTCATCTGCACAGACAGGTTTCCATGTCTCTTTAGTAGAGTAAAGGAGAGGGTCCTATGGTAGTGGTCTAAGATATTAGAAAAGGTACGTTATGGAACAGATTATAGAGACAGAATATCTTTTAAATTAGAAATAATTAAATTTAAGTCTAGTCCTTGTGAGCATGTATTAATCAGTAGAATATACAGACTTGAGAATTACAAACAATATAAGACAAATGATGATAGATCTAGTATGCTTTATATCAAATAAATATTCATCGCATTTAGTGTAAAGTCTAGTGGCATGTCAAAGCTTTAGCATACTATACATAAAAAAACATTACCTTTTGCCTTCTTAGGAGCGGGCTCATCCTGTTTAGAAGCCGGATCCGTCTTGAGAAGCAGGTCCGTCCTGAGTTGGAGGCCTTTTACGTCTGTTCTCTTCTCTTAAGCTGTACAACTCTTCCCTTGCTTTCTTTAATTCTGCGCGTAGATGAGCAGCGTCTTCTAGCACCGCATTACGCTCATTCGATTTACGTTGCAGCGCGTCAGTCAAACGATCATTATTCTTAGCTTGTTCAGTTTCTTTTTGTGCCAGCTGCTGCGTTAAATTGCTTACAGTATCAAATAGACTGTGCTGATGATTTTAATCAGTCTGTTGCTGCTGATTCCACATTGTTATCATGAAATTTAACATTGTTGTCATGAAAATTTCAACTACAGACATATTTATACTTAACGTAAATTTTGTTCGCGAAAAACCGCTTTATGAGCAAGTTGTGACTTGAAATTAAAGGAGCGGGCTCTATATTTAGGGAATCGAACCTGCACTCCTCGGATGTGGGTACGCCCGTGATCAAGCAGACGGGGCTCAATATGATTGGGTAATTTTAAAGTCGCACCATATGCTAAAAACAGTTCAGCAGAAACCTGTTTTTCTTTAAAAAGAAAAAGATGTGTCATCACAAATTTTGCAGGCTGGATGACCTATAATCAGTGGTTACACTGTTTTTCGCACAATTAACATGAATAATGCACTTGCGACTTTTTGCATTACAAGTTTGGGGAAAATCTCTATGATAACTCGTTATTGCACATTAAAATGCATACGCAGGTATATATGCAGTGCACCGCAATGCTCAATTCTTGCCGGTTTCGTCGAAGTAAAAACGTACAACCTAGAGGCACTGTTTTTGCACAAATTATACATATGAAGTGTTTGAGCCTTATTGTTTTACAAGTCTAAGATTAAACTTTATTATTTTACGCTATAATCCGCTAAAAGGCATATGCGTTGTTTTGCAATGCTTAATAATTGCATTTTTTCCAGATTCAGCTATTTTTAGCTCACCTTGAGCGCAATGTGCTCAAGGGGAGCTTTTGTTATACCGCTTTGTCCGTCGTTCGTCGTCAACATTTTACCTTGTGAACACACTAGAGGCCACAACAAAATCAGTAGTCATTACAAATGAAAGGTTAAATTAGTAATTAAAATGGGGCTGTTTGAAGGGAAAAAAGAAACAATTGTGAGACCAAAATAGGGGAAAACAAGTAAAAACACACTGTTTTTGTGTAACTGCTTAATGACAAAATGTAACACAGAAAGTAAACCAAAATTTAGATCATAGAATTATGAAGTTTGAAGTTGAATTGTTCTACTTTTTATCGCCTTTTTTATCTGAAAGACAAAACTTGTCCCAAACTTACATCCTCCTGTCATGGGTGAACAACAAACATGTATAAAAAATTGTTTTAATCTGTGTAGCCTTTCTTGAGTCAATGTCCAGATACCATTTTTCTATATTTCAGTAAGTATTTTTAAGTAACAGTAACGTAACCATGACATTGACCTTATTAGCTCCAAAGTCAAAGTTGACCAGTACACCTCCTACACTTCACAACTACCTCTTTTTGGGCTGGTATCCTTATATCAAGGATAGTAACAGTGACCTTCACATTGACCCAACCAGCCTCATTGTAGAACTTGATCTGAATCTGCAATCTTGACAAAAATGTCCAATTATCAGCAGATCAGGTCAGTACATTAACAATGTAGTATGTATACATGATTTGAACTAAAATGGTGTGCTTAAGTAAAAAAATAACAACATGAAATCAATAACTGTACAAGCATTTGGCATTAAACATCTAGTAAGGTATAAGAAAGTATAGATAAAAGCACTTCTGACATTTGTCAGATATGAATGTTTCATACAAGTAAAAAAACTATTGCCAAGTCAGAATAAAATGTAATCGAAAACATTTTTAGCAGAAACGAAAAAACTAGTTAAAGGTGCTACTTAAGTTTAAATGTTGGAAAGACTAATGTAAAATATTTAAGGATTCTGAGAGAATTTCATATTAGTTGGCATTATTTCAACTGTCACAGGACAACACACTTGATTAGCATAAGCTTGTATTAAGTTAAAATTGTATTTAGAAATAATGGTGTGCTAAAGTAAAATCAACAACATGGAATCAATATATGTACAAGCAAGTAGTCAGCAGATAATTTAGTTGTCTGAGAGGACTCTTTCCAGGGAAACCACAGAGTTCATTTTTATTTTGATTTTGTACGGATTGTTCAAAATGATAAAATCCTCAAGAGCATCAACATCTGTCAGTAATTCATGTTTGCCTTCCTTGTTTAGAAATTCTGACAGTATTTCATGCTTAATGGTAAGTTTTTTCTGGAATCTCCTTAATGTGGTGGTGCGCCAGGAGGCGCACTCTGCAGTTGAGTTTTTTTCTGAGTTGTTTGAAGTGGCAATTGTTACATCTAATAAGTTGACTTGTCTCGTCTGAAATGATACTGGCAAAACAGACACTGCAACTTTCACGTTTCTCAACTGCCACAGATGAAAGTTCCACTTCATATGTTGATGTCTTGTCTTTTACTTCCACAACGTTCTCAAATGCCGTAATTGGTAAAATTTGAGTGGTTGAAGTGGTGTTCAGTTGTATTTTCTCTTCAAACACTCTCCCAACAACATTACTTATCTGGTAAAATGACTGGCGAAATTGATCTAAGGAAGTCTTCCTTCCATATGGCTAAAATGGTTGTGGCTGTAGATTTTTATTTCTGCTCACGTATTTTAGTTTTAACCTGATAATATTATACTGTCGTTAAACTTCAATGTATTCGGCGCCGTATGACCTATCAAGTGTCGGTGTGCCGTAAAACCCAAAATACAAATAATTTGCACATTCTGCTTTCAAATTTAATTAGCATTAATTAATATTAACTGTAATTATGAGACCAATTATTGTGAAAAACTACCAATTTCGCTGGTAATTCTATTATATTTATTCCAAAACTATACATGAACTAAGTTAATGAGTTCTTGAATCAAAGTTAGCCAATGAAATTTACACAATAATTCACTTTTGGGTCCATGGTCCATGGTCCATGAAAGGAATTCAACACAAAACCAAATCGTCAAAGAGCAAGTCTGTCCCAAGGGCCCATGCTGACATTTTATAGTCAGTGGCATCGTCGTAGGTTTCACCTTCTGACCAGTACGCAACAGTGTATGACTTGTCTGTTTTTGTTTTGTTTTGTTTTTCAATTTTTCGATTCTCCCACAATTTACTATCTTGTCATTAGAATCTTCATCATACCAAGTATGGAAAATGTCATGTCCTACCACAGTGCCCGTCAAGATAGCTTTCAATGATGAAAGAAGATCATCAGATAAATCGGGAAATTCAGTCCTGATTTTCCCGACATCAACAGTTTTAATCTTTTTTCAAGGTCTTTTCTGGCTTTTTCATCTTTCTTCTGTTGCTTAAGAGCTGCCCTTCTGGACAGCTCCTTTTTCAAGTTGGTTTGCTTTTTGCGAAACACCTGCCTTTTCCTTCTAGCACGACCTACAGCCCATTTTACAGTGCGATCTCTTTCATCCTGGTACATCCCGTCCAAATAGGCTGTAAAAAATGTTAAATATATATAAATGCTGTAAATAAATCATATATTATTTTCATGCTGATTAAAAATGCAAAGGTAACACATATTCGTAAAATACTAATAAAATCATGATAGAATCATGTTAAAATCATTCAACTTCCTGAGCACATGGCATTTGTTTACAAAATAATGTGAATGGGCCAATCAGGAAGCAGTATTGTGTCACGTGACGTGGTAACCCAGAGTAGAAAAATCCCTCCTAAAATATGCAAACATCGGCCTTATTAAAGGTCAAATTAATGAAATATTGCTCAATCTAACGAAAATAAATCAATATAAATTTATTTAAATACATTTTAATTCATTTCAAGTTGATTCTTTTGTCAAATCTGGTATGTTTTATGAAAGTCAAATTTTGTCCAGCAGCCCAGCTGGCATGTATGTACTGCGGCATTGAAACAACATACTGCTGATCAATGGATTCCCGTGACATTTAGCATAATTAAATCTGACAACTTACAAAACAAGATACTGTATCGTTAGTAAAACGTTTTACTCACCTTTTTGTGTATTCTTGATGACTTTGTAGGGTAAAACTTCGAGAAATTTGGGATAAATTTCGGCGGAAAATTTGCTTCGATTTTGAAAATTTGCCGGCTGAGAGTATTGGTGTACGAGTGTTCTACGTCATCAGTTCTTGTGTACTTTCATGATTTGCATAACAAATACGCAAAAACGAGTTTGTTATAGGGTCCGAGTTCCGGTGAGTGAAACGAAAACGAGGCTCTCGACTAAGCTGTTTAAGCGTGGATTTGATGATTGCCACATACCTTTGTTATAAACTACTAGAAAGTAACAGCGATTGATAAAGCAAACGTGTTTTAAGGGTACCAAGTTATAAGTTTGAATATAAGTGAACATCTTCAATAAAGTTGTTATTTTGAAATAAAATATACAATTCAAAGAATAGTTTGTATTCTCTCTATTCTCTATTCAAACCTGCTAGATTTCGTTATTAGTTTTTGCATAATATAAAACTTACCAATTTTCATCGTTATCATCATCTTTTATGATTATGCACTCATCATATAACGATGGTATCTGAATTGGTGGAAAGGTTAATTGATTTGATGTAGATGATGCTTGTGGTCTTGGATGAAGTTGTTTGTGAAGTTCGTTAAATAATATCGGATATTTCTTCTCTGCACGTTTTCGCCTATTGTCTTTCCTCCTCCTCCACATACCGTTCACATCTCGAAACATTGTCCTTGACGCCCCTAAGGTATTTTGCGATGGTAGCGGTGGTAACGAGATGGGCATACATCCTCGTTCTGAAAGATAATGCATGAGATGACAATGGTGATAATGATGATTGTTCTTGTAAAACAAAAAGAATGTTCAAAAATGATACATTTATTATTTTTAATCAGATTCTTTAGAAGTTCTAACAGGGTGTAAACTGACAGTTTGGAAACTAAATAAGTCCGTCTCAACAGTTTCACTGACAATAGATGTTAAGGTGGAGGGAGAAAACGGTTCTAATAACACATTAGACTGGGTTGGTAAGGGAGGTAAAGTTCCATCCTCTACAATACTTTCCCTCCTTCTTCCTCTTTTACATAATGCGACAATGATGATTGAGATGATGATGATGATGATGATGATGATAGTATGATCTGCAAAAATATATACATCAAACTAGCATAAATGACATTTTAACTACATAGATGTAGCATAAATATGTTCAGAACTGCATGTAGAACTGCCAATAGGGCTGACATCATGACTGGCTGGTTCTAGATATGTATCAGTTAAATTAACAGACACTGCTTTATATGTATTCATTTCTTTTATGAAGGTTTTACTATCATTATATATTTCCTTTCTATGATATTTTTTATAAAACAAATTAATAACACATGTAATAAGAAGTAATCCACTTATTATACCAATGACAATATAATATATATCTTCATGGTAAAAATCATCATTTGACAAGGTTGATGAATGATTATCATCTGTAATAACACTATCTGATAAAGATGTTGAATAAACATTTATTAGCACATCAGTAGTAATAAAATGTGTGATAGATGATGAATCAAGGAACACACCTGTTGTAATTGAGTTGACATGGGCATCTGCAGTGTTTGATGTCATGGGTTTACTTGTAGTGTCAGATGTCATGTTGGTCTTGGGTGGCGTGGTCCCAGGTTTAATTGTTCAGTCTATCTAAAACATCATTATATATGAGAATAAATACTATATTTATTAGTATATCATATTATAAGAGAGAGTAATATTTTTATGATTTATTTCAGGTGAAAGGGAATACAAGTTAAAACATAGATCTATTAATACATCGCTTTTGTTAAAAGTAGCTCTCTTTATTTATAGTTGTACTTGCTAAATACATGTAGACTTTTGTAGGGAAACTTTTGTTAAAAGTAGCTCTCTTTATTTATAGTTCTACTTGCTAAATACATGTAGACTTTTGTACGGAAATAATCTACTCACAGTGCATGTTAAGGTTCCTGTTGATGTGATGAGTTGAATGTTGCGTAATGTTTTGATATTATCACAGTTTGTTTTCATAAAGACTGCGTTAACAAGTGGTGCAAGCATCAAGTCCAGGTGAGAGTTTGAGGTCTGTCCGTTGAAAATCAATCTTTGCACGTCACTGTTGTAGATGATGTAATAAGCACCATCGCCTTGACCGTCACATATCAGGAGAAGTCCATCCAACTCCTGGCAAACCTCTTTCGAGCTAAATGTAGATGCAGATGAACTCGACAGCAACAAACATAATGACATAAAATACAACATGATTAGCGTTGTAGAATGTAGATCTAAATCATGTAAATGAACTACACAATTATCTGTAGATCTAAATGAACTGCGCAGTTATCTCTGTTATGGTATAATGACTCCAATGAAATTTATTGATCGGAACGGTATTTAATGAGCGTTATCGGATATATGTGTTTTGTTTTGGTGTTTTTATTTTAATAAGTGTGAAAGGAATAAACATTCAAGGTATATAGACTATAGAACATGAATATCAAACTTTATAGTACCAACCTTGTTCTATTATGCACTTGAGTTACTTAGGAGAGAAGGTATGTACTTGATAAGCATATTTCTTGCAGTAAAATGAATTGAACATCACTATCGTCATTCAGCCAATTGTAGAACTTTCTGTTAATTAGAACTCATCTTACTGGATTCTGGGTTATATGATCTCCACCCCTCCTCTCCCTCCTTGACCATATGTGTGTATAAAATAACCGGCACGCTCCTTAACACTGACAAAATCGCTCACCATGAACAGGTTTAGCTTGAAAAGAGACTTCAGTGGAAAGGTGGTAAAGGCAGGTGTAAGATTGACCTTTTCAAAAGAAGTTTGTGTAACCCCCTTCAGGGGGTCAACATGGATACACATTACCGACAAAAATAAAAATAAGAGCGTATCGCTACGTATGAACGAGGTGGAGGAATTGTACGGCCTCATATCCGAAATACAAGAGTGTGACACCACATTCTTCCCAAACGTAAGTATTTTTTTATTTCCATCTATTGCATTTTAAGTTTAAACCGGTGTTTCTATCATATGTAAAGGGAGGTACTACTGTAATCTCCTTCCATCCGGTTTGTAGTAGGTGTATGGTTCAACCTGGAGGATTTTTATGTCTTGTACAAAGATCTTCTGTAATAATCGGTAAACACCAACGCAACATTTTACAATATATATGTAAAGAGATATCGCTCATCATTAATTGATGTTTCATTTATTTATGCTTTATAAATATATTTTAATGGAAATATTTTCTTGTATATGTTCATTGTATATTTCTTAAATTCCATCTTATAATTAAAGTTTTGACTTTATTATAATTAATTAGAGACAACAACAGCAGCAGCAGACGCAACAACAGCAGACACAACTACAGCAACAACAACAGACGCAACAACAGCAAACGCAACAACAACAACAACAAGATTGTCGGGTTGTTGTTGTTGTTAATCAAGTTGATCAGGTAAAGATTTTGTTTATTATATATTTTCAACGAAAGTGCTTAACTTAAATCATTTTTTTTTAATCAATACGTTAATATTTTGTTTGAGGGGTTAACTTATTATTAATTTATAATTGATTTAACAACTGTTTAAAGATTGTACAATTTTACTTTATTACATTGTCATAATAATTATTATATTTGTTTAACAGCAGCCTGTTGAACTGGACCAAGTAAGTACTAAACTTAGTTCAACATTACTTTTTGATTTATGTATATAACTATTTAAGATTAACATTATAAATTTATATTAACTATGTTTTAACAACTATTTGTTTTGTATAATAACTTTATATGTAATAATTAACTTTTGTATTATCAACTAACTAACATAAATAATTCATATATTTCAGTTTGGAGATGAGGAATTCTTCTTTGCAATCCCAGTAAGTATTATAAAAGAATACAAAACAATATGTTAACATTGTATTTATTATACATAAAATATTGTACATAAAATATTAATTTATCACAGTTTATAAATACCACAATTGCAAAACACTAAAATTGTTATCATATCTTACAACACTTTTGTAATATCAATCTGAGACTATAAAATAAGTATTTCTTATAATAAATATCAAAACATAGCAAAATAAATGTTCATTTATTTTTTCAGGTGACGCTGCCACAGTGAAATGTTTTGTTTTAACAAAACAAAATAAAAAAAAATCAACCATCTAATCATGTTGTATCTTATGATGTCCATAAGCATAAGATGACATAACATCACTTTTTAAATATTTTTTATCATCAAAACAAGAGCAAAGAAAAAAGGGCAAAGAGTAGGCAAATCATTAAACAAGCCAAAAGAACATCTTGACAGAAAATTGTTTCTGGTATAACCAGTTAAAAATGTTTGGTCAGCCATTAGGAAAATAAGCGGTAAATTTTCTTCAGCCATAGTCAATCATTTAAAATCTAATGACTCAATAATAACAAACAAAAAAGAAATTTCAGACACTCTTGCTAAAAGTTTTGCTAAAAATTCATCTTCCGAAAATTACTCGAAATAATTTCAAAATGTGAAGGAACAGGCTGAAAAAAGTAAAATCAATTTTAGGTCGAACAATAATGAAAATTACAACCAAGCCTTTTCTTTAAGGGAACTAAGAGAAGCATTGAATAAATCTCATGATACCGCTGCTGGACCAGATGATATTTCCTACCAACCTTTGAAACATTTGCCGCATACATAATTAAATTTACGTTTGACTATTTATAATGACATTTGGTTTTCCGGACAAGTTCCGAATTCGTGGAAAAATGCATTCGTCTTCCCTATACCTAAACAGGGAAAGGATCCAACAGATCCTTCAAGTTACAGACCTATTGCTTTGACTAGTTGTATTTGTAAAACTTTAGAACGGATGACAAATAATAGACTCGTTTGGTATCTTGAATCAAATAATTTACTCACAGAATTTCAAAGTGGGTTCAGAAACCAACGAAGTACACTCGATCATCTCGTTCGATTCGAAACTTTTATACGCGATGCGTTTATCAAGAAAGAACACCTCGTAGCGTTGTTCTTTGACCTTGAAAAGGCATACGATACAACATGGAATCATGGGAGTTTAAAAGATTTAGGTGACCTTGGTCTCAAGGGTCGTTTACCCACATTTATAAACAGTTTTCTTTCTGACAGAAATTTTCAAGTTAAAATTGGGTCTACTTTGTCTTCTGTTCATAAACAGGAACAAGGTGTCCCTCAGGGTAGTATATTGTCAGTTACTCTCTTTAACATCAAAATAAATAACATCGTAAAAACGCTAAATAATGGCGTAGATTGTCCACTATATGTGGACGATTTCCTTATATGTTATCGTTCCAAAAATATGAATACGATAGAAAGGCAATTACAACAATGCCTCAACAAATTACAAACTTGGAGTAACAACAATGGATTTAAATTTTCACCCACCAAAACAAACTGCGTACATTTCTGTCAGAAAAGAACTTTGCACAACGATCCTGAGTTATTTCCTAATAACATTCGTATTCCTGTCGTCAAGGAAACGAAATTTCTTGGTATCATATTTGACAATAAATTTATAATAATGATTCAATCGTATAACCGTTTTGTTACGAAATTTCCTTCACGCCAATGAAGCCATGTGCTGATAGTGACCTACAACTTTATGGTAGCATGCGCTGATAGTACATATAACGCAGGGAAGGAATCGTAGACATTGTGCGCTGATATTATTCTAAACCTAACGTACAAGAAAGAGTTTGGTATGGGATAGGATGGGATTAGCCGGCACTTTTGCCGATACTGTGCAGCACTATTTCTATCACTATACCATAGGTAGCAAGGAACATCAAGGGAACTAACTCCGTTTTTCCATTTTTTTTTGTTACCCGCAAATTCGGTTCCACATTGTAACCCCAAACATGACCTTCACTTACGCGTTTTTAACGAGGTTTTCGATTGGCTGGATTAAAAAAATCAACTAATGAGAAAAGGTAAGACATCTTTCCAATGGACCATTAAAATAATTCGGGATCATAATTTTGGCGAAAAGTGAAAAATAGCATTGAAGTGTTAAAATGCAAAACCTTCGTGCTCCACATTAAAATAAGGCTTATTTGATCTATTAATCATTATTCCTAAAAGAAACACTAAAATATATGGATAAAATGGACGTATTAAGTGTTAATTAACGTATAACACACATTAGTAAAACGGACAAATTTATTACAGCATATAATAAAAATGAATCAGTTTACATAGAGGTACATCTGAGGTAGTTGAAAAAAACAACACACAACCCCCCCCCCCCCCCCCCCCCCCCCCCGAAAAAAAAATCCATCTCTTTGTAGACTTCTTTCACAACCGATAATATAGCAAGTGTTATCAATTTCAAGTATATTGAGCAGCGTTATTTTCCAAAGAATGATGAAATAATAATGATAAGGAAAATGCTTGTTCTGAATTATGAAAAAAAAATCCTTTGTTTGTAATGTTCATATATCAAGCTCAACTCAATTATACTAAACACAGACATTGGTTGAATCCAAACATAATTAATTAAATTTCACTGTTCAACTAAAAGTTTATTAAAATAAGATGCATCATTTTATCTTGGTACATTTGTTGCACATGAATCGTATACTTTTTAACCGGTTCTTAATATTTAAGAAAAAACAACAACAACAGTTTGTTAAATCAATGTAAACAAGTTTTAGACCATTCAAAGAGTAAATAAATGTGAAAGTTTCCTTATGTAGTAGCTTATTAGAAAGAATATATCCAAATAATCTTAAGACAAATTGCAAACCACAAAATGAAAAACTGGTTGTGAAGAGTTTAATATTCCAAACGGTTGGGTCTCTGTCTGTTTCGTAAAGGATACCTACGTACTGGTAAAACTTCCTCTATTCCATTATTCAATACATAATCTCATACTGGTTTAACCAAAACAACTTAAAATGGATAGTGCTGAACGTGGTGAACATGATGATGTTGATCGATATGAAGATGAAAGTCAACTCTAAAACAGAAACAAAACAAAAAAGAGTGTTTACTTTAATAATCAATTGTAATCTGATTTATGACGAACTCTGTTATGTGGTTGGAATGTAAAGACATCCACTTCTTCATCTGTTGTGGAGCAATCAGTTTCAAGGAAATGTACATCTGACGGATCATTTCCAGCAGAGGTGGGAAGAGAATGTATAAAAACACCCTACTCTATGTTATTTTAGTTAGTTCTTGTATCCCATGATATGGTAGAGCGTCGGCTTGCGGATCGGGAGGTCGTGGGTTCGAACCCCGGCCGGGTCATACCAAAGACTTTAAAGTTGGTAGTAGTGGCTTCCCTCCTAACGCTCGGGGCTACGGGGACAGCATTACGCCTGACTCGTCGGTGTCAGTATAATGGACCGGCCGGGTTCAGTCCCTGGGCACCTCATAAGTGCCCCTGTGCTATAATGATAGAAATGTCGCTGCGCAGTATCGGCAAAAATGCCGGCTAATCCCATTCCATCCCTATCCCATGATAAGATGTTGATTCATCAAATATGTCTTCTATAAAATTTCCTATATATATATATTTATAAAAATAACTAAATTAAATGAATACCAGAAGTTGAGGGGTTGTTTGTCTGGAGTCATGCTGGTTTGTTGATGGGTGGTTTTCGTTGTCGTTGGATGATGTGTTGTTTATGTTGTCGTTGGATGATGTGTTGTTTCTGTTGTCCTTGGATGATGTGATGTTTCTGATGTCCTTGGATGATGCATGGATTCTGTTGCCGTTGGTTGATAGATGGTTTCTGTTGTCGCTGGCTGAAGAAGAATCGGAAGACAAAATGAAGTTGTATGAGACTGTGATTGTATTTTTTGTACATAAACTGCTATCTACATTTCTTTTTTTGTCATGGAACAAACTTTAAAATGGAACTTTTATATTATTAAAACTGTATCTTATTACGTAATATGGATAATTAATCATATATATATATGGTTGGTGTTCAAAACGTACCCAAACAAAAAAAAAATCCATCAAATATAAATTAAAACGTATCGTATTTAATGTCAAAACGTACCTATGTAAAAGTTACATCAAAGAGAAACTTAACAACAGATGTACACTTACATTGCAGGTCTGTGGAGAGGAATTCTTTGATACGATAATCACATATTTCTCATGATGTTCATGATGTTTTCACAATTGAGTTCGCCTTCAATTTGATCAACCTCTCTGGCCAACTTCAAATTATTTATTGCCCCATCGATATATATATATATATAAACAACATTTAAATACGTTTATTGTTGCTGAATAATGATAAAAATCACATGAATAGAATATAATACTGTTTTAATATCACATGTACAGTAAGAAATTCACGCACATACACGTAAGAACACACGCATGCATCTGATTTTTTTTTTTGAAAAGATACAATAAACTGATAATCACTAGCAAATAAAATCAAGATTTTTTTTTTCACTTTCAGGTCACCATACCACAGTAAAAACAAAAAGAAAAACGCGAATGTACACGGGTTGATCCAGATATACATGCACTTTTTCCGTAACTTTTTATCTATCGACACATTTAAATTATTTCTGTTTTGTCGTAAACAGGACGCTATTGTTATCTTTAATATCATAAAACTATTATTGCATATTCAAACATCACTGTGGATACTTAAAGCCACAATATTCTTCTGAAGGAAACTGGGTTCTGATTGCCTTAACTGCGCAGGCTGGTATCACTCGTCGGCATTTCCTTCCCAACAGACCATAAATCCACCGCGTGAAACGTCTGTACGCCAAATGACTATACAACCTGAAAGAAAATCAATAATTTTGTTATAATATGCTTTGGAACGATAGATTTTGTAAAATGAATGATCTGTTAATCCTTATGATACAGAGCCATATAAATTGGGCAACAACCTTGCTATAACCAAAGGCTAAAAGTATCTTATGTGACCAAATTAGACCAGGCCAACATCTTTTTCCAACATAATGTTTTTTTTTTGCTAAAAGAAAAACTATAAAAATAAATCAACCTGTCGATACAGGATATCGACAGGTTGATTTATGGTGAAATACGTCAGTTTAGAGACTTCGAGCCATTATGGTGAACGAAGACCACGCACAAGTGTCTTGGTAGAAACATCGTTACAAAGAACTTTGACGGAATACCGTATACTATTTAAAGCTTACCTTATTTTAAAGTAACATTATTTATCAAATTACATTATTTATCAAATTGGCATCATAACATATCAGCGCACGAATGAATGGTCTTCGTAAAATATCAGCGCATGTTTGTTATACTGTTTTTTTAATATTAGCACATGAAAGTGTTCGCTGCTGTTACGTGTATGAATAACTTCGTTGTTTCTTTTTATGAAGCTATATCTCTAAACATTTCGTATGCGGTCCAAATAAAAAATACTAACGTTCAGGTTTATACATTAATTTTGAGAATAAAGCAGAGTACATTGGGATATAAAATTCAAAGTAAGAAAAATAGAGCAATGGTTAAGTTACAGTCTGTAGTGTTTAAAAAGTGACCTCATATCATAAGAAACCGTAAAACACCAAATAGGCATGTGTCAAGATAATACTATGAAAAGTAGTAATAGAAAAGATAAAATAATGTAAAAATCCCAACACTTACTAATATGCTTATCTAAAGCTATTTTCTAAAGTACAGCGCCGTGCCAAAAATGAGTGAACTTTCAAGATGGCCGCCATACTGAGACAGCTAACTGCACAAACTTTGAAATGAAAAACTTACCAGATCAGATGATTTTCTTGGTTTAGTATTTTGTCATGTTGCCTTTCTGGATCAGTACACGTTCCACACGGCGTGGTAAAGTGGAATAAAGTCTTTGAACATTAGAAATAGGCACATCATTCCAGGCACTGAGCAGGTGCTCTTTCAAGTCATTTACATTGTGAATGTGTTTTTATCTTAGTTTTTAATAGTAACCAAACATTTTCTATCGGGCTGAGATCTGGGGACTGTGCAGGCCAGAAAAGTACAGGAATGTTGTATTTTTCCTTCCAAGCTGTTGCTTCCCTCGACTTAAGGGTTGGAGCATTGTCTTCTTGGAATATCCAGTCATTGTCATTAAAATGATTGGCAACTGTAGGCCACAAGTACTGATCTAGTGTTTCAATGTATTTCTTAGAGGTCATATTACCATCAATGAATGCCAACATCCCCAGACCAGTGTAACACATACAACCCCAGACCATCATTTTCAAGTTCTTACCCTGACTAGCTGAAACATACCCTAAACACTCGGGTCTCCATTTTTCACTCGCCTTTCTCCAAATCTTAAGCTGAACGTCAGGCTTTAAATGTATCATCATTTCATCTTGATTAAATTAAATGAATCAGTTTGACAAAGGAAAATACGTATAAATACAAACCTTTTTTTCTTGGCTGGTGGTTCACTGAGGAGAAACACGTCCTCATCAGAGTGTGTGTCCTCGTCCGATGGCGTGTTCTCATCAGTGTTGTCAACATTGTTGTCGTCCAGGGTATTTAGATGGTTCTCGACATCAGTTACGGCATTGTGGAGTTGCTCCAGGGTCTGCAACTTCACCCTCATCTGGCGAATGATGTCCACTTCCCTGAATACAACAGTCCTTCCACCATTGGTACAATTACCGGTGCCGTTACTGGTGTTGCTGTTGCCGGGGCTGACGCTTTCACTGCTGGTACTGGCGATCGAAATTGTATTATCAGCATCACTGGCGGCGTTGTTTGCATCATCGCCGGCATCTCGTGAGCAGCAACAACATGCACGTCTTTCCATGCTTCGTCTTCTAACATTTCTTAGCTCATACTTCAACATTCCGTTGAAGTCGTCAACAACGTCAGCGTTGTACCGCTGCTGAAAATTTAGCATCTGTACAAGCGATACTAATAGTGACAGAATTTCTGCGGTAAGCATGTTTGAGGTTGTTTTTTTTTCCGTATGAGATCTCCACTTAACGACTACCACACGATTATGACGGTTATATAGCAAAATCACCTTTTTGATAGCAGAAATGATATCAAGTGGATCACATTAAAAGTAAATCAACGTATACATGTAATTTAAACCGACGCAACATTTTACTGACAATGCAAATTTCATTGAAATTTTAAATTATTTATGCATCATTGCTTCATAAATGATGCTTTACAGTCAGGTATACTCAGTGTAAACTCACGCTCTAGTACAATTTAAAACTAAATTACTTAAAGGTACCGTCAGTAGATTTTTTTATTATTCAAAAATCAAAAAAAAATGTTAAAAACATAGGTGGCTAATCAATTTTTTAACTAAACAAATCCAGTATTCCTGGAGTATTTTCATACTTTTACAGCCTAAATCAAAAGCGTTGTTGACGTTTTGAGGCTGATCTTCCTTAAGAGTTGCACAAGTTGTACTTTTTATATATGTTAATTTTATAGTTGCATGTGACTTTTTGCTTATATCCCCTACCCCTAATAGCCAGACAAGACCTTTAAGAGTGTTTACACCTATCTGCTTGCGCTATCCTACGCTACGACTTGATATAACAAAATTTAGACGCTTCGCGAAGGGAGCTAAACCAGTAAGCAGATCAAATACGAGTTACCTGGGGGGGGGGGGGGGGTAACCTACTAGCGGTTACTCATGCGAGGAACTTGATACCTGATTTATATATGGGATTCTATCCGGGAGGAACTTGATCTATGGTCGCTCTTTCAGGTTTTATCCTGGGAGGAACTTCACCTCTGGTGCGATGATTTGAAAATACTTGACTCGATGAAATGTATAATATTGGGTATAGATAGAACATCTTAGCATGTTGTCACACACAGCTGTATTTTTTAATCAATGCAATAAAGTGCTGAGTACTCTTTAGTATCCTATACCATTTAGCCAGGGACATTTCTCATTGCTAGGACCTGTTTTTTTTTCCTCCAGTAAATCTATTTCTTCATATCTGAAACTTACAGAGAAATTGTAAATGTATATTTGTTTGTATGGATTGCTGCCCGTTTTATCAACAATAATTCAGTTAACAGGGAACTGTGCTCACTTGATTCCAATAAAGTGGAGCCCTCACTGTGATTAGTCTGCCAAAAACATCAGACATGAAAATTCACCTACTCACTTTGCACGAGTGAAATCTATACTATCAAAAAAATGCGACTTTGGTATGCTACAACCTGTGTTTACGTCTAGGTCCAGTCTGTATATTAAAACTGTTCCAACCTAAAGTACCTGAGTATGCTATATTCACTTTATACAAATAAATATTTCAAAGGACTTGATGAATTTGTTACTTTCTGCATGCGAAGTCAAAGCACTCTCTTCCATTGACGTTATGTCTATTTTCTTTAAGATTAAAACGCTCTTACGGGAATTTGGCTTGTGTACAAGCCTTTGCGCATTCCACAGCAGACCCTTGAAGCATCTGTTGGCATTTCTCTATACCTTTCACAGACACACAATGAAGGCCATGTGGTTGGATCTTCCCCCTCTGACTGCGGATTATCCCTCGAAACCTTTTCTGCTACATTTAACACCAGAGATGGCTTACTTGCCGCAATAGCTCAGGTGGTAGAGCGTCGGCTTGCTGATCGGGAGGTCGCGCGTTCAAAGACTTTAAAGTTGGTAGCTTAGCAGGTTGACTAGAAGGTGTCAACGTTTCAGTAGACGGTTGAGAAGATTGGGTAGACGTAGATGGTTTAGGTTGGATAGACTGTTTAGTTTGTTTAAAAGAAGATTCAGTTGTCTTGTTTATATTGATAGAAGACTCTGTAACCTTGTATTTTGTTGGTACAATAATTTTCTCAGATACTTGGTTACCTGAGGGAGTTTCATACTGTGTTGAGCTGTCATGGCAGACCGACTTGTTCGATTTTGTCACAGCAGCGTAACAAGTTTTAGACGATGTATTGTCTTTTGCCAATTTACGTGCTTCTGGAAAATATACATTTAAGGTATATTTAATTTTTAGTACCTCTTTCTCAAATTTCCAGGTGGGATATTCTCTGGACCTACTTTCGTGTGGTCCAGAGCAATTTTGACACTTCGGTTCTGCCTGACACTCAAAATTTGGGGCGTGGGCGCGTTCTCCACATCGTCCGCAAATCATAGTATTTGTACACGATGACCCGTGATGACCAAATTTCTGGCAATCGAAACACCGTAACGGATTCGGATTATAAATCTGAACTTTGGCATTAAGATATCCTACCTTAATAGTGGTGGGGAGTTTAGGGTTGATAAATGTTAGGACAAGTGTATAGGTAGGTATTCTTTGTCCCACCTTCAAGAAGGAGAATCTCCTGACACCACTCACACCTTGTGGTGTGTGCTCTGTCAGGATTTCCTCCTCTGAAAGTCCCGACAGGTCGGGGCAATGAATAACACCTTTCGAAAAATTGAGAGATGAATGTGGAAAGGTTTTCACTTTGAGTGACCAGAATTCTTTAAGTTATAAAATTTTGTCGGAAATTGGTTTTCTGTTCGTTTCAATGAGAAGGCTGTCATTTTTAGTTTTTTTATAATAGAGTCAACTGTTTCAATTATTTCTTTGATTGTTTTTTCAATTACGAATGGTGAAACTTTATAAACAGGAACAATGTGTCCCTCAGGGAAGTATATTATCTGTTACTCTCTTTAACATCCAAATAAATAACATTGTAAAAACTCTTAATCCAAGAGTCGATTGTTCACTTTATGTGGACGATTTTCTTATATGTTATCGTTCAAAACATATGAACACAATAGAGAGGCAATTACAATAATGCCTCTATAAATTACAAACTTGGAGCAATAACAATGGTTTCAAATTTTCACCTACTAAAACAAACTGCATGCATTTCTGTCAGAAAAGATCTGTACATAATGACCCTGAACTATTTTTAAATAAAGACGCATCAGACTATTGCAAGCAAATCAGCGGATTAATCCGCACTATTACAATCATCACTCGCTCATCATGTAAACCTAGATGGTGCTACCTCTTTTAATTACAAGTTTGATGTTTCTCATCATTCGACCTCATTTATTCCATTTTAGAGTGTGTTTACCAGATTTCTTTGAAGCTGGTGTGTGAGAACTGATTAAATATAAAGATCATTATTAAATAAAATATAAAACTTACTTCACTTTTAGGAGTCGACGCCTCCACCGGCGTCGACAGCCTCCTTCTCGGCTAAAAAGAAGAAATATTCAACTTTATTTCATTCCCCAAAAATCGACGGTATAGATAACATGTATATTAATATATATAATAATGACGTTGATAACATGGAAAAATACCTCCACGATGGTGTATTGAGGCCTTTAAGGCGAGAAGGACATCGACCAAGGGAAACAGCCATTGAGGTGCGAGAAAAGTTCAAAAACTACTTTGTATCCCCAGCAGGAGCAGTCTCATGGCAAATAGATGCATGCTTTGGACATGCTAATTAGGAAAAAGTCATGCGGTGTTTATTACACTTCATGTGTATCAGATATGACATGTACAGTGTGAGACGCAGATTCTATTTTATCATAATTTCATTATTATGTTTCTTTCACGCCTAAATTGGTGTCATTACGATGACTGTTGACATGAAAGCTTAAAGCCATAAAGCCATCCATTAGTTCAAAATCATCTAAATAAAAGCAGATCAAATCTATTACATGCGAAAATATAGCTCTTCATTTAAAGATGTGCAAAATGTGAGCATAGTAGAACGTAAATTAGACCCCGATTGCCATCGATATATATCACAATATTTGTTTGTGGTGGAAGTCTTCCGATATTGTACGAATCATAATCGCGTACGATCCACGAGCCCGTGAAAATTCCGATATTCTCGCCACACGATCATTCATAACGCATGCGCAGTTCATCGCTAGCGCAATGGCGAATGTATAAACATGGCCATGCTGAATCGAAAAGCTTGTGTGACTGAATTGAAGAGATAGTGTCGATAGAAAAATGTGCTAGGATAAAAAATACGACAGAAACATTCAACAGAACTTGAATAAGTCGTAGGACGAAAGTAGGAGAAGGATTTTCTGCAGCTGGCTCCGCTAGACACTATCAGCATACAACAAATAGGTCAATATTCTACTTTCGCTTTCTTAGTTTCTGAAAACTTGTTAAAAATCTTTTTTGTATGCATACGATTTTTTCCTAATGGTACGTGTTTGTTGTTGGACCATTATTTATTTATTTGGGTTTTACACACACCGACACTTAACAGATCATACGACGCCGACTACAAAGAAGTTCAATGTGAATAATCAGGTAAAAACTAAACCATGTTATGTTAGTAAAATATAGAAAAATCTTAAAATCTATAATGTTAAAATAAGGTGAACTATTGACATATCATGAAATTGTAATTATTACGCTTTACTATACATATGTAAACAAAAAGGTACATATGATTTCAAATCTGTTTATCATAACTAATATTTGTGTTGTAATAGGTATCCTTTCTTTAGTCAAATAGGCATCATGGACACTAGATGTCATTAAATAAACAAGAAGTTCTATAAGCATTGCAACATGACCAAAAAAAAAAAAAATTGAAAAGGCACTGCCCGAAGGTATTGACATGCAAGCCAAATGTAAATGTAAGAACAAATCTGTAACAAGACGAGGAAACCCGACAATTATCGCCACAGAACGGTCAGTCGGCAATATGGACCGACCGATTGACAGCGGCGCACCTCGCATGATATTGGGGCAAGAGTTGTATTCCTTAATTTGCGAGTACAATATTAACAAACAACAACAATGGCGCTTACTTGTGCAGTGAAAGGTTGCTCCAATACCGATTAAAAAAATGAAAGATGTGTAGCCCAGTTGAGATTTTATTAAGATTGTAAGAGAGATAAATCTGTCTCGAATAATACTATTTTTGAAGTTATCTCCCTTCCATTACCATGTTATTATTCATGCGTTTAATTTTCCCGCCAGATTTAGGTTCAGCTAATGTCGCTTATAAGGTCAGCCATGACACCACTTGGTGAAATTATTTAATAAGGTTTACTGAATTGTTCATGGTAAGTTTTTTGTCTTAAAGATACAATTGCCAGCCTTACATGTTATTGTTTTATAAAGTACAATTTTGGAGAAGTTTAATAAGTTTATCTGAAGTTTACTTTTTGAGTAATAGAATTCAAGATGGCGGCATATTCTCTATATTGCAGTTTTTCTTAACAATCACTGTTTCCTTCTATTATGCACTGGTTTTGTAATTTGCAGTAACCAGTTAATGGTCACGCAGATGAGCAGTTGAGTGAGAGAGTCCGATCCACAATTGGTATACAACTTAGTTTATTGTAATCTGTACTTCGTCATATGTTTTTGTTTCCATTTTTTATTTGATATTATTTTAATGGCCACTAGAGTATGTTTAGAAGGCATATAGATCTTTTAGAAACAATATGACATTAGTAGTTTGTATAAACAGTGATAATTGATCCATTGTTTACAATCTATGTCATTATACTTACATGATGCCATTGTACTTGGGGTTCTTTAACATTCTGTATTTTCAGGGCTTGTTTGCTTGCTTACCTAAGATGTCTCTTTGTGATGCCATAATGTCCACTACATATTAAAAAACCTGGACTATGAACCTTACACTTGGACTTGTTAATTCATCATAACAGTGGTGTAGGGCCCGGGAAACAGATGCAACTTTGTGAGGTCTGTGGTTGTGGTTGCCAGCACAAAGATGGTATTTGCAACTGTGCTCCAACGTTTCGGTATTTTTTATTAATAACAATTTAATAAAACAGAAAAGTTACAACTACGACAGGACGTATCATGCATGTCACTTACACATTTCACTCAACCTTTCTGTACTATACTGTACTACCAATGGATTTATATATTAGAAAACTAATCTTTAATTATTTTGTAGACTATGTCCCCTTATCAAGTAAACAAACATAATGAGCTTTGTTTTGTGCTTATAGAAATGTTTACAACATATTAATTTTACTTTCCGGTTTAAGGTTCTGCGTCAAACTCTTTCTTGTTCGTTAGTATTAGAATAATATCAGCGCACGATGTCTACGATTCCTTTTATGAACAGCGCACGAATTCATGCGTTGTATGTACTATCAGCGCATGCTACCATAAGTTTAAGGTCACTATCAGCGCGTGCTTCAGCAGTTACTGAAATTGTGTACCCTTCATTATTTTGGATTTATTGAAAACTGAGTCTGCAGTGTTAAGAAATAATTTGCGCAGGCTCAATTTACATTTGAGGCGCCCAGAATATGCGGCGCGAAGCGTTGCTTAGGAGGTTTCCGGGGGTCATGTTCCCCCGGAATAATTTCAAATTTTAGGTGCTATTTCCTGGATTCTGAACGATATTTTGCCTCTAAATTACAACTAAAAACCAAATCAAACTCACTTTTTTGGCTTTTCAACACATAATTATGAAAATATTTGATCTTATATGATATCTCCAAGTATTTGCATCTGATAAACTTGCTTATAAACTTAAAGTTGAAATTTTTTAGAACACCTACCATTAGATTTCCAATGCAATTTCCAGTTACTTTTTAGTTACTTCACATTTGATTTGAAGTTTGTCATTTCAAATCCTGCATTCCTGAGAGTATGCCTCCTCAGAATCAGACTGGGAATATTCAGAGTTTTCACTCTAGTAAAAGTCTAGATTTAGTTTTTTTTAATGCAATGTCAATAGCCATACTGATCATGTCCTGTGATGGAGCAATATCATCAGTCTGGACACTACTTTGGTAAGTGCTACTTTTGCAAGTTGATAAAGGAGTTATCTTTTTTCATTGGTAGCTTCCTTCTTTGTTTCTTCTGTAACCATGCCTGAACAGCTGTTTTTGTTATGTCGTTACCGTCTGTTGATGCAGGATCAGGTGCATTGTTGCAGATGTGAAGGATGCTCTCTACAATTAAGCCGGTAAGCCTGTTCCTAAGCCTTGTCTTAACAGATTTCAGGGCACTGGCCCCTCTTTCCGGCCAAGCATTGGAAACATGGAGAGAAACAATAACCTCTACAATGTAAGCAATATCTAGGTAAAGCTGTCTGACTGCAGAATCAAGTGTCGGTGTAAAACAAATAATTTGTATGCTTGAACACTTTCCACTTAAAAATTAACTCTCAATTCTAACCAGTTTATCATATGAATACACTAAGAAGTCATAACCATTAACCCTTTAGCATTCACATTAGCTATGGGTAGATAATCCTTATCTGTTCACATTAATTGACCTTAATTAGGAGTTATAAGGGGTACCTCATGTTTTTCTTTATAACTTTTTTATTCTCAGAGATTTTTGTCTGAAATTTTCAGCATGCATGTATGAATTAATCTTCTTTATATATATGTCTTTTACTTTTTTGTTTTTGTTATTTAATGCTTTTTATTTTGTGTAAAAGTTAAATTTACAGGTAAATTTTTATTTATTTTTCATTTCAAACATTTGTATATCTGATTTTTCTTAGTAAAATATGTTTACTTTACATTATAATTTCAGTATAATGTTTAAAGAACACAAAATTATAGTTTCCAACTATATAATAAGTACTTATGAAGGTAGGAGAGTCAATAAAACACAGGTGTAAAAAAGAACATTTTATTGAATTTTTCAGTAACAAATAAAACAAACATGTTGCATAATACATGAAAATATAGCATAAAAAACATTATAAAACTGGTAAACAATATAAAGTATTTAATTAGCACAGATTTTGAAATTCATTATTTTACAAAAAAACTCTTGTTGATTTAAAATAATTAAAAAAGTAATAATGATGCAACACAGGTAAAAAAAATTCTCTGGTTGATGGCATATGCACATGTCTTAAATTATGACATAACTTGATTGTAAATTTATTTTGAATTATCAAATCTGTTCACAGCTCAAACTAAAATCCTATCATGAAACAATCCAAAGCATGCTTTACACAATGCCACTTTGCAGAATGTACAGTGGTATGAAGTCTCCACTTGATACCCTTTGGGTGTTTTCCTGTTACTGAGTGAGCACATTTTGGATACTTTTTTCTACCCTCAATTTTCCCAAGTTTATGCAGGTCCATGGCATCCAGTGCCACTTCTGTGTTGCAATGTTTTGCTTTCCTTCCCACTTGTTTTTTCCTTGAGGAATAACCCGCACACAGCTGAGACGCAACGTCCACTCAGAATTTTAGATGACTGTAGCCCTTGGGTGGAGGAGGATTTTTTCTACTTTTTTGAAACACAATCTATGCATTTACGATTGAAAGATTCACCACTATTCAGCTCATGTTAAACTTAACTGTATTCGGCACCGTATGACCTATATAAAGTGTCGGTGTGCCGTAAAACCCAAACAAACATTTCTCGACGAAGGCACACTTTTGTAGTCCATTGGACTTGGTAGGCGGTTCAAGAAGGACAGGTAGAATGGAACTGAGATGAAAACAGCAAATTGAATTATAATATGAAAATAGCCAAATCTCGGTCTATTTGTACAAGCCTTTAGGACAAATACAGCAATACGTTTCACCAACTAAATACTTATCTGTAACATCTACAGAGGAAAAGAGATTCCAACTCATGTTTTATTTTCATTCAATTCATAAACAAAATGTCACTGGAAAATTGTTTTGCAAAGTCGTTAATTAAAATCCACAATTATAACGTGTCACTAATTCATTAAATGTCACAATCTGCCGCAAAAGTATAAACACACCTGAAAAAAGAAATGTCTAGCAATATTTAATATCAACTTTACATCAATTCAACCATCAGAAGTTGATCACTCTGCCCTCCGACATACAAGTGACTTCTGTCACACCGTAACTGAGGCACCATGGAAGCTCGATCCCATCTTCCCCGGACAATATTTGTCCGACCACGTGACTATCCCCGTTCACCTCCACAACGTTGTTTGACCACTTTACACAGAAAAAAAAACACCTGCTCACTGTGGTCAGTGACCCGAAGCACAAGTCAGTCCGAGATCCTCCGGCTAGAGATTCTATCAGCCTCCGTCCGTGTGGACACACTCCAGACCTCTCCTCACAATCAGCCACAAAGTCTCGGTCCCCGACACTGATCACGTCGATGCCTCTGATGATTAAAATTAGATCTCGGTCGTCGGTGTCCTTAGGGCGGATCTCCCGCAGCTTCCTCCAGTCACTCGTTAGTCGTGTACTTACAATATGTCAGTCATCCCAGCGAACAGTAGGCGGCTGTGACAAGTCAATCTTGTAGGTTTTATGGTCCAACTTGATGGTTCTGGTCCAGGTCAGTATTTGTATTTTGCCTCTTACGGCACACGGACACTTGATAGGCGCCGAGTACAGTAAAGCTTAAGGTGAAATGAGTATAAGCAGGATAAAAGTAAGATACATAACCACCTCTAACAAGCTTATTAATTGTATATGATAGATCTAGAATTTCATGTACCTTGGTAAGTTCACCGGTTACGATAACCCTTGAGCCAGTTGGCATCGTTAGTGCCTCTGACAGTGGAACCGTTGGTGGACTTGTAAAACATTTGACGATGGTCAAAGACATGCATCTAGATGGGACGATAATAAACAATTAACATAAATAAGTAGCTAGGCATCTCACTTATAGCCATTATTTTTATTCCTCAAATATATCTTGGCACCGTTTAAAGACTAAAGTAAAAAATCACACAATTTTAAAATAATAGTGCATACTAGCTTCAGTATGTTTTAACGCATTGTTGTACGATTTTTTTTAATTAAAAGTGTCGGTGTGCCGTAAAACCGAAATAAATAAACAATGAAAAGTATGAATGCAATGTTTTAATCATCGATTTATTTTGAAAAGAGAAAACATACAGTTGACTGAACTGGAATCTTCACCGTTCCGTTGCTCATTACGGTGTAAGTAAGGGTCATGTGCGGCCTCATGATCTTCAGTTTTCCTATATGTTTTTTTCTGCCAGAATGAGACTGCTTACCATTTGATAGTTCTTGGCCAAACTTATCTGGTGTGTGTGACCAAACAAACTCCCATCAGGATATGTCCTTTGGTCTGGTCCTTCCAACATCAGTAATGTGATCTGGGTTGGCGACTGAAAACAAATGATGCCTGTTGATAACGAATATTAAAGACTCTTGCTTTAAATTAATGCTTTCATTTATTAAAATAAATAGCATATGCGGCAAACATAAAAATATCTAACAACACTGGTATTCATTATTTTACATCGTAGTTCTGTCAAAGACGTAACAATTTTATTATTCTAATGAGACAATCATATTTAAATATTCTTTGAATTATACGACGCTTACTAGTAGGTATAAAATACTACTCTCGCGGCCATCTTGGATTACCGGCGTAATAGATTATATAGTATTTTATTCGCGGCCATCTTACCGGCGTAATAGATTATATAGTATTTTATTCGCGGTCATCTTGGTGGCATACCGGCGTAAGCCCAGCCTATTGTCACTGGTGCGAACTTGTCACCGGCACAACCCCCTGTCTATTGATAGTTAATCTGATAAGAAGAGTGTTATTGTTCGACCCAACGACTCAGTGGTTTTCGTTGTGTCCAGTAGTAATGTTTTAGATGGATAGTTAAGATAGCGTTAAAACGTTTTGTATGATCGCACTGACTAGGTTATTGTAAGGAAATCTCTTAAGAGGAGATAGGAACATCGAATGTGCCTATGAATAAGAAATAGCAGTAGAAAATAGTCACAAGTTCTGTTTTTGTAGTAAATTAAGCGATCTCAATCAAACAAATTACACCACTTTGTTTTTATGACATTATGGCACAAGCCCAACTTAATTTTGCAGAAAACATCTTTGCGGAGCATTTAGGGTTTGATAAAGTCACATGGTCCCCAGTAAACAAGTTGATAACATGTACATTATGCGATGATTATACGTTATTGTTGAAAAGAAAACGACACCAAATCAAAGTGTATTTGAAAAAAGGATCTAAACAGATAAACGTTCCGTTGCCAGTGTTTGAAACTGTGTGTGATTTAAAGGAAAGTTTACTACTTTTGGCTTCATTCTTAGCAGGTCAGTCATCATGTTAACAAAACGAATGGAAGATATGAACTTTAAAGCACCATCTATGATGTTTTACGAAGAAAGATTAAGATCCTTTGATATGTGGCCGTTTCAAATTAAACCTGATAAGTTTTTAATGTCATCAGCTGGATTTTTCTACACGGGTAGAAACGATACGGTGGAGTGTTTTTCATGTGCTTTAAGACTACACCAGTGGAAGAAAGAGGACGACCCATTAAAAGAACATAGATCGCATTCACCACATTGTTTATTTTTAAAAATGATTGGACAGTCAAAAGTCAAACTTTTCACAAGCGATCGAGTATGGAACCCCTGGAAGACGTTTGATCCTCCATCGTCGGTTCAATATGGCTGCTTCCAGTGCGACGGCGTAGACGAGGTGGACTAAAAAAGACGGGTATAATTTAAAAATTTGAAATAAAAAAACCGTTATTTACCTCTATATAAAGTGATCGATGTGAGGAAAGAGAAACTATTCTATTCCTGACACCACAAGTTAAGCGATATGGAGAGAGAAACAAAAAAGCTACAGTTAAATGTTGACATGAACCCAGAAGAAAAAACACCTCCACTAGATTATTCAACATCGACATCGGCATGTGTGCTACTTATGCAGTCTCATTTCGACTTTGTTTATGCAGAGGCACTACTAGGGGTTCGACATGCGGTGATCAAGAAGCACTGTCATGGATGTCTTATTGATCACCCTTCACAAAGAGAACACAGCTGTATCATGAATGTTGACGATGTCGATGAAGAATACATGATTGACTTTTATTTCAATGACATGTTAGAAGAAGTGGATGAAATGAATATCTTGTTGTCGTGGGAGAGTCTTGTACGCACCATGAATCTGTCAGATTCAATCATTGACTTACACAAAAAAGTTATCTACTCCAAAGAGTATCTTCAAATCATGAAGACAGACCAGTGGAAAGGGAAGATGAAGAAAATTATGAAGTGTATAATAGACATTGAACGACGACTGTTCAGTGAGATATGATTGAGACGTCTTTGGATAAACATCGGTAAAGCATCATGACAGAACCTATGTTTAATGATCAAAAAGATTTAAATGTTGGAACAGTGTACAATATAACGAACGAAGTGATAGATATTACAAACGAATCGATTTCTAGACGTTTGAAGTGCAATTTACACAAAATAAAAATCGTTGCTGTGTTTTCATTAGTGTTAACATGTGTGGTTCCTGGATTTATTATGATTGGAACAAATACACATCGTATGGATTCCAGACTTTTAGTAAACCCAAATCTTACTACGTCAGTATGTGAAGACTATATAAAACAGTTTATGTTGAGTGAAAATGTATATGCAACAGTTTGTAACATAAACAACTATGTTTATGTAGATATAAGAAAATTTGTTAATAGAAATGCTACTATTATTGGTATTGGTTTGAATGTAGATCAATGGATTCAATTTAAAGGCGTGATAAAAGAGATTGACACTACTATTAAATTGTCTTATTTTTAATATGCGTTTTATATTATATGTTCTTACTTCAAGTATAAATACACGATAAACCAAATCCTGTTTTTGTTATTTATTAAAACCGTGTTTTGTTTGTTACATTAAAATGTCTTGTATTTATTCCAGATAAGTTCATTTTATATTCAGTAATGGACAAGACACAGAAGGAACACATTCTGTCCAACTATTATTTCAACCCAAAGAACCCCGGGGGTTTTTTAGGTGCCAACAAATTACAGCAAATACTGGAAAAAATATATCCAAAAACATTTAGTTTAAACTTTATTCAAAAATGGTTGGACAATCAGGATGCATACGCTGTGCAGAAACAAGTGATACGAAAACGTAAAACACCCCAAGTTCAAGTTGCCGGACTTAACGATCAAGCTGATATGGACCTTATGTCTGTCGAAAATATCTCCAAGTACAACGATGGAGTTAGGTATTTACTAGTTGTTATAGATATATTGTCAAGATTTTTAATCGTGCGACCTCTTTTGAATAAAAAATCTAACAACATTATATCAGAGCTAAAAAATGTTTTAAAAACACGAAAATTTACAAAAATAAGGACGGATAAGGGCTCAGAGTTTATCAATAAAGAAGTTAATCAATTCATGAAAAAAAAGGACGTTTACTTATTTAATACTCAAAGTGAAGCAAAAGCAAATTATGCTGAAAGAGTCATTCGTACATTGCGAGGAATGTTGTTTAGAATGATACGACAGAAAAGAACTTATCGGTATATAGATCATTTACAAGACATTGTGACTAACTATAATAACTCTCCTCATCGAGGTCTTAATGGGCTTAAACCAAGTAGTATAACAAGTAAAAATGCTTTACAGGTATGGAGCGCGGCATACCTACAACCTAAAAAGTTACAAATACCAACACCACGCTTTAAATTTAAAATAGGTGAATTAGTTCGATTAAGTTATACTAAACATCCATTTCGTCGTGCTTACCAACAACAATACACAACAGAGGTTTTTCGAATTAAAAGTAGAATTTTTAAACAAGGTTTACCGTTTTATAAAATAATAGATTTGAATAATGAACAAATATCTGGTTATTTAAACGAACGTGACATGATACGTGTTGATAAAGATGAAGAAAGCATCTGGTTTATCGAAAAAGTCTTAAAAAGGAGAAAAATAAAAGGACAAATACAATACTTCGTTCGATGGGAAGGATTCCCAAAATCATTTGACAGTTGGGTTGATGCAAAGGAGGTTCAAAGCAAGTGACATGGAATATTATATGTTCGTAAGAAATGACGAAAGTAGTGATATATTTACCGAAAATAGACCATTTCGCTTTAAAGTACAACTTAACATGTCTCTTAATTTGGATGGGTACTGGAAAGTTGCTTTAAAAGAAATCAATCTAAAAAGTAAAATATCCTCAAAAGACGAAACTCTTTTTATTTATTCAAATATATGTAAGGAAAGCATCGTCGACAGTAGTGAACACTCTATCTTGAGAAGGATAGATAAAAATGCTAAAAATAGTTGGAGATACATATTTGACACACCATTTTATTTACCACTTATCAAGTCAGATATTCGAGAACTTGAATTTAGTATAAAGACTTCAAACGGAGAATTTGCGACATTTCTAGATTCTCCTTTGTAATGACACTTCATTTTAAACGTTTCCCATTTTACCCGAATTATGAATCAATCTAAGTTGTATGTGCCGAATCCTCAAAACTGGATAGACTTTTTCAAAACTAAAACAATTCAAAAAGGAAGTGGCATGTATTTACCTTATAAAGAAAGTAATAAAATACAGATCAAGACAGTATCGCCAATAGAACAAACAGTGGAACAAGCAAAAAGTGAGCTACAGAGGGATGATATAAAACACGTTGAATTATCGACACTACCGCAAAGACAAGAAAGTGCTCAGGGTATGAACATAATTCCCAACCATAAAGATCCAAGAAGTACTAAATCACACCAAAAAACAACAAAAAGGAGCAGAAAATCAACGAAAATACGTCAAATATCAAAAAAACATCATAATCAGATAGAAAAGAGACCTAAAACGAAGAAAAGGAAGACCGATTCAACAAATCAGTCTAAAACGAAGGAAAAGAAGACCAATTCAACAAAACAGTCTAAAACGAAGAAAAAGAAGACCAATTTAACAACACGAGTTCAACAAGCTATCCCAAAAGGACATAAGTTACCCACGACTTGGGACATATTTCATTGAAATGTCGTATTTCTCAGAGGACGGATTTAGTGAGGGTGTACCCAACGAGCTGTTACTCTTTGATTTACCGCCTACCCAAGTAGCTGTAAGTGATGTGTATTATCAAGAGATTCGACCGCTATCACAAGTGTCAGACAATGACACGCCTCTTGAGTTTCAAATTAGTGGTCAAAATTCTATGGACTATCTCGATCTAAGAGGAACGCAACTATGCGTAAAACTGAAGGTGACAAATCCTGATGGGACTAATATTACCAGTGAGAAGGTTGGACCTGTGAATTTATTTTTACAGGCTTTATTTTCAACTACGGAAGTAACATTACAGAACAAGGCAATTATATCATCGAACTATAATCCCTACATTGCGATAATACACACTTTAATGAATGAAGGATATGGTCCTACACGTTCTCAATTGACTTCGCAGCTTTTCATTAAAGATGATGATGACCATCCAGAAGACACCGATGCTAGTGGAACCAACAACGGTCTATTCCAAAGAGCTAGATACATTTCCAATTCAAAGATTGTCGATCTTCAGGGACCGATATACCATAGTCCAATATCACGAGTCGGCCATATTGGATCGAAAACGAGGCTCTTAACGCAAACGGGAAATATGGCTTCATATCACTGCTGCGTACCAAAGTGCACAAATGACTCTAGATATAACAAATCTCTATCATTTCACAGCTTTCCAAATGATGTTAGTAGAAAGAAATTGTGGTTGGTAAAAATTCGGCGCGATGAGGGACCATTCTTCCAGGTAATTATAGAAAATATCGCAAATTTTCACTTTTGTGATGTACGATTTCGGATATGCTTATTTTCGGATAGTTAATTATCAAAACAGGAATTGTTAAACTGTTACCATTGTGTTTGATTCTCTAGGTTTTAAATATGAAAAGATTTTCGTTTATTTGTAATATATTCAGACTTTTTTTTCTTTCGCAGGTGAAACCACACACAAAGGTTTGCTCAGCTCATTTTATTGACACTGATTTTGTAAGGACGTTGACCGGAATGAGATGCCTAACCAAGACGGCTTTTCCATCTGTATTTGACTGGAGTATTGAGACACCTTCTAGAAAACTTCCTACACCACGCCTTAATCCATCAAAAAGAAAGAGACTGACATTAGAGTGAGTTTTTGCGCACTGCTTGTTGAAAGTTGTTTTTATTTATCCTGGTATCTATCTTCCAATGACATCATACCCCTTACAGGGATGTAGATGTTTCGCGCGTCAAGATCAAATAAATTTAAAAGAAATACAAAATTATAGTTTACTCTAAAATAACAAATATTCACATATTCATGCATTACCAGGTGATTAAAATTGCTGCTTAATTTTAAAATTTATAAAATGGTTGCTTTTGCATGTGATTTTGATTTACATTGCGCATTGTGCTAAAAATTACCTAAATATGTTACTTGTAGATGTCCGCATTTCCCAATCTTTTCAATTTCAATGAAGCAAGCCATTACTATTAATCATCATTCTCTTACTGTGTCATAGTCATAATGAATATGTACATGTACATGTTTTTTTATTCTGATTACTCTTTCCTTTTAGAGATGGTGAAGAGAATGATGAAATGAAGGAAAATGAAAGCCCAGTCATGACACCACAGCCAGTCTTTCATGACTATTTAGGTCCTGACAAGGAACTTTCATGTGATGAAAAGTTAGAAGCTGCCACACAGCACATTGAATATCTTGAGCAGATGGTTGAAAAGCTTACGATTGGCAGGTTTGGACTTCAACGCTTTGAGACTGATCCAAAGTCCCTACAGTTCTACACCGGATTTAGCTCATACACTCTTTTACTAAATGTGTACCACTTATTGAGACCAACAGCAGACAAAATGACAAGATGGTCTCAGATTCAAAGGAAAAGAATGGGATATTCACAAGACATTAACACTGACATCTCTTTCAGATCAGAGAGCATTCCTTTAATTGACCAGTTTTTTATGTTTCTTGTGAAAATAAGACTAGGGCTTTTTCAGCAGGATATAGCTTGTCGTTTCAATGTTTCACAGTCAACTGTCAGCCGTATAATCATAACTTGGGCAAATTTCTTGTATTTTCAACTCGGTTCAGTTCCCATATGGCCAACACGGGACAAAGTGAATAAATTCATGCCGGACTGTTTTAAGGAACTTTACCCTTCAACTCGTGTCATTCTTGATTGCACAGAAGTGAAAATTCAAACACCTTCAGCATTGAGCTTGAACTCGGAATTTTATTCGAACTACAAGGGGACAACAACATTAAAGGGACTTATAGGTATTTCACCATCAGGTTGTGTTACGTTTGTGTCATCCTTATTTGCAGGTTCAATATCAGACCAAAATATCACTAGACAATCTGGAATTCTCCCCCTTATTGAGCCAGGTGACAGTGTAATGGCCGACAAAGGATTTCTTATTGAACAAATGTTGGCAGAAAGACAAGCTAGACTCAATATTCCTCCATTTTTAACTAAACGCGACCAGTTTACCAAGGAAGAAGTGGAAGAAACACAGGAAATTGCCAGACTTAGAATCCATGTTGAACGCGCCATTCGACGCATAAAAGAATACCACATTTTCGATTCGGTTCTGCCTGTTGCAATAGCTGGCTCAGCGTTGCAACTCTGGACTGTATGTTGCTTGTTAACTTTATTCAAAGGACCACTATTCTAAAGGAGCAAATACAAGTGAAAAGTTTTACAATTTTATTGACTTGTTCAACAAGCTACTGCTGAAGTTGCAGTGTGTATTTACATTATCATGTTTATACAGCAGCATTTGTGTACATTTACCATGCATTTTCGTGTGAATTGAGAACAGATATAGTTGCTATCATGAAAGGTTAAGTTCTAAACAAATTTAAAAAGCCTTAAAAATCGAACTATTGCGATAAATAAAATACTTTTAAGTTTCATTTCCATTTAAAGATAAACATACATGTATGTATGATTTTTCTTGTAAATAAATAGAACAAAACATGAAAATATATAGAGTTATCTTTATACATGTAACTAAAGAAAAATATTGACAGTCATCTTATGTGAAATATGCCAATATATAGGCAACTGATAACATTTGTGCTATTATACAATAAAGTCTGTCCATGTAACATGTGTAAACAGAAGTTGAACTCGTTAAATTATTTATTTGACATTTGACCCTTAATTATGCCCTTGACCTTTATCACATTACCAGGTTGCATATGAATCTATGTAACTCTCTGCTGACCTTGGTTTTATGTGTGACTAACTTATCATGGTGGACCTTTTGTGTAAGAATTTAAATGAGATGATTTAAATATCAAGCATACTTTTTTAATTTTCAATTATAATGAAAATGAGTGATAAATACATTCAGTTATTTGGCTGTAGCTTGGATCATACCAGTCCCAACATATCTGGTGTAATGAACAGAAATTACAAGCATGTTTTATTTTACGCTAACAGTTAAGTGTGGTCACTGAACATTGTCGTTTATACAAACTTTTTCATGAAATGGTCAAAATAATAAACACACAGTTTCTCATACGTTTGAAACCATACATCTTTGTCAAAGTAAATCCTTTCGATATGCATGTCATTTTGTGTCCACACACAAAAATCACCCCATGTTAGGCCTGTGAGTGCCATTTGACCCATGACTTGTAAATAATAAGCATGTGAATGTTTCAGTTTATAAGAACCATCGGTGTTTTCACTCAAAAACTGGGCTTCAGTGTACGACTCTTTGACTGGACATTTAACTTCTAACACACCGAATGGACATATTTCGTTTGGATCGTAAACAATCCTATCTGGTGAAGATCCAAGAAAGGGAGCATCAGGATTTATTACAAAGCCACATGGTTTTATATTCACATTTTTATGCGTAGCATATTCAAGCACTGCTGTAGCTTCGTTTTCAATGCCATGTTTCATTGCGGCAGTCTGCACTTTACGGGATGATGTCAACCTATTGGTCAATGTATCGAAATCTTTTTTACGGATAACAATGTCTTTGAAGGTTGATGATGTTAGACGTTTTTTCCTGAGGTTGTGCCATTCTGGGCAATCACTTTGTTTACGTGTTAGCTCCTCTAACTCCTCTGCTTGCTCCTGACTCACAGCTATGCCGTCAAGAAACAACTGTTCATTTTCAGTTAACACAATCTCATATGTACGGGTCAAGTCATGAGTTGAAATTGGCAGTTTTGGGAATTCAGGTCCTTCTGGAACACGCGTTATACTGCCATCAGAACTGGGTTCTGGCAACTGATGTGCCAAACAACTTCCTTGTAACACACTACCAAATGCACTGATTTTTCTTTCAACACTGTCAAAATTGTCTGGCAACACTTGGTTAAACTGGATACTATCTGAACTTGATACAATTTCCTGTAATCCCTTCATAAAGTCAATATCTGGAAATGATGTGTTTATCGGGTTATACAGTGTGCTACATACACATTGCTCTGACTTTTCATTTTTCTTTGACTTTGGTTTAACAAACTTGACATCCGAGAGTGGTCGTGGTACTATCCCATGAGTTCTTGGCGGCACTTGCCATTGTTGTGGAGAGGAAGTTTTGGAAACAATATCTGGAACAGATTTCATTTTAAGAGTCTTGAAGTGTGCAAGTTGGTAAACAAGGGCAGCCACATGTGCACATGAGCCTTTTCCTGCAGAGCATGCACAATACTGGCTTTCAATTTCTTTTGTGTTCAACAAGGATATCTGGAAAACAATGAAAAATTTGTTTTCATGAGCTAAAATCATTTTATTTCAACAACATACAAAATTTAATATTTGCAAAATAAAGTTAATAAATAATATTCTTAAAACAGTCATTGGCATCCAAGCCATTACCAATTTATCATGTCATCAAATTATAAGTGTAAACAGCCTTGCTGTTGGGTTAATTCTTCAGCAATGTGGTTGATTCAATAGGTCATGGGTTCAATTCCCGGCAGGACAGACTCTTGTACACGTTTACATATGCATGCGGATGTTCGACAAATATTCATGCAATGGGCTGAGTGCCCACAGACCTTGTCAGCTCTTAGGCCAGTCTGGTTAATACTTTAGCAATGCGGTTGATTCAATAGGTCCTGGGTTCAATTCCCGGCAGGACGAACTCTTCTATATATTAACATATGCATGCTGATGTTCGACAAATATTCATGCCATGGGCTGAGTGCCAACAGACCTTGTCAGCTAGGAGGCCACTCTCAACAATCTTTAAATCAAATTTTATTGATTGATCTAGATACTACTGTTTACAAATACAGAATAGCAACAGTCAACTTACATGCAATGACCATGGAGATTCGTTTTTTTTCATAGACCGGAAACATTTTCCTCTGACAAAGCAACCTCCTTTGTTCACTTTCACTGAAAGTAGATCAGTAATTTTCCATGTATTTATCAGTGTCAATCATATCTAAAGTTATTATCTCACGACTTCTAAGTGTCGCTGTAAATATTCATTGTGATAAAACACTTTTTGTGTGCCTAAAGCTATAAAAATTTAATCCAGGGTAAATTTACATCCTGTGTAGAGTTTAAATATTATGCGTAACACAAAGAATGTACATGACAGGTTGACAATACAGCATAGTTTTATTTTAAGCGGATGACTAAATGCAATCTATTTTTAACAACAAAATCATCACAGGTCATTGACCTCCTGATTTACCTTCAATATTGTGCACATACGATCCATGGAAAAATCTGTAGCCTTTGTCAAGGTGTTTTGTTGGAACTTTAGAGTGTTTCTGAATTATTGTCACAACATCACTCATTGAAATTTCTGGAATAATCGATAAATTATTTGTCCATCCGGGATCGCCTAAAGGTTTCCGTGACGCCATTTTTCTATAGGGAATCCTCTTGCGTTAAGAGCCTCGTTTTGGATTTTTTCAAAACGAGGCGTGAATAGCGTCTATAGCTTGTTTACATTAAAGCGATACTTATTAAACCAAGTGGATGTAAAATTAAAACTATATCGTAGTTCTCCATCATTCTGTTTGTGTTCTGGAGATGTAACACCTGATTACAAGGTGAAAATAATAGATGTTTACTTACTAGCAAAAAAAGTGAGAGTCAATCCGGCTCTAATCATAGCCCACGCTGAGATGTTGAAGACCACTCCGGCAAAATATCCATTCAACAGGGTAGAATGTCGTTCACAAACCATTGCCACTGGAAGTACAATGTTTACATGGGACAATTTATTTCAGGGTCATAAACCAAATACTGTAGTTATAACCTTTGTTAAATCAAATGCATTATCTGGTGATTATAAATCGAATCCATTTCATTTTTTAAATTGTGATATTCAAAGTATATGTTTATATGCCGATGGTATCCCTGTATGGGGCAGTCCATTAAAGTTAAATTTTAATTCATCAGAAGGACGGAGCTTTATGAGGGCATATACAAACTTATTTCTCACTAATGGAAAGTGGAATAAAGACGATGGTCTTGATATGAATAGGGAAGATTTTGCAAACACATCTCCCTTGTTTGCATTTCAGTTAGAACCTAATTTTTTAGAAGATTCATTTTTAGCCTTAGTAAAACAAGGAAATGTGAGACTAGACGTTCAGTTTAGAACAGCTTTAACTACTACAACAAGCTGTATAGTGTACAGTAGTTCATCTGGATTTTTCCAAATTAATAGTCAAAGAGACATTATAACAGAATGAACAGTGTACAGCTTCAATGTTGTATAGACTGCTGCCCACTTCTAAAAAAATATATTTTAGGTGTATTTGCTGCAGATCAACTTCCACCAGTAAAAACTTTTCCAAGTGGTTTTATCGCTAATACTGAGAGACATTTACACGAAGGACGACATTGGTGCGTTTTTTTCTTTCCGAACTCATCCACCGTTGAGTATTTTGATACTTACGGGAAACCACTTGCATATTATAACACCTATTTTTCTGACTATGTATCAAATTTCCATAACGTAATCGTAAATTCAAGACAGTTACAAAGCAAATATAGTGATGTTTGTGGGATGTATTGTTTGTTTATCTTGTTACAAAGATTGAGTGGTGTGTCTTTTTTTAATATTGTAAATACTTTTACAAACATTCAAGAATGTAATGACGCTTATGTATATAATTATATTAGCAATGTTTTTGCAGAATGTGTTTCATTTTGTAAGACACCTCATCAAAATATATAAAAACGTTTTAATGTATTTTTTCTCATTGTATACTTGTTTTTTATGTTTTTTGTCTTCATATTATATGAAGTTGAAAAATCTCTTTATTTTTACTATTTTTTCGCGTTTTTTTTTTAATTTTATGCAACATTGTATGTTTTGAATAACATGAATACCATCTTTTTAAAATAAAATCTTTAACTATATATTTGCAAATGTTTTTGTTTTATGTCATTGTCCCATAAGTTATCTTCGAGGAAACATGACAGAAACTGTTATCAAATTTGAAAGTCCGGCTACTTGTATTGTAGCTGGATCTAGCGGAAGTGGGAAGACAACGTTTCTATATGAGCTGTTTAAATATTCGGAATACATGTTTTCCCAAGTTCCAAAAAAAATTATTTATTGTTATTCAACACATCAAAAACTATTTGATGACATGAAAAAAACTGTAACGAATATAAACTTTTTTGAAGGTCTCCCTTCCAAAGAAGACATGGATATGTGGTCTATGGAACCAGGATTTAAAATCTTAGTGTTGGATGACTTAGCTCAAAAAGCTTCAGAAAGTGTGGATATTGTTAACTTATTCACCATCTACAGTCATCATCATAACTTTTCAGTATTTTTTCTCGTTCAAAATTTATTCACAGGAGGAAAGTATTACCGTACAATTAGTTTAAACAGTCATTACTTTATATTGTTTAATAACCAGAGGGATCAACTTCAAATTCAAACACTTGCTAGACAAATGTTCCCCGGAGAAACAAAGTTTTTTATGGATGCATTTAAACGCGCAACAGCAAAAAGGTATAAGTACTTACTCGTTGATGTTAGTCCACATTCACACCCTCTATATAAACTTCGTACGAACATATTACCCCATCAGACATTGACTGTATTCCGACCTGAAAAGGAGAAATATGGGTGATAAACTAGAAAAGGAAAAATATTTTTTACAATATTTTATTCATTCGGATATTCATCAACAAAAACAGCTAATCAAAAACATAACAAAATCACAAATGGATGTGATCATTGAAGTGATTTACAATGCCTTAATGGGTAATCTAACAATTAGTGAAGGTGATAAAAATACTGTGAAACGTTATAGAAAAATCATTCGAAGATTAGTATCGAAAGGATTAACTCGAAGACAGAGACAGCTGATTTTATTAAAGTATTTAAAATATATAGTTCTATTAATTAGACCGTGCAAATCATGGCTCAAGAGCTAGTATTGATCCCTAAATCAAAATATGAATACCTTTTGTCTTCGAAAAACGAACAGAATTTAAATATAAATCAGAGTGGAGGAGGTGATATAGTAGAAAATCAGGACAAAAATAAAAAATTGTTTGTGAAACGAACAAATACAGCATTTGATGAAACAACCAATAAGAAATCAAATGTTGGAAATAAATCGGAGCCAGTTGTTAAAAAAAGAAAGAAGACAAAAACAATTGATATGCAACGAAATGGAACAGAGGATATCAATAGGCTAAACCACAAATGGATTACGTATGACATGTGACATTCAAAATTGGCGCAATCTATAAATACCTTATATTGACTTCCCTTCTTCAGTTCAACGTGTGGCTTTAATCATGTCGGACTTCATTGATGTGTTGTTCGATAGATACCCAAATGATAGTGCAGAAACACAAAAGGAAATTACAAACCTGAAACGAAAACTGTACGAGGATGAAAATAAAGAAAATAAAGTATCAAAAAGGGAAAATAAGTGCGAAATTTGCTCAAAAACATACACACGGAAGTGTGAATTAACAAGACATGTGTTATCTCATAAAACATTTTTTAACTGTAGTTATTGTGATTCCAAATTCAGGAGGAAAGACTACCTAACACATCATGTGAAAAAAAAACATCATCGAAGTGATAAGATGAAGCGGCAAACCTTAGTCGATCCTATAACACCACAAACAGGCAACGGTGCAGACTCAGATCACAACTATAGCAGACAAGCACCTCCCCTACGACGACATGGTGCAACCACCTCCATGGATCATAATTATAGCAACCAGATGCCATCTACTTCATCGGCGGACGTTAACTCATCGGATCATATCAGTCAACCATCACCTTCTCCAGTGGATAACACTACAGATCATGAATATGCGATAAATAACAACATTGAAGACATAACAATTTATCCAAATCAACATGAGCAATACGATCTTTTAACCTTCTTTGCCAATGTTAAACAGAAAATGTATCGATTTCTGAAAAAACGTTTACTAGCAGGTGCTTTAAAGTGGTATTTATCAGTACAAGTGAGCCTCACCAAAATTGAAAATCAAGAAAAAGAAAGTTCTCCATATTTTCGTTCGCTTACTTATATCACTTTGAATTTAGATACCTTCGATGAAAATGATTTTGATGAAGCGTTTCAAAAAATGTTTCAAAGTTTTGAAAAATATTTGCGAGAAAGCTCTGGGTGGATAATGAAAAAAATCATTCATTTTAAATTTCACACAGTAAGATATAAACCAAAAATTGGATCTAGTTATATTGAATTACCAAAGACGTTGAGACGTTCTAGGTCGTTATTAAATATCAGAAATGTGGACCAAAAATGTTTTCTGTGGAGTTGTCTTGCATCTTTAAACCCTTTGGACTCTCCTCTGGTAAGTCATTATGAATCCTTTGAGTCTCAATTGAATGTTGATAACTTATGCTTTCCACTACCATTAAATCAAATCTCTAAATTCGAAAAACAAAACCCGTCTGTATCGGTCAGTGTGTTTGGTTTTGAAGACAATGAGGTAGTACCCCTTCGCGTTACAAAATGTCTGACTACAACTCATCACATAGACCTTCTTCTTTTACAGTCAGAACATAATTCACATTATGTTCTCATTAAGAATATAAACATTTTTTTAAGTTCACAACGTAAAGAAAAGAATTTATATCATTTCTGTCGTTATTGTCTTCATGGTTTTACCACAGATGATTTGTTGAAGGAACATATTCAATACTGTCAAGTTCATGGAGAACAAAAAATTGAATTACCATCAGAGAAAGACAAATTTCTCAAGTTTCAGTCTTTTGAAAAAACAATGCGCGTACCTTTTGTGATATATGCAGATTTTGAAACACTGAACAAGCCTATACATAACCCGAATCAGTCTGGTTCATCGATTAAAACACAGCTTTTAGAACCATGTTCATTCGGATATAAGATTGTGTCCACAGATACAAATTATACAAAAGAGACAGTATTATATAGGGGTGAAGACGCTCCTAAAATACTTATTGAACAACTTTTACGTGAAGCTGATGATTTAAGCAAACGACTGGAGAATAGTAAACCATTATCTTTGACTGAACAAGAAGAACTTGCATTTCAATTAGCAAACAAATGTTGCATCTGCAAAAATGATTTCACGGAAAAAGACAAAAAAGCACGTCATCATGATCACACTTCAGGAGAATTTATCGGTGCTACGCACATGAATTGTAACTTACAAGCCAATCAAGTCAATTTCATCCCTGTTATTTTTCATAATTTAAAAAATTTCGATGCTCATCTTTTATGTCAAGGCATTGGTTTATTTAAAAAGCATCGAGTTCAATGCATTCCACAAACCATGGAAAAATATATCAGCTTTAGCATAGGTAATTTGAGATTTATTGACTCATATGCTTTCTTACCCGCCTCTTTAAACAGTCTAGTTGATAATCTTATCCCAAATGGTTTATCAGCTTTCAAACATTTTCAGAGTGAGGTAAAGGGACACACCACACTTCTGCTAAGAAAAGGTGTCTATCCCTATGAGTACATGAGCACATGGGAAAGATTTAATGAGACTCAACTTCCTCCAATAGAAGAATTCTATTCTTCACTTACAAAAGAAACAATATCACAAGACAATTTTAACCATGGAAAGCATGTTTTTGAAATATGTAATTGTAAAACCCTCGGTGACTATCATGATCTTTATCTCAAAACCGATGTCTTGTTATTAGCGGATGTGTTTGAAAACTTCCGTGATGTGTCACAAAGATGTTATGATCTCGACCCTTGTCACTTTTACACCAGTCCGGGCTTAAGTTGGCAGGCTATGTTAAAAATGACAGGGGTAACATTAGAACTTTTAGATGACCCCCAAAAAATTCTGATGGTGGAGATGGGTTGTAGGGGTGGAATTTCTCAAATCTCCAATAGATACAAGAAAGCAAACAACCCCTACTTAAAAGAATATGATACAAGACAAGAAACATCCTATCTCGCTTACTTTGATGTTAACAATCTATACGGTTTTAGTATGTCTCAAAGATTACCTATAGGATCTTTTAATTTTTTATCAGAAGATGAAATTGAGATTCTCGATGTCAAAGCTATACCAGAGAATAGTCCATACGGGTATATTTTAGAGGTTGATTTACACTATCCTCAACATTTACACGATAGTCACAATGACTATCCTTTGGCACCCGAACGTAAATTCATTCCCAACGAAAAGTTATCTCCTTATGCACAAAGAGTGTGGAAAAAACTCAATAACAAATCTGAAAATGATAATTTACCACCTAGAGCAAAAGTTGAAAAACTACTTACCACTCTCGAGGACAAAGAGAAGTATGTTGTTCATTATCGCACTCTGCAGTTGTACTTGGAGCTAGGTATGGAGTTGAAAAAGATCCACAGAGTGTTGGAGTTCCATCAAGAGGCTTTTATGGAACCCTATGTCGAGTTCAACACAAGAATGCGACAGCTGGCAAAGTCAACATTTGAGAAAAACTTCTACAAGCTGATGAATAATTCAGTCTTTGGTAAGTTTATATCTTTTAATAATTAATAATTACTTGTCAATTTAACATGGTAAGCATGAAGTCAGATTACCTGTATATTTATTGTAATATACATTGATGAGACGAAAGATATATCATGACATTGTAGAAAGAACTTTTTTTTTTAAATTACTTTTTTAAACACGTTAGTTGAAACAAGTTTCATTATCGATAATTTATGTTTTACATGTACTTCAGATATACATCATTTAATACTATCATCAATGATTGTTACCTATCAAAGAACTATTTTCTAACCATAGCTTATAAAAATATATGTAAACAAGAGTATATACCTACTAATAAATCAATACGTTCTTCTTCTTCAGGAAAAACCATGGAAAACATGCGAAAACATCGATCCGTGGAGCTGGTCCATACGGAAAAGCGACTCAAGAAGTTGACAGCAAAATCTACTTACAAACTGCATAGAATATTCTCAGAAGATCTTGTCGGTGTGGAACTAAGTAAGCATAAAGTGAAATTAAATAAGCCTATTTATGTGGGGATGACTATATTAGACTTGTCAAAACATACTATGTACGATTTTTATTACAACCACTTGAAACGAGAATATGATAACAAAGTTCAGTTACAGATGACGGACACTGACTCCTTCTTGTTTTGTTGTGAAACTGATGATCTGTTTCAAGACATGTATAATCATTCCCATTTATTTGATACCTCTGACTTTCCGAAGGATCACTTCCTGCAGAGTGACATAAACAAAAAAGTGATGGGAAAAATGAAAAGTGAAACAAATGAAAAATGCATTAGTGAATACAGTGGATTAAGATCGAAAATGTATGCATTTAGCTGTGATGATAGAGAAGAAAAACGCGCCAAAGGAATTTCTAAAGTCGTTGTTAAAGACGAATTGAGTTTACAAGATTATAAAAATGTATTATTCAATGAAACTTCATTATCATCACAAATGAATACACTGAGAAGTTATAATCATGAAATTTATTTAGAAAAAACAAATAAAATAGGGTTGTCTTGTTTCGATGATAAACGTTATTTACTAAATGATGGGGTTTCAAGCTATGCTTATGGACATTATAAAATAACAAAGAAATGAAATTTATAAGTCTTTACTTTTGTAAAAAAAAACAAAAAAAAAAAAAAAAAAAAAACAAAAAACACGACACTGCAAAACATTACACTTCAAAAACACGACACTTCAAAATACACAGCACACACAAGACAATTTTGCTTTAGTTGAATTCCGTTTGGATCTGAAAATTGAGATATATCTATTAATTTTTAATGTTTAAAACTGTGATTATTCTTGTAATGTGATAGAAAAAAATGTGATTATTTTATATGAAATATACATTAACAGTGTTGCACTTTGGAAAATGTTTTTTTTTTTTTTTTTTTTTTTTTTTTTTTATGAATTATTGTATTAATTATTGTGTTACTTGTAACATTTGTAAATTATTGTTGTCTCACGACAGAAAATGTTTTGCTAATTACTATAGCAATAAATGTTTGCAGTGAATGACTCTTCTTTTTATCATCCTTTCCAAAACATATATAAAACAAAACAAAAAACTCACCGGATATGCATAGAACACTTCCTTTCCTCCGTTGAAATCATCCTTATGGATGATTATCACATCCTGAAATCCGAGTTACGTAAACTGTTAATAAAATCAAAATCTATTACTAGCTTTACATGGTTTTAGATGTTGTCTTTTCAAACACATACAAACTATCTAGAATATTGTATAATGAGATGACCAAAATATGTATAAAAACAGTCATTATAATTCAAATATTCAAAACATATTAATGGAATTATTTAAAAATGATGAAACAAAGTCTGAAATATAACTTTGAGCAAAGAGAAATCATACCAGAACATAAGTTTAAACCTTAGTAAGTCAATAAATTAGGTTTCGATACAATTGTCATATAGACATACCTCTCCCACAGGGGAAATGGGGGAGAAAAGTTGAGGAGTCTGCTCAGGGTCCTGTTGTTGTTGAACGACCTGCTGGGTGGTGTGCGATTGAGGGAACCGTTGTTGTTGAACGGCCTGCTGGGTGGTATGCGACTGAGGGAACTGTTGTTGTTGAACGACCTGCTGGGTGGTGTGCGACTGAGGGAACTGTTGATGTTGAACGACCTGCTGGGTGGTGTGCGACTGAGGGAACTGTTGATGTTGGACCTGCTGGGTGGTCTGTAACTGCCGCTTAGGTTCATGTTGTTGTTGGATGACCTGCTGTTCGAGCTCCTGTTGTTGGATGACCTGCTGCTTAGGTTCATGTTGTTGTTGGATGACCTGCTGCTCGGGCTCCTGTTGTTGTTGGATGACCTGCTGCTCGGGCTCCTGTTGTTGTTGGATGACCTGCTGCTTAGGTTCATGTTGTTGTTGTTGGATGACCTGCTGGGGGTCTTGAGTCTGGAAGATATGTTAGTTTGGAGGTGTGTTGTATATTATAAAAATATCATTTTGTGAAAATCAAGCATGTATTTACTAAAAATCAACAATATATCCAATAACACCATGTTAATATTTTGTTTGTATAAAATCATAAAAAAAAAAAAATAATAGTTATACACTTACCTTCAAATACCAGGCTTTATCGAATTCGCATATTTTTGAATATAATTCAACAAGCTGCCACACCTCTGACAGGTGTAGGGAAACGCTCTTTCCTTTGGATGGATCCGAAATATGGACCCATGTCTCGCCATTAAAAGGTGTGACACACACCTCTCTTTTTCCAATTTTACATGTGGCTTTTACAAGCCTACCTGAAACACTTCGTTTTTCTGAAAACATTTTGATAAACTGTATAATACGTCCTTAATTTCTTAAAGTTCGTAGCTGTAATGTGTGGTAATTAATCTCTGAGGTATTTATATGACTTGTTAAAAAGACACGCTTGTATGAGACTAGACCATCTCAACCAATAACAAGGCAAGACTCACCATCCAACCAATATGTATCACGCAGGTGATGGTGACTCTCGTTTTGTTATTGGTTGAGATGGTCTAGTCTTCACTTAGCCCAACCCGTTGCCTTGCTCGACGAATGGGAACAGGTTATGCTATTGCACCTACACAACCTGGTGTATATTGACAGACATATTGTCATCCTGACTAATATGGTAAAAGACCGAAGTTAGTGTGTAAAAGCATCATCCTTTAATTCCGGCTGTTGACAAACGAAAGAATTCTCCTAAAATTAGACCTAACTGATAGAAGGAGGGTGAGAATGAAAAAAGAATGAAATAGACAAACAGAGAGAGAGAGGGGGTGAGAAAGAAAGAATAAACAAAAATACATTAGAGAAAGATATTAAATCATGAAAAAAAAAAAGACACAACATTATAACATGTACATTTAAAACGCTTAGATTATGATCTCCTTTACTTAAATTTGGGTAATTAAATCCGATTCGGTTAATAAAATCATATTTGGGTAATTGTTTATTGCGTATTACTAAGAACTGAAAATGATAAGCTTAATAACCGTGGGTGTTTTGCTTCTAAATGTAGTTACATCACAACACACGTTTCACTCAAGAAACGTATGCAGAGGTCAAGATGTTTTAATTTGTGTTGGGGGGGGGAGCTGGTGTTTATCAGTTCAATGGTGAAATGAGGAGACTGCGCTTAGTAGGAAATTTCAACGGGGCGGTTATAAATCTCTTAAACGCTCCATATGTTGATTGGATTTTTATGGAAGATGTGCAGCTGTCATGTGAAAATTTGATTTCGCCTAACAAGATCGTTACACTTAGCAGTGGTGGACAATTATTTAAATGTAACGTAAGTAATTTTTTCAACAGAATAATCTTAATTATTACATATATACATCTAGAGTATAATATTCTCGGTTATTTACATTCTGAATATTTTTTATGCAGCATTATTAGACCTATTAATCCCTGGTTCAATTCTAGATTTAGACATGTATAAAAAAAAAGGGTTAAAACATACAGTACAAGTGTAGAATTAATTACAGATTAAATTGTTAATTATATTTTAGAAGACAAGTAAATCTTGATCTAATACACCATTCTTTTTTACATGCATGTTTCATAATATGTGTATGTATATTGATATATACAGTATTATAATTCTGTCATTTTTTATTATTATAGAATAATATCTTATATGTTTGATAATAAAATAAAATTTATTATTTATATCTTTTTCAGTCTATCAAAACATCAACTCTGACAAGAATGCCATCATCATCACCATCATCATCAATTCCAACAAAAGTGCCATCATCATCATCACCAACTATGACAACTAGAACATCAACACTGACGGGTACTTAATTTACTTTCATCTCAATATCTACTATGATAAAAACGACTCATTAAAAACTTTCTCGGAAAACTCAATATTACCATACATATTCAAATAAAATTGGATTTTGCAGTAACATTAAAACAATAATAAATTATATTAATCTCTGTAATATGGTATATTTTCCTACTTTCACTGACTTTTGTAAAATAAATTTCACTAGATCTAATTAATTCTAAAACTATGATAATAGTAAAATTATATTTTCTTTTATTTTTTTTTATTATTTCTTGTTATAGATAATACCCTCATCATCGTCATCATGGTCATGATCATCTTCATCTTCATCATCATCTTAATTGTGGTGTGTAAGTACTGTAGAAGAGGGGGGAGGAGGGAAAACATTGATAGAATGGAGATGCCTACATTTCAACCCCCATCACTCACACCATCGGAAGAATCCATAGAATTGTTTACAGTGTACGAACCCTCACCCAAATCACCATCAGAGGATCCTTTTGCATTTTCTTCTACATCTCTTCATAGAATTCGTATAAAACATGACTAACCTCTCTCCTTAGAATACACACAAATTTAATGTAACCTCTCTGTGTTTTCAAAGTTTAATTTTGTTTTTATTAATTTTTTTCTTTTTTTTTTTTTTAAATAGGACCCTTCATCATGACCATATTCACCATCATCATCGCCATCATCATTTCATTTTTGGTGTTTATATTTTTTTTATTTTGGATTTTTCAAAATAGCATTACAAATTGGATGCAGACTGGTTATGTAGATGATGTTGAAGAAGAGGAGGAGGGGGGAGAGGAAGATGTGGTGGAAGAAGAGGAGGAGGGGGGAGGGGAAGAGGATGAAGTTATGAGGAGTTATCCATCAAGACAGAGGAGAAGACCTGATAGGTTTCACTATTAGTTCTCTCTTCTATCTTAAAGGTTAAAGTCAAATGTTATGTATATTGTGATTATTTTTGTTGTGTGTGTGTTTTTTTTTTTTTTGTTTTTTGTTTTTTTTTTGTTTTTTTTTACAAGTTATAAGGATTTTACAACTTTGTGTTATTAAAATGCTATTATAAACAAGTATCTTCCCCAATCCAGGATTCACTTATAAACTGAAACACTTAACCAATAAATGCTTGTGACTTGTGATGTTTTTAACACCTACCTCAAGAAGGTTAAAGATAAATACTGTACATATTTTTAACTGTTTCAAATGTTATAACCTAATGTCGCCCTGTGATTGTTTTATCCTAGTTACTGTTATATACTTTCAAAAAAATATATATTACAGTCCTCTTATTTAAACATAAATTGTTACTATTTCCGTATTATATATGTAGTACATTCCATTAGCTTTTATTATAAGACTTGTTTCAAAACAACATGCTATTACAGTTCAAATGACAATTTATCAACTCTAGAATATTTAACTAATTCATAATTTGAAATATTTAGCTGTTAGCATTCTAATGTATCTCATATCTCTTTTAAAATAAATTTTCTTTCGTGAACATAGTTCTTACAGTTAAAAAGAGATCAGAACCTTCTTTCAACATAGAAAAAAACTTAAATACAATAATTTAAGAGCTTCTTCTTTAAAATCCCCTCTGGTATTTCTTTATCTAAATTCTTGTTTAGGAATTGTAATTATCCTAATTATGCATTTCTTTAAATGTTTTAATTTATTGAAAATCCAAAGACTTCTTTATTTCTTGAAAAACTAAAAGTTGTGGAATAATAGTTTAGATTTGATCTGTTCTAAACAAATAATTGTTTGATTCAAACATCTTTGTGTATAATTGTTATTTTTCACCTTTCTTACTGTGCAATGGGTTCATGATAGCCTTCAATGGATAGAAACAAAGAAGGAAACTTTTTTTTTGTTTCTAAGGTTATTGACCTTTTTCTTCTTTTTATCACAAAGGAGAGGTTACTCACCTCTCTTTTTTTCCCTAAAAGAGACGTATACATGGTCATTTTCAAAATGAATCCTGTAAAGGCTGGATGCTGTTCTAAATGTGGGAAACCATGTTATATAGAATGTAGTCATTGCTACTGCATCCTAACTGAACATGGAGAGTCACACAACTGTCCAATAGAGGATGATGGGTTCCATGAACCTGATACAGAACTGTGTGATGAATGTTATGATTAACTCCCCACCCACGACATAACCATTAAAAAAACGGCCCTTTTCAAGGCCCACAAATTCACCTCATGGTCCTTCCTTGACATACCTCCTTGTGTGTGTATGTGTATGTGTGTGCGCACGTGTGTGTGTGTGTGTGTGTGTGTGTGTGTGTCTGTGTGTGAATGTGTCTGTGTTAACACGAATTCAAAGAGGTGTTCAAGTGATCTGTTACTTAGTGTCTAATAAGTCTGTGGTTCTTTGAACATTTCTTTAAGAAATTCCGTTTTTAAATTCTAGTCTCATTTTATTACTGTGACTTGATTATAGTAATCTTTTACATGTTTATATTTTTATCTTTTGTACTAATGTGAAAGCCTAATGCTTGTACACTGTGATTATTTTTCCATTTGTTATTTCCATTTAATATTCTTTTTTATGTATTTTCACCTTTGATAAAGTTTTCTAATAATGTTTGGGTAAAATGTTACATTTTTTTTAATTTCATAAGAAAACTTTAAAACAATAAACATCAACTTTAACAAATGAGAAATAGATTCATTGAAAAAAAAATGTAAAAGTTTTAAAAAGTAAGCAAGAACATTTCAGGTTAAGATTTTTCTCTTTATATGTGTTTTTAATAGTATTATTTATATTAAATTTACACATCTCAGGTTTTACTCTTTATCAAAGTCTACTCATTTTATTTTTTTGTTTTGTTTTTTTTTTTTTTTTTTTTTGATGCTAATGTGAAAGTTAAATGTAATATTCGTTGTTTTTAATAGTATTATTTAAATTAAATTTACTAATCTCAGGTTTTACTCTTTATCAAAGTATATTAAAATTATTGTTACAGATTGTTTTATAATAAAAAAGTTATTACTTTGGATATTTTTTAACAACATGTTCATTACTTAGTTTTTACACTATTGTGAAAGCCTCATGCTTGTACATTGTGATTGATATTTTATTCCTTAAACTTTTTTTTGTTTCATTTATTATGAATTTCACCTAGATTGTTTCTTGAAAAATAGTTGATGGTTGGTTTTCTTTACTATATAATAGAAATAATATTTTAATATTCTAGTAAACTTCAAACTTTAAAAAAAGAAAACAGAATGACTAATCTTGTCTTCTTAAAAAAAGTTTTGTATTCAGTGTTGTCTCTGTTTTGGTGTGCTCATATGCTTTTAAAAATTCTTTTATTAGAACTAAGATAACAACCAGATCTGTCGTTTTTATGGTGAAGAAATTCTATTTTTCTTAACTATTCACTTGTCATAGTTGATTAAACTTGTTGTTTTTTAAACATTTTGAAACGTGTCAAGTCTTTTACCCTTAGTTATCTCGCTTGATTGTTATCACACAAAAAACACGTGAAATAAAAGGTGAAATTCAAACGAACTTGCTTCTCTTTTATTCTTTTCAATGTCTACTTATTTAGTATGGTCACTTCTCCGCTTTTCTGTAATTTCAACCTATCTGACATAAAACTAAACAAAGAATTTTTTGTAAACTTTATTATAAAAAAAAACAACGACGTTGACAATGAATGAATTGTTTAAATGAGTAAAATACAATTAAAGGTGATCCTTTCTTAATCTTAGCATCATTCACGGAGATGCATTGTTTTCAACAGTTTAACAAAGCAAACACGATGTAGTACTTTAAGAGATGGATTTCCTAAAATGTTATCATACATCATGTTTTGACACTATCATAAGTTCACATCTAAAACATTACTACTGGACATAACGAAAACCACTGAGTCGTTGGGTCGAACAATAACACTCTTCTTATCAGATTAACTATCAATAGACAGGGGGTTGTGCCGGTGACAAGTTCGCACCAGTGACAATAGGCTGGGCTTACGCCGGTATGCCACCAAGATGACCGCGAATAAAATACTATATAATCTATTACGCCGGTACGCCGGTAAGATGGCCGCGAATAAAATACTATATAATCTATTACGCCGGTAATCCAAGATGGCCGCGAGAGTAGTATTTTATACCTACTAATATATGAATTATTTATGTTAGTTAGTTGATAATACAAAAGTTAATTATTACATATAAAGTTATTATACAAAACAAATAGTTGTTAAAACATAGTTAATATAAATTTATAATGTTAATCTTAAATAGTTATATACATAAATCAAAAAGTAATGTTGAACTAAGTTTAGTACTTACTTGGTCCTGTTCAACAGGCTGCTGTTAAAAAAAAATTTAATAATTATTATGACAATGTAATAAAGTAAAATTGTACAATCTTTAAACAGTTGTTAAATCAATTATAAATTAATAATAAGTTAACCCCTCAAACAAAATATTAACGTATTGATTAAAAAAAATGATTTAAGTTGAGCACTTTCGTTGAAAATATGTAATAAACAAAATCTTTACCTGATCAACTTGATTAACAACAACAACCCGACAATCTTGTTGTTGTTGTTGTTGCTGTAGTTGTGTCTGCTGTTGTTGCGTCTGCTGCTGCTGTTGTTGTCTCTAATTAATTATAATAAAGTCAAAACTTTAATTATAAGATGGAATTTAAGAAATATACAATGAACATATACAAGAAAATATTTCCATTAAAATATATTTATAAAGCATAAATAAATGAAACATCAATTAATGATGAGCGATATCTCTTTACATATATATTGTAAAATGTTGCGTTGGTGTTTACCGATTATTACAGAAGATCTTTGTACAAGACATAAAAATCCTCCAGGTTGAACCATAAACCTACTACAAACCGGATGGAAGGAGATTACAGTAGTACCTCCCTTTACATATGATAGAAACACCGGTTTAAACTTAAAATGCAAAAGATGGAAATAAAAAATACTTACGTTTGGGAAGAATATGGTGTCACACTCTTGTATTGCGGATATGAGGCCGCACAATTCCTCCACCTCGTTCATACGTAGCGATACGCTCTTATTTTTATTTTTGTCGGTAATGTGTATCCATGTTGACCCCCTGAAGGGGGTTGCACAAACTTCTTTTGAAAAGGTCAATCTTACACCTGCCTTTACCACCTTTCCACTGAAGTCTCTTTTCAAGCTAAACTTGTTCATGGTGAGCGATTTTGTCAGCGTGCCGGGTATTTTATACACACATATGGTCAAGGAGGGAGAGGAGGGGTGGAGATCATATAACCCAGAATCCAGTAAGATGAGTTCTAATTAACAGAAAGTTCTACAATTGGCTGAATGACGATAGTGATGTTAAATTCATTTTACTGCAAGAAATATGCTTATCAAGTACATACCTTCTCTCCTAAGTAACTCAAGTGGATTATAGTTAGAACAAGGTTGGTACTGTAAAGTTTGATATTCATGTTCTATAGTCTATATACCTTGAATGTTTATTCCTTTCACACTTATTAAAATAAAAACACCAAAACAAAACACATATATCCAATACCGCTCATTAAATACCGTTCCGATCAATAAATTTCATTGGCGTCATTATACCATAACAGAGATAACTGCGCAGTTCATTTAGATCTACAGATAATTGTGTAGTTCATTTACATGATTTAGATCTACATTCTACAACGCTAATCATGTCGTATTTTATGTCATTATGTTTGTTGCTGTCGAGTTCATCTGCATCTACATTTAGCTCGAAAGAGGTTTGCCAGGAGTTGGATGGACTTCTCCTGATATGTGACGGTCAAGGCGATGGTGCTTATTACATCATCTACAACAATGACGTGCAAAGAGTGATTTTCAACGGACAGACCTCAAACTCTCACCTGGACTTGATGCTTGCACCACTTGTTAACGCAGTCTTTATGAAAACAAACTGTGATAATATCAAAACATTACGCAACATTCAACTCATCACATCAACAGGAACCTTAACATGCACTGTGAGTAGATTATTTCCGTACAAAAGTCTACATGTATTTAGCAAGTAGAACTATAAATAAAGAGAGCTACTTTTAACAAAAGTTTCCCTACAAAAGTCTACATGTATTTAGCAAGTACAACTATAAATAAAGAGAGCTACTTTTAACAAAAGCGATGTATTAATAGATCTATGTTTTAACTTGTATTCCCTTTCACCTGAAATAAATCATAAAAATATCACTATCTCTTATAATATGATATACTAATAAATATAGTATTTATTCTCATATATAATGATGTTTTAGATAGACTGAACAATTGAACCTGGGACCACGCCACCCAAGACCAACATGACATCTGACACTACAAGTAAACCCATGACATCAAGCACTGCAGATGCCCATGTCAACTCAATTACAACAGGTGTGTTCATTGATTCATCATCTATCACACATTTTATTACTACTGATGTGCTGATAGATGTTTATTCAACATCTTTATCAGATAGTGTTATTGCAGATGATAATCATTCATCAACCTTGTCAATGATGATTTTTACCATGAAGATATATATTGTATTGTCATTGGTATAATAAGTGGATTACTTCTTATAACATGTGTTATTTATTTGTTTTATAAAAAATATCATAGAAAGGAAATATATAATGATAGTGAAAACATCATATATGAAATGAATACATATAAAGCAGTGTCTGTTAATTCAACTGATACATATCTAGAACCAGCCAGTCATGATGTCAGCCCTATTGGCAGTTTTTCTACATGCAGTTCTGAACATATTTATGCTACAGCTATTAGGGCTTTGTATTGTGGACCCTGTCGCGAGACGAACCGGTTCGCGATACGGCAAAGCAATACACAGATCGATTTGCGAACCTTTGTTACTGATTACTTAATGCATGTTCAACTTGCTAGTGTACACTTTACCTCAATTGTATCCCTAACCTTAACATAAATATTAAAAGTCTTTCAAAACTATACTAAAGTATTGAATTGTTTTGTGTTGAAAGTTTTGATTATCAACTAAACTCAAATAAATGTGTAACTTTTTATTAAAATGAACGATAAAAGAACAACAATAAAGTAACAGTTTGTCATAACATGTAACAACACATACATGTACATGTGACTAGTCTACACTGTCAAAGTCTCATAGAAACATTTAAAACACTTTTATAAGAGTATTTTGCAGAACTCTTTGATGGTGACAAAGACACCCACAGAGTTCAAACACTTGATTACAGGTTTTGTAAAAGAACAACAATAAAGTAACAGTTTGTCATAACAGGTAACAACACATACATGTACATGAGACTAGTCTACACTGTCAAAGTCTCATAGAAACAATTAAAACATTTTTATAAGAGTATTTTGCAGAACTCTTTGATGATGACAAAGACACCCACAGAGTTCAAACACTTGATTACAGGTTTTGTAAAAGAACAACAATAAAGTAACAGTTTGTCATAACAGGTAACAACACATAGATGTACATGAGACTAGTCTACACTGTCAAAGTCTCATAGAAACAATTAAAACACTTTTATAAGAGTATTTTGCAGAACTCTTTGACGATGACTATGACACCCACATAGTTCAAACACTTGATTACAGGTTTTGTAAAAGAACAACAATAAAGTAACAGTTTGTCATAACAGGTAACAACACATAGATGTACATGAGACTAGTCTACACTGTCAAAGTCTCATAGAAACAATTAAAACACTTTTATAAGAGTATTTTGCAGAACTCTTTGACGATGACTATGACACCCACATAGTTCAAACACTTGATTACAGGTTTTGTAGAACTCTGTGGATGTCTTTATCATCATCAAGGTTTTTCTTTAAGAAAACAAGGCGATCAACGTGGTCCGCATCCAGGCATGATCTTGTTGCTGTGACAATATCGCCAGCCGTGGAGAACACTCTCTCAGATGCCACAGATGTGGCTTGCACACAAAGAAAAATCCTTGAACATTTGGCCAGCATTGGATATTTCCCGCTGTTCCGCTTCCAGAAGAGTAATGGGTCGGCAGTTGGTTGGAGTCTAGGTTCCAACTTGTACATTGAAATCTCTGTATGGACCTGCTCTGAAAGGGAAATTGCTGGCACAGCTGTGGTAACATCAACCTCTTCATCAAACAGAAAAGACAATGCCTGCTTCTTTTTTGCAGGTGGGCATGGAGAGTCTGATGATGAGCTTGGTCCAGGAACAATAAGTAGGTCAGCCTGTTTAGATGACATGGGCGTCTCCTCCATTTCCTGCACTGAACAATGTGCCACAACCTTTTCAACAAGTCTGTCCCACACACTATCAAGTACTGTGTGCTTGAACCTAGCATCTAGGGCTGTTGCTTCCTCCAGATATTCTACAACAGATTCATCATTGTACCTAATTTCTAGATTGTCCCGAATAGCTTTTCTCATCTTCCTCTCCAGGGTGCTATCAGATTCCTTCGGATCATAAAAGCTCTTCAACTTGTTCATCAGTGGAAGCATAACACCCACTGTTGGCTTTTGATCTGGTGACATGGCAAGAGTAGCATGATAAAGGGGCTGCATCAAAGACAGAAATGACTCACAAAGAGAAACATCCCCATGTTCCAATAAATTGGAAACAATTTGTCCTTTGACCTCACTCTGTTTCCTTATGGAGTCATCACTGAGTGTTGCCACTACAGCCACTTGTTGCTGCAGAAATCGCTCCACCATCAGATAACTGCTGTTCCATCGCGTTTTGACATCTATAAGCAGTCTATTCTGGGGTAATTCCAGCATTGTTTGTTTTCTGCTGTAAATAGATGCTGCAGTTGTGCTGCGGTGTAAGTACCCAACCACGGAACGAATTTTAGCTAACATGTTTGCTACCTCCCGGATCTGCAAAACCTTTCCTGATGCTAAATTCAAAGTGTGAGCGAAGCAATTCAGATGGACTGGAATGTTAGCAACTTTTGCTGCAATTTTCATGTTGGCAGCATTGTCAGTTGTTATAGCAGAAACCTTACAACCCCATTCAGAGGCTGCATCTACAAGGATGGCACCAAGATTTTCTCCAGTGTGGGACTCTTCCAAATCTCTTGTTTGCAGAACATGTGAGCATAGTTCAAACTCTTTGTTGATAAAATGAGATGTCACTGTCACATATGACTGTGTGGTTCTACTTGTCCATCCGTCAGTCGTCCAAGCCACTGCGTCAGCATTGCTTAGTTCATTTTTGACACGAGTTGCCACAGTGTCATATAGTCTTGGAATGATTTTTTCACTGAAAGTTGCTTTAGCTGGGAATGTGTATCGGGGCTCACATTCATGTATTAGTGCACGGAATTGTTTGCTTTCAGTAGTACTGAATGGACGCATGTCATCTACGATGTATGTTGCAATTCTTGTTGAAATCCTGTATTTTTGTATTTGTATTTTGGGTTTTACGGCACACCGACACTTGATAGGCCATACGGCGCCGAATACATTTAAGTCCAACGACAATAGAATATTATCAGGTTAAAACTAAAATACGTGAGTAGAAATAAAAATCTATCAGGTTAAAAATGTGAATAATGAAAACAGGTTAACATATTAAACAGTTAAAATGTATAACATTAGCATAATAAACATTTTAAAAATTTATAACTTATTAAGAATACCGATCTCGTTCAGAAAGCAAACAAGCTTAGCATCGGATACTGTCGTAAATAATTCGAATATGTTATTGACATTAAAATATTTAGACCTAATATAGTCTGTGTCAATGCAATGTAGTAAAATATGATTAACTGTAAGAGGTTCCTGGCAAGGAACACACTCCGGTTGAACTTCTCGTTTTAGAAGATATGAGTGAGTTAATCTAGTATGTCCGATGCGACAGCGGGTAAGAGCTATGTCTTCCCGTCTATTTTCTCTGCAAGCAGGGACATTGGCACCGACGTTAGGTTTAATGGCGTGTAATTTGTTGTAAACAGTATTATCCCAACTTGTTTGCCATTTAGTTAAAATATATCGATTGATAAGTGGTTTAAAATCTGTGTGAGGTATGCAAAGTTCTGTCTCAGTAAGGGCTGAGGCAGATTTTGAACTCTTATCTGCATCCTCGTTTCCTCGGATGCCTACATGACTAGGTAGCCAACAGAAAACGATATTTTTATTAAGACAAACATCAGTGAGTTTTAAAAGTAATTCTCTAATGAGGGGGTTGGAAAAATTTAGATTTTTAATAGACTGTAATACCGACAAGGAGTCGGTAAATATTACAAATTTATCGCCAGGATGATCAGAAATAAAGTCAAGAGAAAGGTTAACAGCCTGAATTTCGGCTGTAAAAATGGATGAGTCGGGTGGTAATTTTTGTTTAAAACAATGAATTTTACTTACGGAAGCACAGCCGACATATGAGTCTGCTTTTGAGCCATCAGTATATATTTCAAAGTAGTTAGAGTATTTCTTGTCGCGCAGTTCGATAAAATTTGAGCGTAGTACGAGAGGGTCTGCTTTCGATTTAGTATTTATACTCAGAGATAAGTCAACATCAGGAGTTTTAAATTGCCATGGTGGAAATTCCAATACACTATTTTCCATTGTTTGGTTTAAATTTAGATGTGATGATTGTATAAGTTCTAATATCCGTAAACCAAACGGCCCAATTGCCCTTGGTTTACGCTCGTACAATTGTTCATATTTGGGATCGAAAATAACACTATGTGCTGGATTTCCAGGATTAGACTTAACCTTTGTTAAGAACTGAAGCGCAAGTTTCTCTCGTCTAAGGTACAATGATGGTTCATCAGCCTCAACGTAAAGGCTCTCGACAGGAGAGGTCCTGAAAGCTCCAAGGGCCAGACGGAGTCCCCGGTTGCGGACAACGCCCAGCATCTGCAGATACGATCTCCTGGCAGAGCCGCAAACAATGTTGAAATCCTGTTAACTTTTGATTGTGGAAGTCTCATTTTACTGGCCATCAAGAATGGATTCATGGTAACAGGAGGGTCAGGAGATGTCTTGTCAGCTTTTTCATCAGGTTTCCCACTGGAACTCTCACCTGAAGATCCAGAAGACCCCTGCCGTGCAGCAGCAGCAGGACCTTTAATAAGAAAAATTACTTCCAGATTATAACATTACATAAAAATGTGTGTATGGGGAGGGGTTGGAGGTGGCAAGAAGACCGAAGATCGAATTGCGCAACTTTAAATGCAATTAGAAAATCAAGATAACGTGTGAATAACAGAAACAATACTATACAATATATCTTTGAAAAATCATGTAACTAATTGACGACATAAAAAGACGTTCAAAAGTGATTAAAATGTGTGTGAGTACCTTTTCCAAGAACCTTGTCGGACATGTCAATGCCATGGTGCCGTTTTAAATGGACACTAAGATTTGTTGTGCCACCACTGTACTTCACTTCTGCGAAGCACAGCTTGCAGACTGCTTTATTATCATCAGTTAGCGAAAAGCCAAAGTGTTTCCACACTTTTGATGTATATTTTGCTGGAGCATTTTTGAATTTTATCTCTTGTTTGCTCGTAGCCATGTTTTCATTTCGCACGTGAACACGAAATTCGAAAATATCGCAGGCCATATTAATTTTACACTGTAAAGGTGACAATTGTGTCATTAATTGTTGTTTTAATAATTAAAAGTACTAATAATGGGTAAGCAATCACTAAAACGCAAACAGGTGTTGTTATATCTTTATTTGTGCCAAAATGCGTAGCTAAAGCTACAAATTCATGTAGAGCCGTGAGACATCTGACACTAAAAGTCGGTCAATAACGGGACTGCGATTTTTATAATGTTAATGTTTCGTTTTTGTCATTTCGTAGTAATATCTGCATTTTTATGTTTTAATATTGTAAATATTTCAGTGCAATTTCGAACATTAGGAATAATTTCCGACTTCCATTCGTTATTTTCTTATTTTTTTATGGTGAAACTTTTATGGAAATATTTTCCCGGCGCCCGGTGTTTAGTATGAACTAGCTTGTGTTCGGATGTAAAAACGATTCGGACACGAAAGTTTAACCAACTGATTTGATTATTTAGGCAAGTTCACGTTGTTTTCCTGAGTTATCTTATTCAATTTACTGTTGTTTGAAATGAACACGAAAATCGCGAACCATCCGAACTTTGGTAAGGCGAATATTCATGTCCGAACTTCAATCATGGTTCGCGAACTCTCGAGAGTTCGGACATTCGTTCAAGCCCTAACAGCTATGTAGTTAAAATGTCATTTATGCTAGTTTTATGTATATATTTTTGCAGATCATACTATCATCATCATCTCCATCGTCATCATCTCAATCATCATTGTCACATTATGTACAAGAGGAAGAAGGAGGGAAAGTATTGTAGAGGATGGAACTTTACCTCCTTTACCAACCCAGTCTAATGTGTTATCGGCCCTGCCGGAAGGGGCATAGAATTCTCCGGCTGCCGCTACCTGTAGCGGGGTAAAAACCCTCCAAAGGTAGCCCACCTGTTTGCCGTAGGTGGCGACCCTGTATCTCTATGATGAGGGGATCCTGGTGGTTGAGGCCTTTGCTTGGCTTGTCAGGATATGACATATAAGTCAGCACTGGTCAACACACTACTTTGGCCCTTAGTTGCGGGGTAGACGGGCGGTTATATTGGTCCGGTATAACCAATCGGCTGGCCGCGTTGTTCATTGATTACTACTTTTTCCCTTTTGTATACACTTACTTTCTCCTCCTACTATCCACTCTAATTTCTGCTTTTTCCTTTATTGTATACCGTGTAACGCAACCCCCTCCCTCTAATTGTCTCCTATTACTTATAATCTATTGGACAGCCGGCTATACGGATCAATCTGGCATCATTTACATTTTGTATTTCATGTCGGAGTATAGCACTCTGATATCACTGGCGTTGGGAGGTCGGATACCCACTCCATGTCAACGTCCCCTTGTTGGGCTCCGAGGCGGGTGGTGACTCAAAGTGCCGAAATTTTATATAACATTCTCATGGATCGCAAACGCAAATGTTTTGAACCGATTCCTACATTATCATCAGAAGACTCTGATACAGAAACTAGATCACCTGACAAAAATGTTCCACATTTTTTTTGTTATACAATCTATTGAAAAAACTCCCATAACCAAAGTCTCACCCTTCGTAATTGAAAAGTCTATCAAAGGCCTCATTGGAACAGTAGACCATGTACGGAAAATAAAAGATGACTGTTTACTTATTGAAACAAACAGAAAACCTATTTCGGACAAAATTTTAAAATTAACAGAATTCTGTTCACTGAAAGTACGCACATTCCCACACAACTCGCTAAATTACTCTAAAGGCGTCATTCGTTGCCCTGACCTATCCGGACTGTCGGAGGAGGAGATCTTGACCGAGCTCACACCACAAGGTGTGAGCGGTGTCAGGAGGATTTCCTTCTCCAAGGAAGGCCGCAGAATCCCAACCAACACATTAGTTTTAACTTTTAACAACCAAAAACTTCCATCAACAATCAAAATCGGTTATCTTATTGTCAAAATTCAGGTCTACATTCCAAATCCATTACGTTGTTTTGACTGTCAGAAATTTGGTCACCATGAGTCTAATTGTAAAAACAACATCATCTGCGGACGATGCAGTGAACCCGCTCACACCCCAAACTTTAAGTGTGAAGCTGAACCGAAATGTCCAAATTGCTCCGGACCTCACGAAAGTAGGTCCAGAGAATGCCCGACCTGGAAATTCGAGAAAGAGGTGCTAAAAATAAAATACACCCTCAACATCTCATTTCCAGAAGCGCGTAAATCAGTGCAAGAGAAACAGAAATCTGTCTCTTCCAAAACATCTTACGCTGCAATCACAAAATCAAACACTTCGGTTTGCCAAGACAATTCGACTCAATATGAAACACTCTCTGGTGACCAAGTCTCTGACAAAATAATAATTCCAACAACATTTAAAAACACAGAGTCTTCTGAAATTACAAAAACTACCTCACCCAAACCATCTTCGTCTGTACAATCTTCTAAACCCTCCTCTACGCAACCGACCAAATCCTCTACCCAAACTTCAGAACCTGCTTCAAGGCAGGCAAAGGCAGAAAGAAAAGCTACAAAAGTTTCACGAGAAACTACAAGCCCTCCCGGGAAAACAAGAGGACCTAGTCCTAATACCCGGGAGAAGAGAGTTGGCCGGTCCAACTCTCTTAATAGATTTGATTGTCTGATGGAGACAGATTCTCCACCAGACAAAGACAAAGCAGCAAGGTCACCTGTTAAGGCTCCAAGATGAGACATTTAACTATATTTTAATATAATCCCATGAACAACAAAATAGTGCAATGGAATTGTCGCGGCCTTAGAGCCAATTTTAATGAAATTTTACTTTTATTGACCACTTTCAACCCTGCTGTGCTATGCCTTCAGGAGACATTTCTGAAGGAAAGTGATGATATTGACTTTAAAGGTTATTCTATATATAATCACATTCATACAATGTGTGATAGGGCGTCTGGAGGATCGACAATACTTGTCAACTCCAAACTGCCACATTCAAAAATTAACCTTAATACTGATTTACAGGCTGTTGCCATTCGTGTAACAGTCCATAAAGTCATTACAGTTTGCTCTGTTTACCTTCCACCTAATTCAGATATTCCAAAATCAAAATTAGATGATTTAATAAACCAATTACCGTCCCCTTATATTCTTGTAGGGGATTTTAATGGACATAGCCCATTATGGGGATGTTCTGATTATAATAATATGGGCAAAACGTTAGAGGACTTTATTGCCCAAAATGATATATGCCTAATGAATAATAAAAAGGCAACTTACTTACATCCTGCTTCAGGACATTATTCATCTCTTGACCTTTCTTTATGTCACCCTTCTATATATCTTGATTATAGTTGGGATGTACATGACGATTTATGTGGAAGTGATCATTTTCCTGTAATATTAACCAACGATTCTGTCAACTTAAATGACGATAATACTTATTGGAGAATGAACAGAGCAAATTGGGAATTATTCTCAATATTCTGTACTGAAGAATTGACAATTTCAACATTTGAGAATGCTGAAGATAAAATACATTCATTCTCAACAATTCTTCATAGCATAGCAGAAAAGTGTATACCTAAGACCACGACAAAGTCAAAGCGTAACAAACCTTGGTTTAATGATGAATGCAAAAAATCCATTAGAAAACGTAGAGCGGCACTTAAGAAATTTAATATTCGTCCTACTACTGCTAATTTAAACAATGTCAAAAATGAAAGGGCAAAGAGCAGGCGAATCATTAAACAAGCCAAAAGAACATCTTGGCAGAAATTCGTTTCTGGTATAACCAGTAAAACTTCAGTCAAAAATGTCTGGTCCACGATAAGGAAAATTAGCGGTAAATCTTCAGCCACAGTTAATCACTTAAAAACTAGCGACTCAATAATAACAAACAAAAAAGAAATATCAGACACCCTTGCTAAAAGTTTTGCTAAAAATTCATCTTCCGAAAATTATTCAAAAGAATTTCAAAATGTGAAGGAACAGGCTGAAAAAATTAAAATCAATTTTAAGTCGAACAATAATGAAAATTACAACCAACCCTTTTCTTTAAGAGAACTTACGGACGCACTTAACAAATCCCATGATACCGCTGCTGGACCAGATGATATTCCCTATCAATTTTTGAAACATCTGCCGCATACATCATTAAATTTACTTTTGTCTATTTATAATGAAATTTGGTTTTCCGGACAAGTTCCAAAATCGTGGAAAAATGCATTCGTCATTCCTATACCTAAACAGGGAAAGGATCCAACAGATCCTTCAAGTTACAGACCTATTGCTTTGACTAGTTGTATTTGTAAAACTTTAGAACGGATGATAAATAATAGACTCGTTTGGTATCTTGAATCAAATAATTTACTCACAGAATTTCAAAGTGGGTTCAGAAACCAACGCAGTACACTCGATCATCTTGTTCGATTTGAAACTTTTATACGCGATGCCTTTATCAAGAAAGAACACCTCGTAGCGGTGTTCTTTGACCTTGAAAAGGCATACGATACAACATGGAAACATGGGATTTTAAAAGATTTAGGTGACCTTGGTCTCAAGGGTCGTTTACCCACATTTATTGACAGTTTTCTTTCTGACAGACTTTTTCAAGTTAAAGTTGGGTCTACTTTGTCTTCTGTTCATAAACAGGAGCAGGGTGTCCCTCAGGGTAGTATATTGTCAGTTACTCTCTTTAACATCAAAATAAATAACATTGTAAAAACGCTAAATAATGGCGTAGATTGTTCACTATATGTGGACGATTTCCTGATATGTTATCGTTCTAAAAATATGAATACGATAGAAAGGCAATTACAGCAATGCCTCAACAAATTACAAACTTGGAGTAACAACAATGGTTTTAAATTTTCACCCACCAAAACAAATTGCATACACTTCTGTCAGAAAAGAACTTTGCACAACGATCCTGAATTATTTCTTAATAACGTTCGTATTCCTGTCGTCAAGGAAACGAAATTTCTTGGTGTCATATTTGACAGCAAATTATCTTTTATACCGCATATTAAATATGTGAAATCTAAATGTCTTAAATCTCTTAACCTGTTGAAATTTTTATCCCATACCGACTGGGGAGCTGATAGAAAAGTTCTATTGCAACTGTATAGATCACTAGTAAGATCGAAATTAGATTATGGTAGCATTGTTTACGGCTCTGCCAGGAGATCATACCTCCAGATGCTTGACGTTGTCCACAACCAGGGACTCCGTCTGGCCCTTGGAGCTTTCAGGACCTCTCCTGTAGAGAGCCTTTACGTTGAAGCTAATGAGCCATCATTATACCTTAGACGAGAGAAACTTGCGCTTCAGTTCATAACAAAAGTGAAATCTAACTCTAAAAATCCAGCACATAGTGTTATCTTTAATCCGAAGTATGAACACTTGTATGAGCGTAAACCAAAGGCAATTAAGCCGTTTGGTTTACGAATGTTAGAAATTATACACTCATCACAACTGAATTTAAATCAAATAATAGAAAATAATGTTTTAGAATTTCCACCATGGCAATTGAAAACTCCCGACGTCGATTTATCTCTTAGTATAAATACTAAATCAAAAACAGACCCTCTCGTACTTCGCTCAAATTTTAACGAACTGCGCGACAAGAAATACTCTAACTACCTCGAAATATATACTGATGGCTCAAAAGCAGATTTATGTGTTGGCTGTGCTTCCGTAAGTAAAATTCATTGTTTTAAACAAAAATTACCACCCAACTCGTCCATTTTTACAGCCGAAATTCAGGCTGTTAAACTTTCTCTTGACTTTATTTCTGATCATCCTGGCGATAAATTTGTAATATTTACTGACTCTTTGTCGGTATTACATTCTATTAAAAATCTCAATTTTTCCAACCCTCACATTAGAGATTTACTTTTCAAACTCAATGAACTTTCTCTTAATAAGCGTATTGTTTTCTGTTGGCTACCTAGTCATGTAGGCATCCGAGGAAACGAGGATGCAGATAAGAGTGCAAAATCTGCCTCAGCCCTTACTGAGACAGATCTTTGCATCCCCCACACAGATTTTAAACCACTTATCAATCGGTATGTTTTAACCAAATGGCAAACAAGTTGGGATAAAACTGTTAATAACAAATTACACACCATTAAACCTAACGTCGGTGCCAATATCTCTACTTGCAGAGAAAGTAGGCGGGAAGACGTAGCTCTGACCCGCTGTCGCATTGGACATACTAGGTTAACTCATTCATATCTTTTAAAACGAGAAGTTCAACCTGAATGTGTACCTTGCCAGGAACCTCTTACAGTTAATCATATATTAGTACATTGTATTGACACAGATCATGTTCGATCTAAATATTTTAATGTCAATAATATACACGAACTGTTTAAGACGGTATCCGATGCTAAACTTGTTTGCTTCCTAACCGAGATTGGTATTCTTAGTAAGCTATAAATTTTTAAACTGTTTATTATGCTAACGTTGTACATTTCAACTGTTTAATATATTAACTTGTTTTTCGCTTGTCATTCACATTTTTAACCCGATAGATTTTTATTTCTACTCACGTATTTTAGTTTTAACGTGATTATACTCTATGTCGTTAAACTTTAATGTATTCGGCGCCGTATGACCTATCAAGTGTCGGTGTGCCGTAAAACCCAAAAAACAAAACAAAACTAATGTGTTATTAGAACCGTTTTCTCCCTCCAACTCAACATCTATTGTCAGTGAAACTGTTGAGACGGACTTATTTAGTTTCCAAACTGTCAGTTTACATCCTGTTAGAACTTCTAAAAAATCTGATTAAAAAAATAAATGTATCATTTTTGAACATTCTTTTTTTACAGGAACAATCATCATTATCACCATCATCATCGTCTTCATCTTTGCATCTCATGCATTATTTATTTATACTTAAATAAAAATCAAATTTTGATGTGGATACAAACTGGATTAATAGAAGATGAAGTGACTTTTAGAAGATATCCTGTGAAGAACAGATGTGTACCTGACAGATTTCATTAATAGCTTTTTTTCTCTTCCTCACAGGGTATCTTCATGTAAATGTATCATATTTTGTAAATTCATTTGTTATAGTAATAACATTTTTTTTTTGTGTGTTTTGGGTTTAATGGCACACCGACACTTTATAGGTCATACGGCGCCGAATAAAGTTAAACTAATCAACATTGAAGTTTAACAGTGTTAAAACTAAAATAGGTATTTCGGAACGTGAGAATATACAAGTTAAAAATATTTGAAAACAAATATATATGGATAACAGTATTAAAATTTGCAAAGATATCACAATAAACTGTTAAGACATTACAATCGGTTTAAAATGCAAATTTCTTTTAAAAAACAAACAAGTGTAGAGTTGGACACTGTCTTAAACAAATCAAACATGGTATTGACATTAAAATATTTAGATCATATGTGGTTGGTGTCAATACAGTCTAATAAAATATGCTTAACTGTCAGTGGTTCCTGACAAGGAACACACTCAGGTTGGTCTTCTCTTTGTAAAAGATAAGAATGACCTATTCGACAGCGGGTAAGAACAACGTCCTTCTGTCTGTCGTCTCTATGAATAGAGGTATAAGAACCAACCTTAGGTTTGTTGTCGTGTAATTTGTTACGGATAGTACTATCCCAACTTGTTTGCCATTTAGATAAAACGTATCTATTTATACATGGTTTAAAATCTGTATAGGGTATGCAAATATCTGCTTCATTAAGATTTGAAGCAGACTTTGCATTTTGCCTGCATCCTCGTTGCCTCGGATGCCTACATAACTAGGTAGCCAACAGAAAACGATGTAGCATGATAACATGTATCAATCAGCAACAACACACAAATCCACCATACAAATGTAGGCAGTAAGCTGGAAAATCGAATGTCAAAGACTTATGGAGGTGAATAAATTCACGAAATCTTCATGGCATGTGTATTGTTTGTTTTGTTTGTTTGCAGTATGTGCCTGCCTGTTTGGAGGTGTAGCTACTGCTTCCGCGATGGATATCCAGAATAACTGAAGTCCCATGGTAGTATATTAATTGGCAAACATTTGTGCTAACTAGCATTAAATCTGTTCAGTAACACATGTAGTTATTTTTAAGAGTGTCATAACTGTTTGATGGCAAATGTTAATTGAGAGCTAGATTTTATTTAATGAAAATTATAATGCGATGCTTGAAGGATTGCATTAGTTGACTTAAGTATAAAGTAAGCAAACAAGTTCAACCATAACCATGACCATTACCTATGATATAAAATATGACACTGATAGCGGTCAGGTGTACTGTAAAATTAATCATTTAGTAAGAATGTTTACATGTTTAATCCGCCATAGCAGGATATCAGGCCAGCATCTCTTCTTTTAAGTTCTATTTTAAGTGATATTGTCTTTTTAACAGATGTGAGCCATGCTGTCGTGCAAGATATGCAGCCAGGTGATTCGTGATGGAGAGCCGTTCGTGAAACTAAGAGAAAAGGGCTCTCAGAGAATAAACCGTGCCAGTAGTGTTCGACATGACAATATAGACACCAAACCTGGTGATTTTGTACACATTAAGTGTAGACGAGACTATATTGTTATTCGTCAAACAAACGTGGAATCACAAACTGATTCTAGGACACATCTACGTTCACAATGTGGTTTTGATAGTAAATCTCAGTGCCTGTTGTGCCAAACCAGCAAAGTATGTAGGTGGAAAGAGAGGGTATGATGTCCAGTCCGTAGTCTTGAGTTTCAAACCACTGTAAGAAATCATTGTGCAGATAGAGGGGATAGTTGGTCAAATGATGTATTGTCCAGACTTTCACTAGCTATTGATTTGCCAGCAGCTGATGCTATTTATCACCAAGCTTGCAATGTAAACTTCAGAACTGGCAAAAATATACCAAAACCTTTTCAGACAGCAGATGCTATCCCAACAAAGGAAGTGGACATCAGAAGTCCTGGTAGACCAGAAGACAAAGACCAAAAGACGGCGTTCAATTGTGTCATTGACTTCATGTAAAAGAAACAAAGAGACAGCATAACGGTTAGTGATTTCGTGAGCATTATGACTGGTATATGTGGTCAAGTGTTCTTTGACCTTGAAAAGGCATACGATACTACATGGAAACATGGGATTTTAAAAGATTTAGGTGACCTTGGTCTCAAGGGTCGTTTACCCACATTTATTAACAGTTTTCTTTCTGACAGAAATTTTCAAGTTAATATTGGGTCTACTTTGTCTTCTGTTCATAAACAGGAACAAGGTGTCCCTCAGGGTAGTATATTGTCGGTTACTCTCTTTAACATCAAAATAAATAGCATTGTAAAAACTCTAAATAATGGAGTCGATTGTTCACTGTATGTGGACGATTTTCTTATATGTTATCGCTCCAAAAATATGAACACAATTGAAAGGCAATTACAACAGTGCCTTAACAAATTACAAACTTGGAGTAACAACAATGGTTTTAAATTTTCACCCACCAAAACAAATTGCATACACTTCTGTCAGAAAAGAACTTTGCACAACGATCCTGAGTTATTTCTTAATAAAAGTTTTATTACAACTTTACAGATCACTGGTAAGATCAAAATTAGATTATGGCAGTATTGTTTACGGCTCTGCTAGGAGATCATATCTCCAGTTGCTAGACGTGGTCCACAATCAGGGACTCCGTCTGGCCTTTGGAGCGTTCATGACCTCTCCTGTGGAGAGCCTTTACGTTGAAGCTAATGAGCCATCGTTATATCTAAGACGAGAGAAACTTGCGCTTCAGTTCATTACTAAAGTAAAATCTAACCCCAAAAATCCCGCATATAGTGTAATATTCGATCCTAAATACGAACATTTGTACGAGCTTAAACCAAAGGCAGTTAAGCCGTTTGGTTTACGCATGCTAGAAATCATACACTCATCACAACTGAATTTAAATCAAGTAATAGAAAATAATGTTTTAGAATTTCCACCATGGCAATTGAAAACTCCCGAAGTCGATTTATCTCTCAGTATAAATACTAAATCAAAAACAGACCCTCTCGTACTACGCTCAAATTGCATCGAACTGCGCGACAAGAAATACTCCAACTACGTCGAAATATATACTGATGGCTCAAAAGCAGATTCATATGTCGGCTGTGCTTCCGTAAGCAAAATTCATTGTTTTAAACAAAAATTACCACACGACTCATCCATTTTTACAGCCGAAATTCAGGCTGTTAACCTTTCTCTTGACTTTATTTCTGATCATTCTGGCGATAAATTTGTAATATTTACCGACTCTTTGTCGGTATAACAGTCTATTAAAAATCTTAATTTTTCCAACCCCCTCATTAAAGAATTACTTTTAAAACTTAGTGATGTTTGTCTTAATAAAAATATTGTTTTTTGTTGGCTACCTAGTCATGTAGGCATCCGAGGAAACGAGGATGCAGATAAGAGTGCAAAATCTGCCTCAGCCCTTACTGAGACAGATCTTTGCATCCCCTACACAGATTTTAAACCGCTTATCAATCGATATATTTTAACCAAATGGCAAACAAGTTGGGATAATACTGTTTACAACAAATTACACGCCATTAAACCTAACGTCGGTGCCAATATCTCTACTTGCAGAGAAAGTAGGCGGGAAGACGTAGCTGTGACCCGCTGTCGCATCGGACTTACTAGATTAACTCGCTCATACCTTCTAAAACGAGAAGTTCAACCTGAATGTGTTCCTTGCCAGGAACCTCTTACAGTAAATCATATTTTACTACATTGTATTGACACAGATCATATTCGATCTAAATATTTTAATGTCAATAATATACACGAACTATTTAAGACGGTATCCGATGCTAAACTTGTTTGCTTCCTAACCGAGATTGGTATTCTTAGTAAGTTATAAATTTTTAAACTGTTTATTATTCTGACGTTTTCCATTTTAACTGTTTAATATATTAACTTGTTTTTCGTTTATCATTCACATTTTTTAACTGATAGATTTTTATTATTACTGCTCACGTGTTTTAGTTTTAACCTGATTATATTCTCATGTCGTTAAACTTTAATGTATTCGGCGCCGTATGACCTATCAAGTGTCGGTGTGCCGTAAAACCCCAAAAACAAAACAAAACAAACATATACGAATTATTTACGACAGTATCCGATGCAAAGCTTGTTTGCTTTCTGAACGAGATTGGTATTATTAATAAATTAGGGATTAGCCGGCATTTTTGCCGATACTGCACAGCGACATTTCTATCATTATAGCACAGGGGCACTTATGAGGTGCCAAGGGACTGAACCCGGCCGGTCCATTATACTGACACCGACGAGTCAGGCGTAATGCTGTCCCCTTAGCCCCGAGCGTTAGGAGGGATGCCACTACTACCAACTTTAAAGTCTTTGGTCAGACCCGGCCGGGGTTCGAACCCACGACCTCCCGATCCGCAAGCTACTAATAAATTATTAATTTTTAAAATGTTTATTATGCTAACGTTATGCATTTTATCTGTTTAATATGTTAACCTGTTTTCATCATTCACATTTTTAACCTGACAGATTTTTATTTCTACTCATGTATTTTAGTTTTAACCTGATAATATTATACTGTCGTTAAACTTCAATGTATTCGGCGCCGTATGACATATCAAGTGTCGGTGTGCCGTAAAGCCCAAAATACAAAAATATGTGGTCAAGACAAAGCGTATTCTGTAAAACATATGAAGAGAAAGATTTTAGAACATTATGCGAATAACATCATTTTGAGCAGCACCATCAATCATTCGAGACTTCCACAACCAGGAGAACCCAGCGAATGAATTAAAGGAAAAAAGGCGATTGATTTTGACTGAAGCAAAGTTGATCAAATGTGGTATTTTGTCATTAGACTCCTTAAATGCGTATTACCCAGAAATGGAATCACCAGAACAGAATGCTGAATATCTTCCGCATAGTCTACATTTATTTCTGTCCGAACTGTTTTCTGGTAAAGACATAGACATAAAAGAAGCAGCGATTGGACAATCAATTATGCAAGCCTCTAGACCCAAAGGACTACTCGCGCCACTGCAGATAGGTCTGGCAGTACAAATGCATCACCATTTTCGTTCACGATTTCTTATTGATACATTGCACAGCATGGGGTTTTGTGCTTCTTACTGGGAGGTCCAAAAATTTGAAGCCAACGCTGCAGCTTTCATGAACACTCAAATACCAGTGGCCGAACTTATCTGGTGTGTGTGACCAAACAGTCCCATCAGGATATGTCCTTTTGTTTTGTACTTCCAATATCAGGATGACCAAACGAGACGAGAAGACGTAGCTCTTACCCGCTGTCGCATTGGACATACTAGATTGACTCATTCATATCTCTTGAAAAGAGAAGTTCAATATATGTGTTCCTTGCCAGGAACCACTGACAGTCAACCATATTTTATTACTGTGTATTGACACAGACCACATACGGTCGAAATATTTTAATGTCCATAACATGTACGAACTATTTAGGACAGTGTCGGATTCTAAACTTGTTTGCTTCTTGAATGAGATTGGTATTCTTAGTAAGTTATAATTTTTTAAACTGTTTATTTACCAATCGTCATACTTTTTAAACCGTTTTCTGTGTTGACCTGTTTTCAAATGTTATTTATTTTTTTACCTGATAGTTTTTATATTTTTTCTATATTTTACATGCGTAGTTTGCTTTTAACCTAATTACGCTTTATTCACATTTAACTTTGTATTCGGCGCCGTATGACCTATTAAGTGTCGGTGTGCCGTAAAACCCAAATAAATAAATAAATAAATGAATAGAAATACGATTATATTATACAGGTCGTCCATAGCCACCAGTACATTATCTATTGATACAAAAACAGCGATAAGGAAACTAAACCAGCCAATACACCTACTTAAGAAATCAACTTGCCAACTCATCATGTTTGAACAAGTGCCATAATCATAACCAGCAACATTATCTACTTCATTACTAGTATCACCATCAGTGTCTTCCCCAAAAAGAGGATATGCACAACATCATTCGCCATGTTATGTTCTGTCATCCGGCCTTATTCAGTCTTAGCCTATTAGGTGGATTGTCAGATCATGATCAACTTTATTCTCTACTCAATATTTTACCTTCCCGCCTTCCTTCCATGGTATCCTGCGTGGAAGACTGGCATAGGATGAACAATTTCATTATCGACTCAATAACAGCATTGTATCAACTATCATCCTTCTGCAGGATGAACTGGCGCATCATGGTGAACATATACGTTTTCTTGAAAATCAGACAGCCAGTCCAAGACCATACTCTTCTCTTTATTTTAACAGCCTATCTACATATGGTTAACCAAGCAAGGTGGATTTAAATATGACCAGTATAATTTTGCATTTTTCAACTTCACACCGTGCCTATATCATGTCTGTGCTATGGTGGAAGGCAGACTTAAGACTGTTGTGTTGTCACCCAATGTCTTGTCAGTGGCAATAATGACACATGCACGTATAATCACACGAATAATAGCGTAACAATGACAAACGAACATACAAACAACATAAATTGGAATGCAATTAAGATGCATAGACTTTTGGCAGATATCCCCCCCTCCATACTATCAAGACACTAGTTCGAGGTCTTCGTTCAACATAATGGCCCGAAGTCTCTATACTGACCATACCTTCATCTTAAATCAACCTGTTAATATCCAAGTGGTTGTCACCAAATTAGAATTAAATTTTAATGGCGTGTGTGATGCTTTCTTTAGAATTTATGAACATATTAACAACCTTTAACAAATTGTTACTCTAAATGAGGAAAGAAGAACTCAAATTCTTTCTTTGATACAACCTCTGACATATTAAGATGTTTTTATTGTCATGTGTCCAAGGATAACACATGTGTTTTCTGTTTCCCGAAGAACCCAAGTGAAAAAAAACATATTCTTTTAATTTGAGGCATCCAGGACACAGGCCCAGTGCCCACCAGGGGTATATGCCAGTCGTGCTTCAACGCCCGAACCTTCCGACACCGAGACACCTACAATCACGTGCTTTCCTCACTTCGTTGTTGTTGAATCTACCGGGAAAAAGCCGATAACCAAAGTATCCCCTTTTGTAACAAACAAAATCCATCAAAGGTTCTATTGACAGTGTTATTGGTAAAAAAAACCCATAAAAATGACTGCTTACTAATAGAAACTGATCGTAAAACTTACTCCGATAAAACTTCTTAAACTTCAGACTTCTGTTCCTTAAAAGCAAAAACGTACCCTCACTCTTCTCTGAACTCGTCTAAAGGAGTAATTTGATGCCCTGACCTTGCTGGTTTCTTCAAGGAAGATATTCTCGGGGAACTCACTCCACAGGAGATGTGTGGTGTCCGCAGGATTTCATTCCTGAGGGGCGGCCGGCGAGTTCCAACAAATACTTTTGTTTTAACTTTCGCCAACCCATCACTCCCTACTTCTGTTAAGGTCGGTAACCTCAACGTAAAAGTGCAGGAGTACATTCCCAATTCGCTTAGGTGTTTTCATTGTCAGAGGTTTGGCAACGACGAGTCCCAGTGCAAGGAGGACAACCGCTGCCCACGTTGCGGTGAACAGGCCGCCCAGCACAGGGAAGACGAATGTCCTAACCCAATTAAATGTGTTAATTGTTCTGGACCACAAGAGACCAAATCCAGGGATTGCCCTGCCTGAAACCTTGAGAAGGAAGTATTTAAAAAAAAGTACACAAATAACACCTCCTTTCTTAATATTGATCCAATTGCGGGAAACTTTTAAAATCCTGTGCACTAGGTTTTGCAACGTTTTTCTGCGGTTTCGGTAACTTAACAGTAGGGTAAAAACCAGAGGTCAAAACGGAGTTAAATGAGTAAGAGTAAAAGTCGAGATAACTCTTCGTAATTGTGGGTAATCTTTTGGCAGATTGGTCTCCCTTGTTAAATATTTAGTTTATTCGTCGACATCGGCTCCCCGTTGTGTAATTATGAAAGAATTTCAAGTTTGTGATGGTAATGTTTATATATAAATATATATTAGTTATGCTGAAGCGGATTAGACTCTCTTTGAACCGTACCCTACTAAATATTTTTAAACACCTTTTGCAGATAATATCTGTATAGTAATAGATAAGATAATATCTTAACTGGGTTAAGATGATTGATTTAGTAATCGGAACACCTCTAGAGCATCCTTATCATTTTAAGCCTTATCCTGCTATTTATTTAAATTTTGAATTTATGCCTAGTATGTTGTTCCATTAAAGTAGGTGTGATGACCTTGTTAATTCGGATGTTACGGCCTTGTTTATTCGGGTATGGTGACCTCGTTTTTGGTGTGTTTAGGTCACATTGTTCACGTACTACAACCTATATAAGGGGACCAAGAGATTTAAAAGCCCACACTTGTTTCTGAATGTTTTCTACATCATCAACAATGTTTCTTTAAATTATTTACCAACCTGTTTGCATTATATTTACGTTGATTCCATCAACAACCACGGCAACAACAACAGCTACAGCGGGTGAAGTAACCAACAGTGATGTGAATCGCTGTATAGCGATGCTACAGAGAAGTTGGAGATCCTACGCGATCTCCAAAATTCCATATTGATGGCTGAACGTGTAGTTCAGCAACCAGCATTTAGAATGCCTCCACCATCCGAAGACTTGTCCAAAGAGTCCGAGGAAGTGGAGACACTACAGCTAGAGTCGGAATATGCGTCCAACGACCGAGGACGGGGCTACTTTACCCGTCCGCCAAAGGCACTGGTATGTTGTTTTTTCTCACTCCTTACACACGTTATTATATTGTTACTTTGTGTTTAATCTTGTCTAAACAAAACCTATTTTCTATTTATTACCCAACAATGTTAACCATTTAATATTCAATTTATGTCCGTATGAACATTATTAAGCATAAAATATTCGTACATCATTGTTTGCATCAGCTCTACTTCAATATTCAAGTTTTAGTTGCATTTCTTGGTAAGCAAACATAGAATACTCTTATCATAAACAGACCATGACGGGTGAGAGGAACGATAGGTACAGGCCATACTAAAAGTTTACCATAAAATATGAACAAGGTTGGTAAACCAAAATATTATTGTTATCTGTGCAATCGGTTGATTTGTTCAATTTTTTATCCTAGACATTTACGTGGTATTAAACACAAAGACTTCGTCAGGCTCCTTAATAAGTGCAGCCAGATGCAACCTACACCATATACTTCTTGTCAAAGAAAAGACAACGCCTGCGTTTATGTGGTTAAGCATATTCAGAATACTACATCTCACACTATCCAGGATTCTACAAGCGAAAACATTGAACACATTCAGGGTTATACAAACGAAGATACGGAATGTATTCTGGAAAAAGTGAACAAAGACTTAGATAACAACAACAGCAACAACAAGAAGAGTGTTCCAACATGTGCAACCTTTGTACACATCAAAGAGTCGAGCGAGCTCTCTACACCGTTTGATTTTGAAAGTCTTATTCCCTCTACTTCGGACGAAGACCGGTTCTGGGAATATATGTATTCTTGACCGTTTGAAACGGTACAAAAATTGTACGTGGAACGTGTACAGAGGGAAGCTTTCATAGACTCTCTATTGAACGACGTGTAAATGTGAACAAAGAACACGTACAGAACATTCGTATTGAACGGTCTTCAAATTACGATGAGGACATGGCACAAGCTCAAATTGATGCGCTAGACTCTACATTAAATGATTTAGACTTTGATTGTATAGATTATGACGTAAACAAGAAATTGTTTACTTGTTCTATTGACAATTCATTACGTTTGTTTATACGTCGGAAAAGTAAAGGCATACGCATTGGTCTTAAACGCGGATCTAAATGTGTTAATATGAAACTAGATGTGTTCAATTTTCTGTGTGATAATAAAGAAAGCGTTAATCTCACGGCATCGTGCTTAAGCGGTTAGCAATAAAAACTACATATTGTGTCGTGTGTAAAAAAAATATTTCATGTTTTGGTGGTATAGTCACTTAAAATGTGTCAATTATAAGCGCAAAAATACTAGGTTGCATTCATTTATCGATAAATCTGAGAACAAGAAAACTGAAATCAATCAAGAAACTAATTTTTTTGTGTGAAGGAGACACTTTAAATTCATCGTGGCACTTACATTCTAAAAATGAAGGCACTTAAATAATCGAACTCAAAAGCTGAATGGAATAAAATGTAAACTGTGTGTTCAAGTTGAGAGGAGACGTGACAATGTTAAGGATGATCAAACGTCAACGCCCTATTTTAGAAGTAGAACGTATTCTATCGTATCTAGCCTTGAAATTGAAGAACATGACCTAAACGAAGCTATGCAAAAAAATGTTCGCATCTCTCGAACACTACTTGAGAGAAGGATCGGGATGGTACTTAAGTAAGGTGATTGAACTGGAGATTCATACCGTCGTGGACCGACCCTTGAGAGGTTCTACCTATATACCGCTACCATCTACTTTATCGAAGAACAGATCGATTTTGGACATACTGGCAACTTTACATCCAGTGGTTCAGTCACCAGAGAATGTGGTACACTATTTGCGATACGAGGCTGATCTAAATATGAAAGGTAATAATTATCCGGTGTCGATAAGTCAGATAACTAAATTTGAAACGCAGAATAATAACATTTCTGTCAATGTTTTTTCATTAAAGATGGGAGCATTCACCCATTAAGAATAACGAAGAAAACTCAGAGACTACACCATGTCAATTTATTATGGATAAAATGTGACCACGTTGCTCACTACTGTTTGATCCAAGGACCTGAACCGATTCTTGTCCAGAACAAGAAAGTACAACGGTCGTCTATTTTACTGTTGCTATTGCTTGCACGACTACACGCAAGAGCGCCTGCTCGAGGAACATATTTCCCATTGCGCACCACACGGTGCTCAGTTGGCGGAATTACCACGTCCTGGAAAAAAACATCATGAAATTTGGGGAATATCAGAAGACATTACCAGTTGATTTCGTGATATACGCCGACTTTGAGACAGTCAATGTTAAAGTTTCCACGTGTGAGCGAAATGCTAAACATTGCGGTTCAACTGTAACCACACTGTTGCAAGTCTGTGGTTTTGGCTATAAAGTAGTGTGCAAGGAACCTTGTTTTACTAAACCAACGGTGGTTGACAGAGGACCGGATGCCTCTGAACGGTTCATTAAATGCCTTTTGGAAGAGCAGGATGATATAAGTGAGATTCTGGATGCGGTGAAACCGATGGATATAGATAGCGAAGCACGTAATATTATCGCCATTGCGACATCGTTTTGTATCTGTTCAAATGTTTCCAACCCCCTCATTAGAGAATTACTTTTAAAACTTAGTGATGTTTGTCTTAATAAAAATATTGTTTTCTGTTGGCTACCTAGTCATGTAGGCATCCGAGGAAACAAGGATGCAGATAAGAGTGCAAAATCTGCCTCAGCGCTTACTGAGACAGATCTTTGCATCCCCTACACAGATTTTAAACCACTTATCAATCGATATATTTTAACCAAATGGCAAACAAGTTGGGATAATACTGTTTACAACAAATTACACGTAATTAAACCTTATGTCGGTGCCAATATCTCTACTTGCAGAGAAAGTAGGCGGGAAGACGTAGCTCTGACCCGCTGTCGCATTGGACATACTAGGTTAACTCATTCATATCTTTTAAAAAGAGAAGTTCAACCTGAATGTGTACCTTGCCAGGAACCTCTTACAGTTAATCATATTTTACTACATTGTATTGACACAGATCATATTCGATCTAAATATTTTAATGTCAATAATATACACGAACTATTTAAGACGGTATCCGATGCTAAACTTGTTTGCTTCCTAACCGAGATTGGTATGCTTAGTAATGTAAAAATTTTTAAACTGTTTATTATGCTTACGTTATACATTTTATCTGTTTAATATATTAACTTGTTTTTCGTTTATCATTCACATTTTTAACCTGATAGATTTTTATTATTTCTGCTCACGTGCTTTAGCTTTAACCTGATTATATTCTCATGTCGTTAAACTTTAATGTATTCGGCGCCGTATGACCTATCAAGTGTCGGTGTGCCGAAAAACCCAAAAAAAAAAAAAAAAAAAAAAACCCAAACAAAATAAATAATATTGTTAAAACCCTTCATGAAGGGGTTGACTTCACTTTTTGTGGACGATTTCGTTATTTGTTACCGCTCTAAAAATATTAGCACAATTGAAAGACAATTACAATGTCTTAATAAGTTGCAAAAATGGAGCAACACCAACGGTTTTAAATTTTCTCCAACCAAAACCAACCGTATACATTTCTGTCAGAAACGTGGTCTTAATGTTGACCCCGAATTGTTTTTAAATAACGTTCGCATTCCCGTCGTCCAGGAAACTAAGTTTCTTGGAGTCATTTTTGACAGGAAACTGACTTTTCTTCTACATATCAATATATACTCTGTGCCCGGAAAGCTGTGGTGGGAGCAAGTGGAACTACTCGACAAAATACTTCCACTAGTGCCAGCTGACAAGGTCCTAATTATTCACTGTAGGGGTATGGATAATAACAATGGATATGAGGTACACCAGTGGCTTCTTCATTACCTGCAACAGTATGTTTCCAGGGAACAAAAGATTCATCTTCATTGCTTTGACAGAGACGTAGTAGTCCTGGATTGGTGGCAATCTGCCTTTCCACACCTTTGGTTAAGTAAAACAACCCGGGAGTTGACCGTTTCACGGACAGAAGTATCCAGGCTTTGCAAGCGGTACCAGAGGAAAAGCTCCTCCTTGAGACTGATGCACCATATTTTACAGCAGCCTGTCAACGGTTTTCCTGCCCACAAGACTTGCAGGATGCTGCCCAGATAGTTGCTAGGCATCGAGGAGTGACGCCTGCCCGTATCCTGGAGCTAACGACGACCAACGCCATGCGATTGTACCATTGCTGAGCTTGGTAACTTCTGATGACTGGTAGGTAGAATGGAAAGGTATATATTTTATTAACAGGTTTGCAGATCCCAGTAGTACCACGATCATAACGGCATAATAGTTAACCTGGAGGAATATTTGGTAGATTTAGATCGCTCGGCTAAGGGTTAAAGAACATTTTCAGGATGGCATAAAATGTCGTATCGTTAATTTCTAGATTTTCAGGTTAGCATGGAAGGTTCTTCTGTGCATTATAGATTTTCAGGTAGCATGGACTGTTTTTCTGTGCAAGTTAAAAATTCTGTGCATTATTGATTTTCGGGTAGCATGGAATGTTTTTCCAGAGTTTCCCAAGTTAAAATTCTGTGCATTATAGATTTCAGGGTAGCATGGAATGTTTTTCTGTGCAAGTTAATAGAAGGTCATTCTAAGGTTTTATTCTTTTTAATAAGCATAGAATGTATTTATGTGCAATTTTAGGTTTCCAGACTGACCTAGAATGTTATTCTGTGTATTTTAGAATTAATCTTGGTATTTCCAAGGTTGTTATATTATGACAGTTAGTCTCTTTTTAAATTTATTTAGGTCTCTAGGTTGCTAGGTCCATGCAGACGTGACTCCCACATTCCATTTATAAAACAGGGGGGAGTGTTGTATCTTGGCACTGGGACGAACCAGAGGGTCGAACTGATTGAGGCCGAACCCTTATTGCTGGCTGCCTTGCTGATCTATCGGGGCCGTAGACGAACCATAGGATCGAACCGACTGAGGCCGAGTCCTTATTGGTGGCTGTCTTGACGTCACCTGACCATAGAAGGGGAACCAGCAAGCGTCACAAGACCTTAGACGGGGATCCAGTACCTAGAGAACCATATATACGCGGGTCCTTTTTGAGAGTCTCTCTCTCTCTCGATGACCTTCAAAGAATGCAATACCTGTACAGTTTTATATGTATCAAATTATAGTTTTAACCTACGAAAACTTACTTGTACTTCTACCCAAGAGAAAAAATACAACAGTATTGTCCCAACTTGTATGCATTAATAAGCATTGCTGAGCCCAGTCATTGTAATCGTATCCACATTCATCTGCACAGACAGTTTTTCCATGTCTTTTTAGTAGCGTTAAAAAGGGGGTCATTAGTGAGCTTTGCATAGGGCAAAGTGAACATCTCTCCAGCGGTAAATAGGTCAACCACGTGTTTACCAAACTACAAAACAAAGGTCAAAGGGATCAAAACAAACCAACCGGCCATTACAAAACTGAGAACTGACCAAAGTGAGACGAGGTGGTTGTTTTCCATTGCTGGGAAATGTCAACGCTACTTGGTTTTCTAGTAACTCTTTACCTCAGACATGTATTTACATATTCATTCAACTTGCGCTTATTAATGTTGATAATTGTTGAATGAAATATGAAATAATATCATTAACAAAAACTATCTACTATACTTAAGAAATCCTTGGAGATCGTATTTTTTATGCGAGACATGCACTCTACTACTCGAATAAGCACATTGGTATAAAGCCTAAAATCTTCTGTTACTACTTTCAAGTAAACTAGTGAGTACCAAATATATGTAATAATATCTGATCTCTGTTTGGGGTATTTGTGTATAATTTCTGCAGAAACAAGCATGCTTTAGTATAAACTTAAGCGATTTTCAACTGTTTCTCAATTTTAGGACAGTAAAACTCGTTAATCAACACTTAAAATGTTCATTCTTTTCAAATCTATAAATAAGAACGATTTGGATTCCTGCTAAAAATAGACATCGAGCTCCTAGATTTTTAATCGGTTTAATTGAAAGTCTGAAAAATGCGAAGATATAAACCTTGAGCAGCATAACTTTATTGTTGAAAACTGAATTAAATTCTTCCAAGAATATGCCGAAGCAGGCAAACACATACTTCCCTTCGAGATGGACCATAAATGCAGTTAAATTACACTCCTCCTTTTTATATTGGGAAAGAAAATAATTATAGAATGAAAAACTTGCTATCTTAGCGCATTTTTCAGCAAACAACCATTGTAGTATCGTGAATATTATGCTTAGCAAATATACAATGATATTAGCAGGGTAGAAATAGGGCCACAGTCGCTACATTGTAGCGACCTCGTACCCACGTGATTCATGACGTCACAGAAAGATGTATTATCGTTAGACCACGCCTCCCTACCCCACGTGATCAATGATGTCACATGGATCCCGCCTCCAACCCCCCACCCCCTTCCACGTGACCATTTACGTCACATGGTGATGATTTCCCCAGGTCACCATTAACATAATAGGATTATGATTTCCCTTAAAAAATCTTTTTATACTGATGCACGGTACTACTTAGTTTGCTTCTAGTGTTAGGAATGTGATGATGGTGTAAATGTAACCATTTCAAGTTTATCTGTAAATGAAAGTGCTAGGCAAACAGTCGATGTCTGCTTTGTTATTTTGTTAATATTTTAGATTAGTACACGTTTAGTATTTATCTTCTAATAAGCATCCACCCATGATAAGTCTCTCGCGTATATTTCATTAATCCTATCACATATAATATGGATGAAGTCGGGTATTGTTATTGTTATGCTAGGGTGCCAACTGTTGTTGTTCGAGTAGAAAGATCTCCCTTGCCTAACGACACGTATCTTGTTATTGCTATTGTTTACTGTGCGTGAACATTTTCAACCAGAGTTCTCTCCCTTTTTATTACAATAACAACATTTATTCTATATCTTATGGCCAAAACTCCATGTGGAATGGACTTACTTTCTACATCGGGTGGGTGGGTGAACATTGGAATAGATATTATTATACCGCATATATCACTATCTACTCTGATGCGCACTGATAGGATACATAGATAAAAGTGCACAATCTGCTTCAGTCCTTACAGAGACAGATATTTGCATCCCGCATACAGATTGTAAACCACTTATTAATCTATATTTATTTATTTATTTGGGTTTTACCAGCATACCGACACTTAACAGGTACTTCGGCGCCAAATGCAAAGAAGTTAAATGTGAAAAGGGAACAATCAGGTAAAAACCAAACCATGTAAAATATAGAAAAAATATTTTAAAAAACGGTTAAAAATGCAAATTTCTTTTAAAAAAACAAACAAGTGTAGAGTTGGACACTGTCTTAAACAAATCAAACATGGTATTGACATTAAAATATTTAGATCGTATGTGGTTGGTGTCAATACAGTCTAATAAAATATGCTTAACTGTCAGTGGTTCCTGACAAGGAACACACTCAGGTTGGTCTTCTCTTTGTAAAAGATAAGAATGAGTTAATCTAGAATGACCTATTCGACAGCGGGTAAGAACAACGTCCTCCTGTCTGTCGTCTCTATGAATAGAGGTATAAGAACCAACCTTAGGTTTGATGTCGTGTAATTTGTTATGGATAGTACTATCCCAACTTGTTTGCCATTTAGATAAAACGTATCTATTTATACATGGTTTAAAATCTATATGGGGTATGCAAATATCTGCTTCATTAAGATTTGAAGCAGACTTTGCATTTTTGTCTGCATCCTCGTTGCCTCGGATGCCTACATGACTAGGTAGCCAACAGAAAACGATGTTCTTGTCTGAAGAAATTTCGTTGAGCTTCAAAAGAAGTGTACTTATGTAAGGGTTAGACAAATTCATAGTTTTAATTGATTGTAAAACCGACAATGAGTCGGTGAATACTACAAACTTTGTACCCGAATACTTAGAGATAAAATCCAGTGAAAGGTTAACAGCATGAATTTCGGTTGTAAAAATAGAAGAATCGGAGGGTAACTTTTGTATAGTAATATGGAATTTACTAACTGAAGCACAGCCGACATACGAGTCGGTCTTTGAACCATCCGTATAAATTTCAATGTAATCTGAGTATTTCCTATTGCGCAATTCGAGAAATCTTGTTCGAAATACAAGGTGGTCTGTATTGGATTTATTATTGTCACATAGAGTTAAATCAACGTAAGGAGATTTTAATTGCCAAGGTGGACTGTCCAAAATATTATTCTTCATCACTTTATGTAAATTAAGTTGTGACGATTGTATAGAATCTAACATACGTAAACCAAACGGTTTTATTGCCGTCGGTTTACGGTCGTACAAATTTTCATAGTTAGGATTAAAAACGCTATCATGTACAGGATTTTTCAGGTTAGATTTCATTTTTAAAACAAACTGAAGCGCAAGTTTCTCTCGTCTAAGGTAGAGTGATGGTTCATTTGCTTCGACGTAAAGGCTCTCCACAGGAGATGTTCTGAAGGCCCCAAGAGCTAGGCGAAGTCCTTGGTTGTGAACAACGTCCAACATCTGGAGGTATGATCTCCTGGCAGAACCGTAAACAATGCTACCGTAATCCAATTTTGATCTTATTAGAGATCTATACAGTTGCAGTAAAACCTTTCTGTCAGCTCCCCAGTCGGTATGTGATAAAAAATTAAACAAGTTTAGAGATTTAAGACATTTAGTTTTTACATATTTAATATGAGGTATAAAAGACAATTTGCTGTCAAATATGACACCAAGAAATTTCGTTTCCTTGACGACAGGAATACGAATGTTATTTAAAAATAGTTCAGGGTCATTATGTACAGATCTTGTCTGACAGAAATGCATGCAGTTTGTTTTAGTAGATGAAAATTTGAAACCATTGTTATTGCTCCAAGTTTGTAATTTATTGAGGCATTGTTGTAATTGCCTCTCTATTGTGTTCATATGTTTTGAACGATAACATATAAGAAAATCGTCCACATAAAGCGAACAATCGACTCCTGGATTAAGAGTTTTTACAATGTTATTTATTTTGATGTTAAAGAGAGTAACAGATAATATACTTCCTTGAGGGACACCTTGTTCCTGTTTATAAACAGAAGACAAGGTAGACCCAATTTTAACTTGGAAGTTTCTGTCAGAAAGAAAACTTTTATTAAATGTTGGTAAACGACCCTTGAGACCAAGGTCACCTAGATCCTTTAAAATCCCATGTTTCCATGTTGTATCGTAAGCCTTTTCAAGATCAAAGAACACCGCTACTAGGTGTTCTTTCTTGATAAAGGCATCACGGATAAAAGTTTCAAAACGAACGAGAGGATCTAGTGTACTTCGTTGGTTTCTGAATCCTTTTTGGAATTCTGTTAATAGATTGTTTGATTCAAGATACCAAACGAGTCTTGTATTAATCATACGTTCTAGTGTTTTACAAATACAACTTGTCACAGCTATAGGTCTATAACTTGTAGGATCGGTTGGATCCTTACCTTGTTAAGGTATTGGAATAACGAAAGCATTTTTCCATGAATCTGGAACATCTCCAGAAAACCAGATTTCGTTATATATAGATAAAAGTAACTTTAAGGAAGTACTACTGGCTACTTTTCGAAGCGAAAAGGGGGAACTTTAATCAAGAAATGTACCATTTAAAAACAGACCAGTTAGCTTTGACAAGGGATATAAATCCATACAAACATCACACGTACAACGCCCCTTACCAAGAGAGATAAATCGATTAAGACTTCTTTACGCGTCTACACAGTTATTACCCTTGGAGGATCTGTACCGGTAGTGGTTCCTCATGAGGATCTGTACCGGTAGTGGTTCCTCATGAGGATCTGTACCGGTAGTGGTTCCTCATGAGGATCTGTACCGGTAGTGGTTCCTCATGAGGATCTGTACCGGTAGTGGTTCCTCATGAGGATCTGTACCGGTAGTTTTATCCTACTAATAGTTTATGTTTATAGCAGAAATCAATGTTTATTGTTCTATATATCGACAGGTTGAACGAAGTTAGAACTTGAATATGTAAGTACACTTGTTTACTTCAATACACTCATCAAACTGGTATCAGTTCACGATCTCTACATTCGTAGAGTCTCGGTAGGGTAAAATTATAAAATGCTCTCTTTCTCTGTTACTGAGTTAAGCATTCAAAATGTCCGGATTCATCGAAAAAAGGGATGACCAAAACAGGTTAACGCGTGTGTATTCGAGGTTTGGAAAGTCAAAAGAAGTATGTGTGGCGCCTTTCCTAGGTCGTACTTATGTGCATATCAGCGACACTAAAAACTGTTTTAGATCAAACGGAACATTTTATGTAAGTAGATCAAAGTCAAAAAGTTTTAACGTTGACGAAATTTGTGAGTTAATGGCACTGCTTAAAAAGTTTGACGAGTTAAATGCGATGTTTCACAACCAATCTCGAGTAAGTCTTTTTTTTTATATACATATTTCAGCTGACACGTGATATTGTTTAATTATAACTCCAGCTGATCTGCTATAACTTTCATGTTTTATTTCTTTCGTTGTATCTATTGTCTATTGGGAGGGTGGCTTGTTATTCAATCCTTTTTAATGCTCGCATTGGTATCTTCTTCATGTTTCATCCAAATATTGGTCACACATAAAACAGCAATTGCTTTTCTGAGGATGTGTATTAGAGTTTATACATCCTAGAATTGTTAAATGCTAACATTTCCTTAAAATAGTTGTTTACAACTTTCATTATTCTTTTTAATATAAGAACCAATGTAGATATTTGTAGTAATTGGTTGAATCAATAGCTATTTCTTTTACATTAGTATGGAATGTAATAGATGATTGAAGACATAATACGATTCATATTTTAATAAATACATGATTTAAAAGGAATCATAAAACTACTTTGATCTATGTTACAGCCCTCTCCACAACCAGCACCACTGACGAGGACAACAACAACATCAGCACCACCCGCATCACTGATGAGGACAACAACAACACTAGCACCGATGTCGACGTTGGTGTTAACACCAACAAAGGTGAGTTGAATCCTTATAAAATACAGTACAATTATACAACTTGTTCAAATGGAATACACATTTCTTCAGGCCAAAAAAAAAATAGGTCTTGTTTCGGTCGCCCGACCGACCCTCTAATTTTGGTCCCGACCCTAAACTTTTTATTGGTTTAAACCCTTAAAGGTGTATAGGACAATAGTTACCGCGCAATTTTCTGCGCAAGCGCTAGTTTCACGAAGTGTTATTTTCTCAGTGACCGGTGTTAGTTGAGTAGTAATTCGGCTATTGCGTAAAATCAACGAATTAAATATTTAATATTATTTCTCACAAAGTAGTCGTCCGTGAGAATGGCCTCACACGAGAGAAACAAGAAGGGCAGGTTCGTTAGTGAGGGAAATCGCCAATCTGCGAAGAAACGTAAATTATTTGTTACAAACATTTGCGCTGACAATGATTCAAGTGTTTCGGATAGTTTAACGTCCGAAGTAGATCATAACCAGAATACGTGTGATGAGGACGATAAAACGTTAAACTGGAGTGACGGGAGGCGAATTGTTGAGCTTGGTCATCTCGCCAAACAGATGAGATGCAGCGATTGTAATGATTTGTTAGACTTACAGGTAATATTAATTTAGTTTATGATAGAAAATGATATAATTATGACAACAACAACAACAACCTTTACTGCATGGTGACTTTATAATCACAACAGCATTAATAAACAAATATAATAACCCATGAGTAGGAATTGTTTATTCCGATGCTGATGATAGATCTCCTCACAACTCCCCACCCCATCCCCTCGTATGGATATTACTGTTAACGTTATCATAACATAACTTAATAATTGAGAAATTTAGACTGCAGTTTTTTAACAGTGCCATCTTCAGTTTTAAAATTTATTCCATATTGGTTCATAAATAAATTGTCTTCTACCATCCGAATCATACGCATTAATGCAGTTATGACTAGTAATTGTAAGCAACATGTTTACACGGAATAATTTTCTTTATATTAAAAACTTATAGTTGTTGAAAGTACTATTTTATTAAGCCGATGCAAGGTGACTTTGCTGGTGTTACCTATTTTCTGTTTCACTAACACTACTATATGTTTGTGTTCTGGTACTGGTAATAAAACAATTCGTGACATTTACATGTTTTTATATTGAAATGCAGAACACTCGGTCAGAAACAAGACGAGGATTTGGATCCACTTTATACATCATGTGTACATGTGGAGTACTTAATAGTGTGACAACAAACAAGGTTCATCATCTTCACAAGAAAGGTGCTCCTGTATTTGACGTTAATACAAAGGCGGCAGTGGGTAAGCAAATGTTTTGTTTTAAAAATGTTAATGTGTATTTTCTCCAATTCCAATTAAAACTTACATTTCTCAGCAAGTATAAAAAATTCAGTTTCTTTGTGACAAATCTTGAACAATCTGTAATATGTAGTTGACAAAGGGCATTCAGTCATAGAAATGCATGTGAAAAACTGAAGTTTATAATTATTATTTCATTAAGAGTCAATTTATAAAACACATTTTAAACACCAGTTTATTGTTTTTTCAGCTGTTGTGAAAACAAACTAAGGTAAAAATATATTTGAGGTGATGGTTGTACTAAAACATGTGTAGCCTTGCATGCTTATAATTAGTATGTGTAGTACTTAGCTATGACTTGCATCTTTTCTTTCTAGCTTCTCTTGTTTATCTGCTTACATTACTACATTAACCATGTATTCACCCTTGTATAACTAAACTCCAGCATATGTATTATCTTTTCTCTCTACTTATCTGCACTGTAATTCAAGTGAGTTGAAATTGAATGTTGAGGTTATGGTAAATAATGTTACTTCCTGATTTTAAAAATCACTGTATACATTTTTGTTATTTGAACAAAATGCTTATATAATTGTTTTTATAAATATACATATAAAATGAAATTTCAGTTAGCAGTACACTAACAAATTCCTTCAAAATTACATAGAGGACTCATGACTAGTTTTTTGCAAAATAACATTTGGGACTACTACTTTTCAAACCTTAGTGAGAACCCTGAACTAATATTTCTATAAGAGAAGTAAACTAGAATTTTAAACTGTATGAATACAGTTTAATAATTTTGTTATTTTACAGGAATGCTACACAGTGGATCTGGTCACAGACAGATACAAAAATTTTTATCCACCTTAGAGATTCCTACTATCAGCTTTAAAAGCTTGAAGCACAGGGAACTAGAAGTTGGACATCATGTGAGCAAAGTAGCTGAACAGTCGTGTAAAGATGCTATACAGCTAGAAAAGGAGTTGGTGTTAAAATCACAAAGGTAATGTTTATGATTGACATGTGATTTTTTTAAATTACAATTGAAACATCCATAGATTGAAGAAAATAGATTTTTGACAATAGAATTAAACATTTTCTGACAATAATAATAAAGCTATCAATTTCCTATATTATAGTTATATTTCAAAGTGCATGTTTCATTTTACCATGAAGCATTGTTACATCATTAAGACATATAATACTATTGTTGTTTTTTCATGGACATAGCAGTATGCAACACATGGCCATAGCATATAACATAACAAGAAAAATATTTCAGTAAGTATTTGATTTGAAGGAAGACATTAAATGCAATGCTTGCTTTTTTAGTCCTCCAGTATGTACAGAGACCTTGCCTAGTAGCAGCAACGAGGACAGCTCAGTGAATACTCCATCATGTCAAGTGAAGTATGATATGGGTTGGCAGAAACGTGGCTCAGGGAGGTGTTATGACAGTTTATCTGGAGTAGGGACAATGATTGGTCACAAAAGTGGTAAAATTGTAGCATTTGATGTTCGCTGCAAAGACTGCAGAAAATGTTCTTATTATGCAGAGAAATGTATGTCAATCCCTGAACATGAATGCTCAAAAAACTGGACTGGTAGCTCAAAAGCAATGGAGCCTGATGTTGGAGCATGTTTGGTGGCGGATTTAGAGAAGCAGGGTGTGACAGTTGGCACTATGATTATGGATGATGATTGTACAACCATGGCAAAGATAAGACAAGTAGCTAAAACCACTGTAACCAAATGGTCGGACATTAATCACACTAAAAAACATCTTGGAAATAATTTATATAAACTTCAGTCAAAACACAAATCGCTTACAGTAAAAGTAATCCAGTACTTTCAAAAGTGTTTTTCTTATGCTATTGCTCAAAACAAACACAATCCTAGTGGTTTAGCCAATGCTCTAAATCAAATAGTTCCTCATGCATTTGGCAACCATGACAGTTGTGATACAACATGGTGCAATTATCATAAAGATCCTGAAAGTTACAAGCACAGTTCTTTACCTTATGGCAGGAATCTGAGTGGGGATGTTTTGAAAAATGATCTTGATACAGTGTTCCAGGTATTTGTACAAAATGTTGAAAAGATTGCGCCTGGTGCCAGTACAAAGGATGTGGAATCTTTCAACAGTATGGTTTCTTCTAAAGCCCCTAAAAGATGTCACTATTCTTCATCATCAAGTTTAAAACACCGTGTACAGTGTGCTGTTGCTCAGAAAAATCTAGGAGCTGGTTATGTCAATGAAGTCAATAGATCATTAGGAGTTTCACCGGGGAATGTGTATAAACGAATGGCAGCAAAGTTAGATAAAATAAAAAGGAAAAGGTTAGTGTTTGAAAATTCAAAAGCATTCAAAATAAGAAAGATTGAAAAAAAAATAAACAGGAAAAAGTATTCTAGTCAGAAGGAACTGAGAGAGGGCGTCACCTATCAGACTGGTATTGCTACATCTACAGTGGGCGTTGCTGAAGAAATTCCATCTCCAACTCAATCTCCTGTGAGGGAAAGTGTCAGTGACCTATCTGATTGTACAAAAGTTTTCTGTGACATAGAAACTACTTCATTACATAAACTGTGTGATATTACACAGATAGCAGCAGTATGTAAAGAAAGACAATTCAATAAATATGTTTTACCTTCAAAACCTATTTCACCTACAGCATCTCAGGTCACAGGACTAACTGTTGTTGGTAATGTTATGTATTACAATGGTAATCCTGTAGAAACATCATCATTACTTGAAACTCTGACTGTATTTTTATCCTGGCTTGAAGAATTAAAGCCCTGTATTCTTGTGGGTCACAATTTTGCTAAATTTGACTCTCCACGACTGCTTAGAGCATTTGAATCTTGCAATCTTTTGAATTGTTTTCAAAATGTTGTTTATGGTGTATCCGATACTTTATCTATGTTTAAAATTTTGTATCCTGATCTGGAGTCCTATTCACAGCAGAACATTGTCCAAAATGTATTGAAAGAAAATTATACTGCACATAATGCTTTAGCAGATGTTAGAAGTTTAGAAAAACTTGTAACTGCATGTAATATTACTGACAAATTGTTTCAACAGTTCAGTTTTTCATCCAAATCATTAATTGAATGTTATTTTCATGTGAAAATGACTGATGTTAATTTTGATACACTTGAATTTTTAACAAAACAGAAAATACTTTCATGTCAAATGGCCAAGAAAATTGCAGCATCCGGTTTGAATTTGAGTCATATAAAACTTGCTGTCTCTCGAGGTGGGTTAGATGGATTGTGCCAGCTGTTTGGTGAGAAACTTGACACAGGCAAACCTAGAGTAACATCTCTTAAGTCTGTTGTTCAGAAATTGTTTGATTACTTAATTGATCATAAGATTTAGGGATTGTTGTATGTTTTTTATTCATTACCTTCATTATCAGTGTTAGGTGTTTTTCAATATGTATGGAAACTTTGGCAACACTTAGGGCTGCATTTGTGGGAATTTTATGAAAGAAATCTGGTAACTGTAATGTAATTCTTGATAAAGAAATAGTTATTGCTTTCAAAATATGAAATCAATTTGATGAGCATATAATATAAACTATTTATACATGTTATGATGGATATTTGTAGAATTTCATAAAAATTAGAAATATTTTTGACTTATATGACCAACTTTGAAGGAATATAGTAAAAAATTAAGCCTGGATACCCCTGTTTTTTTTGTTTTTGTTTTGTTTAGAAATATATACTGTGTCATTTTATGGAGTTTAAAAAAAATCTGTCCGTTACAAAAAAAGATATCTTGATTTTTTTCTTGTCAGGGACTAAATTATCTCCCTTTTTTGTTGGATATTTTGGTCATTTTCAAAGTTTTTTCTTCAAATATACAAAGAAATCTCACATAATTCCATCCAAAACCATACACACACATAATTCCAAACAAAAGAATGCATAGATATAAGGTGTTTATTAGAAATTCCAGATGTAACAATCATTTAAAAGATATATGTGTGTTTTCTCAAAATCCCTTCAAAATGGCCGTATAGAGGGGTCTAATAATGAGCGATAACTCAAAAACAAGCCTGGAGAGCTATATTTTTCTTTGTATCATTTTGTTTGTAAAGGAATTCTCTTTAATTATGCAAAGTTTAAAAAAATTCTGTCCGTTAGAACTTATTGTCATATACTCCTTTAAGGGAAGAGAGGAACCTCTGCTGCGCAAATTCGGTTGTTTTTATCCATTTCTTTCGTTTAGTTTTATCACTTTCCGTTCATTTTAGAATCCGGCGAATTCATTGGCTGTTTAGTATTTCAACATGGCGGCGCCCATGTTGACGATGGCGTCTGTATTGGCCATCCGTTTTAAGCCGTTTTTTCATCATAAAAATGGCTTAAACTTCATAACCAGCATTCCAAATTCAAAACTCGTCGAAGAAATTGATCACCAATATCATGATAGATCGATTAAAACTGTTAAAGTCATTTGTTATGTGATTAACTATTGTTTTGCCCCACTTATTGCTCTTCAAAACTACCATAAAATAGCAAAATGTACGACTTGACCCATTTTTCACCTTTCTTCAAATAAATAAACAGGCAATTGATGCTATTTCAGTAATGCTTGCACCTTACATAACCGTCTTGTATATTTTGCCTTAGAAACCTTGATGTCATTTAAAAACTTGTGTTAATGACGTGTCCAGACCCCAGCCAATCAGAAACACAGCCAATCAGAAAAACAGCCGTCAGAAAACAATCATCAAGATGACTCATCTAATGTCTTTCCAAACAACAATGTGGCAAGTACCCCCAGAAGATACCGCACCGGTATTCAGCGCCTTCCACTTCGTGAGTTTCTGTCTGAAATAACCATCTTTTGACTTCCCGTAAAGCAAAGCTTAAACGTCGATTGGAATTTGTTTCATCTGCAAGAAATGAAATAAGGAAGAAACTACAACAAACTTCGAAGGAATTGAGAAAGAGAATGCAGACACGTAAAGGCGTCGTCAACCAAGCTATCCAAAGAAAGATTAACATCATCATGAAGAAAGATGCAAAGATAGTTAAATTGAAGGACAAACTAATTGGATTTTTTTAATTATACTTACAGAATGAAACACCAAAAGTAGTGACTGTGGAAACACCGGAAAGGAAGAAATTAAACTTCGAAGTAAGTACTGTACTCCATTTTATATGTGATTTTAACGTTATATAGAGGTTTCAATTATAGAATAAATATGTGTAAAACAAACAGGTCACCGAACTAGTTTCCGAGTAATCAGATTATGAAAATTTTTATTTTTTATATTACATATATATGTTATGATCTATTTGGTCAATACATACCAATATACGTAAGTTGTAATGAACATTTGTCCGACTACATTTTTTATATCTTTTATTATTGTAGACTTCAACACCAAATGATAGTATATGTACAACTAGATACGACATAAGTAGTATGGACATGTCGTCCATACATTATGAAAGTGAAGTGAAGTTGGTAAGTGATTTTTTTTTTAACTTTAGTAAATGTATGTATCATGTAATACTTTCGATTATATGATTTATTCACGCATTTATTTTAGCTATTTATAAAACTCGACGACATTGTTGTTGCTGTTTTTATCCTAGAAAGGACTGAATTGATATATAAGGAAGATAATAATGTATTTAGTTCAATCTTTTTATTTATTTATATGTCACATCTTCCAAGTAATAATGTCTCATTGAACTTTTTTTCTAGTGTAAATAGATCATACATTTATTTATTTAATAGTTAAGATATACTTAAATATTATTTTTCAGATTGAGATACGCGCACAGATAACTGTCGTTGAAAGGAAGATAGGAGAACTTAATAATGAACTCCAAAAATTGAAACAAATCTTGGAGTAATTAAAAAAAAAAGTTCAGGCAGGGTTTACTTACTGAATAATGGTAGTATGACAGTGTTTAACTTTACAATACTGTTTTATATTCCGATTCCTTTATACTGTAAACTAAAACAATAAAATGTGTATTCTATTTTTTTTCCTTTTATTATTTAAAGGTTAATAAACAGCATGAAAAAACATAATGGCACATTGTACTTCCGTTCAAACGTGATTAGTGCATATAGAAATTACTAATACTAAAGTAAACATTTTTTTTTTTAATTTTCCTCTAAAAACTGATGTGTAACTTTGTGGCTGGTGTTGTTTAATACACTATTACTGAATGTACATACACGCTCTCTGTATTGTTTTATCAGCCAAAATGTTCCTAATTGATTAGAAACTGTTAAATCGCTGATCGAAAATGTAACACATGGCAAATATATTTCTCGATATGTATTTTGTATTTGTATTTTGGGTTTAACGGCACACCGACACATTATAGGTCATACGGCGCCGAATAAAGTTAAATTAATCAACATTGAAGTTTAACAGTGTTTAAACTAAAATAGGTATTTCGGAACGTGAGAATATACAAGTTAAAAATATTTGAAAACAAATATATATATGGATAACAGTATTAAAATTTGCAAAGATATCACAATAAACTGTTAAGACATTACAATCGGTTAAAAAAAAAACAAGTGTAGAGCGGGTGAGTATAATTGGAACTATTTACCTTAACCGACGTATAAGCGTCTATTATTATTATTTTTTATTATTTATTGGTCTCTCCCAATATATTTTCAGTTACGGTTCTTTGATCATGGACAAAACCAAACACCGCAAAGTCTCCTACGTGCAGGGGGAAAACGAAGCTTGCTTCGAGGTGAACGAACCTCAATTCCGCCAAACTACGTGTCTCGATGAGGTCGACCAGTATTTCGAAGTCAAGTCGGCCAAATCTCGAATAAAACTCGACCTCCCGACGCAACTGGGTTTTTTTATTCTGCAGTACGCCAAACTGAGAATGCTGGAGTTTTACTACGACGTCCTGGATCGGTACGTGGACAGATCCAACTTCGAATACTTGGAGACGGACACGGTAAGCGGTTTATAAAACAGTTTTATTTGCGCGAATATTGTAAAGATAAGCTCGTTTTGTTTTATTGTTTCGCGTTCCTAAAATCAATGACTAGCTAAAATTACTCCTTCTTAAAACTAACCGGGATATATTTTTTTCCAGGACTCCGCCTACATGGCTCTATCGGCGTCTAGTCTGCGGGAGGTGGTAAAGCCCGAGATGGCGGACGAGTACCAGCGCGGACTGACTGGAATGTGCGACGACCGCTATAATCCCGTCGGAGACCGTTGGTTCCCTCGAGAGAGCTGCCAGAAGCACGCTAAATACGATAAAAGAGTGCCCGGTCTCTTCAAAACGGAATACGAAGGCCAGACGATGATAGGTCTGTGCTCCAAGACCTACATCGTGAGCCGTGCGGACGGGGACTTCAAATTTAGTTCGAAGGGCGTGTCGAAGCGTCTGGTCCAGGAACCCCTAGCCGTATTCCAGGATGTGCTGCGTACCGGAAATCCGGCTTTCGGACGCAATAAGGGGTTCTGCGTTCGTAACAACGGGATATACAGTTACGAACAGACCAGACGCTGATTTTCGTATTTTTATTGCAAGAGGCGCGTATTGGAAGACGGGGTCCGTACCGCGCCGCTAGACATAGTGTTGTGCCCTGTCAAGAACATCGAACCTACTACCGTCGAACTAAATGACGAAGACCAATGTCTTATAAACTTATTAGACGCTCAGTTCGAGTGATTTAGTTTTGTGTTTAAGGAACTGTGTGGATATGTATATATATATATATATATATATATATATATATATATATATATATATATATATATATATATATATATATATATATGTATATATATTTAACGAGGAACTGATGCTGTGGTTATTGCTTTTTAGAGCCTGTTTATGACTAACTACATGCAGTGAACTACATGCAGTGAACTAGTATCATTTTGCAACATCCTAAACTGTTATTTGTATACGACAAACGTTTTTATGTTCAGACTGAATCAACGTGTGTATATCCCGAATCGGTTTTTGTATCGACTATACCGGTTTTTGTAAGGCATAAATGCATTTTTGTTCAACCGCAACTGTTTTCTTTGTATATAATTTAATCATTTTTGTAAAGGGTAAAACCTTTTTTGTATACTTTAAAACAAATTTTGTTTTATGCAAAACTGATTTTGTAAGGACCGATACAACGAGTGTAAATCGCGAATCTGTTTTTGTAATCAAGTGTGTTTTGTTGTGTGTGTGTTTTTTTGTTTGTTTGTTGTTTTGTTTGTTTGTTTTTTGTTTGTTTGTTTTGTTTGTGTGTTGTTGTTGTTTATTTTTGTTTGGTTTTTTGTTTGTTTGTTTGATTTTTGGTTGTTTTTGTTTTGTTGTGGTTTTTATGTAGTGGAAATAGAAATAATAACGAATGCATTTTTTTGTACGTATATATACTTTTTTTTTCGTGTACAAATAAAATATAGATAATTTTACATAGTATTAAAGTAGTCTTTTTCCTCCGATTAAATAGACAGCCAACGTATCGTATTCTTTTTGGCAGCGGCGTGTTTCTTACTTTACTATCAAATTTTATGCATTTTCATATCCAACTACAACGATTATTTGCAGCGTGCCAGGTTTAATCTACATAACCCGCTATTTTGATTATTCGTTTTATTATCAACGCTGAGAATTTTATTTCACGAAACATTGCTAAAAATAACTAGCGACTTGATATTTATACTTGGCTACTAACAACAACAAATAAAAAACATATAAAAACAGCGGATAGATAATAATTATGTAAAAAAAAGACAAATATATAAATAAATAAACATTGAATACGAATAAGGTTACTACTTTGTTTCTAAAGCTAAAGTATATATATATAGTTTAACATTTCTAATATCGGATCGTTATACGATGCGTTTCCACAGCAGACGCTAGCTAAATAATAATCCACTTACGAAAGACGCTCATATATATTTAAGTATTTGGATCTTATTGGTTGCTTACGAAATGTATTGTATTTTTGGGTTTAACGGCACACCGACACTTTATAGGCCATACGGTGCCGACGAAATGTATTGAAATAAAGCGAGACGATTGGTCGGTTTGAATTCTAACCGTCAACTGTGTATAATTGCGGAAAACTTCGAAGTACGTAATGGAAAATTTTGCTGACGAGCGACAGGCGTTAGGGATGGGATTTTTGCCGATACTGCGCAGCGACATTTCTATCATTACAGCACAGGGGTACTTATGAGGTGCCCAGGGACTGAACCCGGCCGGTCCATTATACTGACACCGACGAGTCAGGCGTAATGCTGTCCCCGTAGCCCCGAGCGTTAGGAGGGAAGCCACTACTACCAACTTTAAAGTTTAAAGTTTTGCTGACGAGCGACAGGCGTTAGTGCGAGAAATTACGTAAAATGTTAGTAAGAAAAAACAAAAAAAATAGAAACAATATTACTCTTTATACATGTAGTTAGTAACCTCATCTTTTATTTAATTCTCTCTCTAACTATATCTAATATGTATTTTTTCTATTTCTCTCTTATTTTTTTTTTATTTCTCCCTATTTTAGACATCACAGGCTTCGTCCGCCGTTAAAACACCACTAGCGGGGAGCGAAAACGATGTAAGTATATATATTATATACACACACGCACGGTAAACGTATTTTATTGCCGTACTAAATTAACAACTGAAGAAAACTAAACACAAAAACAATGCAAAAGGGTTGGATTACAAGTAACAGAATTTTGTAATAATCCTCCAGTTAAACCGATAGTAAAATAAAAAATAGAAAAACATAGAAAAATATAATGATAACAATAATAATAAATTGATAATACTTCGATTTTATATCTACACGTAGTTAGTATCGTCATCTCATATTTTCATTCTATTGATATTTATATATCTATCTATATATATATATTAATGTACATATTATCTATACCGTCGATTATTTGGGAATGAAAGAAAGTTGATTATGTTGTTTTTTTTCTCCTTTTTAGCCGAGGAGGAGGCTATGGACGCCGGTGGAGGTGTCGACTCCTAAATTGGAAGTAAGTTTGATATTTTGTTTAATAATGATCTTTATATTTAATATAGTTCCGTAAATTTATTTACTAAAGTGATAGTGTATCTCCTTTTCTCGGTTTATCTCTAAGATTAAATACACGAATTGTTATTTTCATCATTATTAGTTTTCTAACGTCTTGAACGTATTTCCTTTATTGTTCGATATTTCTCCTCATTTCTTTTACCGTTTATACGCTTTTATAAGTATAAATATGTTGATTGAAATTAGATTACATTTTTTTCAGCTTTCCAGTATTAAGTGGGAAGAATCGAGAAGGGATAAGCTTGTAAGTATATACATATGAATGTATTCGTAAATATTACGCAGTCAATTCGTAAAACAACAACAACAAAACAACAATAAAAAACAAACAAATAAAACAACAACAACAAACAAAGACAAAACAACAACAACAAACAAAGACAACAACAACAAAAAACAAAAACAATAACAACGTCGTATTGAATATAAAAACGACAACAACGTTTTAAATGAATATATTTAAATCCCAAATATGTCTTTTTTTTTTTAATTACTGCTGATTTCATAATTGTTATTGTTGTCGCTTTTCAGGCGAAGCTGAGACGCCAATTGGCGCGAATGAGAAAACGGTTGGCTGAGGCCGAAAAAATGTTGGAGGAGCTGTATTATTTTAAGAAGGTAATGGTATACGCCGTATGCGTTTTTATATCGCTTTCTTCAATTTATGTCTCAGATGCATCATTATAGCCAAGACGTCTGCGCGCCGCGATGATCAGGGTCTAAATTTGAATGTAGAATTAAATATCGGGCGACCCGTGACCCGACCAGTAAACGAAACGCTCGATTAGCTCCAGTAACGCCTCGTCCGCGTGGCGGGTAGGACTGTTCTGTTAACCTGTCATTTATAATTAATTACGATCGATAGGAACGGTAGACGCGAAATGGAGCGAGACCGCATGAAATTAGTCTTTAAACATAGTTTATTCTTTTTTCGATTACGGGTAGTAAATATACGATATTTTAATTTCTAGTTTCGGGTTGGTTTAATTTTCAAACTATAGGTCTTTATTTTATTACGTAATTAAAATATAATTAATAAAAATGAAACGACACCGCATGAAATTAGTGTTTAAACATAGTTTATTCTATTTTCGAACTATGGGTAGTCTATAAACGATATTTTAATTTCTCGTTTTGGGTTGGTTCTATTTCAAACTATAGGACGATATTTTATGACGTAATTAAATTATACTATAAAAATAAAATATATTAATTTACTTTTTATTATTTATTTAAAATATTTTCTCGTTTCGGGTTTATTCTATTTTCTAACATTTTTTTTTCTCGTTTCAGAATGTGAGCAGCCGCCTGACGACGATATGAATTTTGATTTTTTTTTTGTATCGTCTTTGTAAATAAAAAAAAAACTAAAAAAACTAACGAACTTGTTATTAAGGGACACTCGAAAAGATTTTTAGCCGGTAATAGTAATGGAAAATTTTGTTTAGCTCGAGAAATTCCGATAAACGTAAACCGTTAGTAAAAACGGACGCGATACTATGCTTTATGCGTGTAGTTAATATCTTCATCTTTTAATTCATTTTTTTCTCTACCCTCCCCTCTCTCTCTCTCTCTCCTAGTTCGTTTATTACTTGATGAGTACGCGCACCGGGAAACGCGTGCTCTCATCGAATCAAAGGTGAATACAAATACACTATTAAGAAGTTCGGTTAGCCATAGATTTACTATTAATTACCATTGACGTGGTCACAGCGGGGCAGCTGGTTGATACTAAATTTATAATTGATTTAAACGAATAATCATTAACTTAGTCGTTAAACCGTCCATTAATGATTACTTAAATTATACCCGCTGTCAAATGTGATTGATTAATTATTGGGGAGCTGTCAATTTTAATTAATTAATTATTGAGGAACCAGGGGAACCAGAAAATCTGCCCAACTCCTCGCACTATACTACTCATCACGCCACCACCGCCACAATCGTAAAATACATCAAAACGGGGGTTTACGCCTGTCCTACCACCGCCATCGCAGCTAAATCTTTCAGAACGAGGATTTATGCCCATCTCGCCACCATCGCAAAATACCTCATGTTGCCCTCACACATACCTCGCGACCTTACTGCGACCTGAAAACTAGTAAAATAGCATTTTTCTTTCGAAAATCGTTTGGTTTTCTTTCAAATTTCCAAATTTCTCTCGCAGACGGTCCGGGGCTCTGCAGTCTTGTGTTCAGTACGTTTTCTCTATGTCCTCAATACGACCCTTCTACGTCCATGGCGTTTCCACTGCGACTATATTGCGTCCCCAAGGCGACCCCACGGCGATCATCGGCGACCCAGATGCGACTGTGCTACGTTCTCTGCGTCCTTACGGCGACTATTGCGTTTGTCCGGCGAATGTCCTGCGACTGTACGACGACCCTACTACGTCCTTGCTACGTCTATAAAAATAATACTTTTTACCATAAATTTCATTATGAGTGTGACCTTCAACGAGTGAAGACGTATATTTAATTAGTATTAAGTTAAATCATCCATATTATTCCAAAGATGAGAGGTGGACGAGGCAAAGGAGCGAGTGCCTCTAAAGTGCTACAAGTTGACCCAGTCGCCGCTTCAGATATGCAGTCTGGTAGTGGTTCACAGTGCGTAGAAATCGCGGCTTCATCCACTGGCGCAGACGCATACAAACAGTCTTCTAGTGGTGCACAGTCTGTTGAAACAGCGGCATCGCTATCAGACCAAGTCTCCAAGTCGGACACTCAATCTATCAGTGGTGAAAAGTGTTACAGTTCTTCAAAGGCCAAGAAGTCCAGGTTGATGATGAGAAGTGACCTCACAGCTTAAGATGAAGAATCCATGGTCGAGTGGTTGAGAGAAAACCCGCAAATTTACAACAAAAAGCTATCCACCTACAAGGATAAAGGTAAAAAGGACGCTCACTGGGCCGAACAGGCACAAGTTCTTGGGAAAGACGTCAGTATGCTTATTGTATGGTACCGATCAATTCGTACACGGTTTGGAAAGCTGACTAAGCCGAAGTCCGGCGCTGGAACAGGTGACCGAACGGATCGTGACCAGTGGATCCTGACCAACTTTGAGTTCCTGAAACCACATATTCATGAAGTCCAGTCAAGAACCATAGTCAGCGTAAGATCAATTTTCATATTTTAAGTTTATTATACCCCAGAAGAGGATTATATAGGAATTAGGTCTGTCACGACACACAATTACTTGTCCCGTCCGTCCCACTTTTATAACAATGCCATTAACCAAAAAGTGTATATGCTACATAAATGAAACTTGGAATATAGCTTTTATACAACAAGTTCCATCAGCAGACATAAATAAATAACTCTTCAAGTCATTTTAAGAATTATTTCCCTTATGGAAAATGTATGGAATGCCTACGGACAGCAGACCTTATCTAATATTGCAATTTAATGATATCACTTTTCCTCCGTTTATCGGTATTATGTCCTATTTTACTAGTTCCAACATAACTTTTCATATGGCCAGTTGACCCTTATCCCCAAAATGTTTATCTTTGTCCACTGCAGTTGAAGACGAAGCTGGCAGGGCAGTCACAGGACGATACCGACGATATTGAGTCTGTGGACACAGATGACCTTCCGCAGCGAAGGTCTTTGACAGAGTCTACGTCAACTCTCGACGACCCTGGTGAGTCTGCCGGCCTCAAGGCCAGACCAAAGCGACCTACTGCGGAGGAGGAGAAGTTGCTAAGCGCCTTCGACGAGAGGGGCCGCCAGTCCTTACAACTACAGGAGAAACTACTCCAGATGCTCAAACCGGCTGCGCCTGTCAGCGAACGGGCTACATATAACTTGCCAACGCTGGGATAGAATAGCAAAGGCATTCTCAACTACTCTTCGTCCACGGGAAATGTGGTAGTTGTATATTTTCTGTTCTTTTGTAAGGTTCCGCGCTGCAAATGGCTTCATCATGTATGTCCGAAGACCAAATGCATCGTCACCAAGGAGGAAATATGGCATGTCCTGGTCATCATGTGGTAGGGGTTCAGGTGGGGGGAAACCTATTGACCCATTTGAGAGGCACTCCCGAAGTTCTGAGTTATTGTAGATCATGGCATCAGACATGTAGCCGTCTCCTCCAACATCTATCCACAAGAATTTGTAGTCGGCATCTACTAGCGCCATTAACACAATGGAAAAGAACCCCTTGTAGTTATGATACAGGCTTCCACTGTCAGGCGGCTTTCTTATGGCTACATGTTTCCCATCTAGCGCACCACATGCATGAGGGACGTTCGACCGACGCTCGAAGCCTTGTGCCACTTCTATCCATTCTTCAGGAGTGGTGGGACACTTCATTACTTCGTCCTTGAACACGTCTACAATGGCTTGGCAGACTTCCTTAACAATGACAGATATCGTGTTATCCGGCAGCCGGAAGTCAAACTTCATGCTAGCGTAAAGGTCGCCAGAAGCCAGATGACGCAAAGTTACTGCCAGCTTTGTCCCCGGACCGATAGCTTTCCTCCAGCGCGTATCCTGCTTTGTGATATGTGGGCGAAGTCTAGACAACAGTTCATCAAACATTTGTGGTGGGAGACGAAAGAAGTTGTGGAATGAGGCAGGATCTTCCAGCCTAAGCTCAGGTACAAGACGGCTGTAGTGGCCGAACAGTTCTCTCCGTACTTCCCCTAGCCATGGCCTCACCCAACATCGTCTCCGCCTCGCCCTTCTCCTTTGTCTAAGCACACTTAAAACAAGCTGATGGTCAATATCATGTTGCTCCTAAACAAGAATCATGTATTGAGCCAGTATTACATTATCCATTTTCACACACCGATGTAAAAGCACTGACTGCTGAAAGCGAACTGAAATTCTAGATTTTAAGGCAAAAGTCTAATGAAAATCGTAATCGTACTAGGGTCGCACTAGAAACGCAGTGCAGCCGTACAAAGGTCGCCATAGTCGCTGTACAATCGCCGTAGAGTCGCAATGGACGCAGAAGGGACGCACTAAGGACGTAGTAAGATCGCAGAATTTTTCTTATTTTCTGTTCTAACAGCACTGAAGTCGCACAAAGAACGCCAAGGATGTAGTAAGGACGTGGTAAGGACGCAATAGTCGCAGCAAGGACGCAGTAGCGTCGCCAAAGGTTTCCGAGCAATTTCTTGTAATTTCATCGGCGACTCTACGGCGTCCTTAGTACGAGTGTACTACGTCTATTGCGTTCTTATTGCGTCCTTACTACGATGCTGCTGCGACTATGGCGACTCCACTGCGACCTAACCAGGACTCAGCAAGAATGCAGAGTTTCTGCGACTGTTTTGTGCATGTTCAAAATATTCGCCGACGGTCTGCGACCTTGTGCGTCCTTGGGTTCCTCGCTACGACCTCGCTGCGTCCATGGCGACTGTGCTGCGTCCTGGGTCGTAGCAAGGTCGCAGTAAGGACGCAGTAAGGTCGCGAGGTATGTGTGAGGGCAGGTTCAGGGAAGTCAAGGACAATGTTTCGAGATGTGAACGGTATGTGGAGGAGGAGGAAAGACATTAGGCGAAAACGTGCAGAGAAGAAACATCCAATATTATTCAACGAACTTCACAAACAACCTCATCCAAGACCACAAGCATCATCCACATCAAATCAATTATCTTTTCCACCAATTCAGATACCATCGTTATATGATGAGTGCATAATCATAAAAGATGATCAAAACGATGAAAATTGGTAAGTTTTATATTAAGCAAAAACTAATAACGAAATCTAGCAGGTTTGAATAGAGAGAATACAAACTTTTCTTTGAATTGTATATTTCATTTCAAAATAACAACTTTATAGATGTTCACTTAAATTCAAAACTATAACTTGGTACCCTTAACACACGTTTGCTTTATCAATCGCTGTTACTTTCTAGTAGTTAACACAGCAACCATTCATAGGTAATGCGTTTTTTTTTTCGGTCATTGTTCTCCTGGATGTAATAATAAAGCGATTTATCAGTAATAATAAGTTTGTTAGATAAAAAAGGCAGGTATTGGAATGAATTAGCGTTAACCATCAATGTAAAAGAAAAGAATGTATAAAAAATCATATATATTAAATCAAGATTTTTCTAAAACAAATACTTTATGTGGTTGGAATGTTTGTATTATTTCTAACCTTTATAATGTTGATGATGTGGTTAATAATCTATTTTTACTATCATCCATACTCTTAATAAAGGTTCCAGCAGAGCATGATTCAGCTCCTTCAAGAAGCTGTTTGATCAGAGTATTTCACCATATGCATATTTATTGTTGCAGCTCAGACATTGTACTATACATGTAGCAAGTAGAATTCATCCGGCATATATAATATGTAGTGGACGGCTAATAGACTGGGGCCGTAACTGAGACCGGGACTGACTGGACCCGCAGACTACGCGGGGCCCCCGGTCTATAAATAGACAGGACGGTCGAGGAGAGACGCAGAACGCAAGATCTCTCAAACCAGACAAGTCGCCAGAATACATTGTGTAGTTGTAATAGTCAAGACGAAGGGCCCCGCACAGACAGGTAAGTACCTACCCTCATTGCTAGTTGTAGCTCTACTTGTATTAGCAGTAGTAAATACTTCATTGGTGTCAGAAGTGCAAAATTGGTAACGCTTGTAAAATTTTGTTGACATTTTCCACCATCTTGTTTTGAAAATTTTGGCGGGAAATTTGAAAAAAAAAAAAAATCTTTTTCTTTCGGACCATCCTGAATCCTTCAAATTACATTCATTTAATTATTTATTTTTTCTTGTTAATCTTTTTTCAACAAAATGGCTATGAGTAATGAGGATATGGGCCTGCTAAGAGTGAATTACCTTAGCGAAGTGGAATTGATGTCAATTCCAGGAATTGGGCAGTCATTGGCAAGGACAATAGTCTCTTTAAGACAGCTCCATGGCAATATCGATAAAGAACTACTTGAGGTTCTTAGTAGACGACAATTGCCAGAGGAAATATTGTCGAAATTAGACTTTGAGCCTAATGCAGATTATACTGCTGTCAAGGAACCCCAGGCCTTGGATATTGAAACCCGTCCCAGTACACTTACTAGGATAGGGAGAAGTGATACATCAGATCATTTCTTGCATAAATCAGATTCTGATTTAAGTCTACTTGATTCAATTCCATGGCCCAAAGTACCAAAAAGTGAACCGATTGGAGAGGAGGCACGATTGAGGAGGCTCTATACGCCTAATGTGTTTAAATCTTCAATGATCCAATCGGTCCATAAAATTGCAGAGGTAGGCAATCAAGGGAACTCAAACCCTGAGCGTCTAATCAAACTTCCCGAAAGACGAAGAACTCTACCTGCTATACCGGTGCATTCAGGAGGGCAATCCCTACAAAGTGAACGTCTGTTCCTGAAGGACATACCGAAAGGTATGACTTATGATGGTAGAGCTACTTGGCAGTCTTTTGAGTTAAAGTTTCTGCATTATGCGGAGGCCATGGATTGGACGACTAGCCAACAGAAGATAGCGCTGCTTCATGTGCTGACTGGAAAGGCGCTTGACTTCTGTGCAAGATTGATGAAGTGTGAGCCAAGCATCACTTTCACAAATCTGATGTTAAAAATGGACCGTCGTTTCGGTGCAGAAATTCCAGCTTCTGCACAGGCCAAATTTAACACAGCAATACAAACCAAAGGCGAAGCTCTGCAAGATTGGGCTATATACCATTATGAATAAAACAAACAACAAACATACACATTGTACCATAATGAAAAAACAATGGTGTTGATTAACTTCTTACATATTGTAAACATTAATCTCATATTCAAAAGCAAACTAACAAAAATTGCAAGGTTATGAAATTTCCGTAACAATTATGAAGCATGCGCTGATAGTGACTTCTAACTTATGGTAGCATGCGCTGATAGTACATATTACACAGGCGCTGATATTATTCTAAAACTAACGAACAAGAAAGAGTTTGACGCAGAACCTTAAACCGGAATATAATGTAAAAAAATATGCTGTATATGGAGCGGGATATCTGCCAAAAGTCCGTGAATCTACATTGCATTCCAATTTATGTTGTTTGCATGTTTATTGTTATTGTGTGTTGGCATGTGTTTGATGTTTGCGTGCATATTTATAAAAGATCTTGCATAGTTTTGTCAGTCGTCTTATATGTTGACTGGTTCTCTCTAATGTTTATCTGAATGGTCTTGTATCGAAATTTCAACATGTGGCATATTCAACATATTGCAACAGTTGCAGGCATAAATTTGATGTTTGCATTCATATTGATGGAAGACCATGCACTGTTTTATCATTCGTCTTTTTTGTTGCCTGTTTCTCTCTAATCTTTACCTGAATTGTCTTACATTGAAATTCCAACCAACAGTTGATGCTTATTGACTTTAGTTTTTTTTTCATTGTTCGAAAATGCATTGAAACATGATATTCGAAACATGAAGGAATTACACAACTTTATAAATGCAAAAAAATAATTTGGCTACAAATTAAACGCTTATACGATCTAACCATCAAACAGTCATAAGACACTATGGTGAATGGAATTAACATAAATACGCGTCAATATTATGATACCAGGTGGCGCTATGTATCTTATGCTTCAATATAATTGTAAAGCCAATGATTTATTGTTATAAACTTATTATATACTTACAAGTCAAGCTATCAAAGCCCCGCTTCTGCCATGCCGTATCAACTGCACACGACATTCCTGTTCTGGACCGACAAGGATATCTTGATGCCAGGTGCACTCGACTGGTTGGCCTTTTTTATGTAGATGGCAGTGGACGTGTCTTCTTCTCCTTCTTACTGGCCTGTAAACAGATAATAAAAGTTGAACTTGCATTGAACTGCTAACTATATATCACAAAACAACATGAACAATCTGTTACAGTTTAGTAACTTGCCCTTTAACATTACTGTCCAATAAAACCTGAGCAGAACCCTTGAAGGGCCTTGATTACTGCTAAATGCTACCTCTTGATTTCTGATCAAATTTAACACATCAGTAAAAGATAAATATTGTTTTCAAAAATAATTTACTTGTGATATTTCTGATGTACAAAATGAGGAATTATCTATAACAATTAAAAAAAATCCATGAGGGAGAGTAAACCTATTATTTTTAGTTTATCAACCTTCTCATCATTGATTGTAAGAAACCATCCTCTTCTATATCTGTCTACTCATCATCGTCTACTGTCTTGTCAGATTCAAACATCAGTCTAGTGAGAAACAAACTACTTTTTATTAAAAGAGTAGTTTGTTATAAAAACATGTTAGTTACAAATAATATAATCAAGATAAATTAATAAACACATTACTTAAAACATGATTTGTTAATTATTAAAACAACACAAAAAACACATATGAATATTCATGATGGGTGGAGATTAACACAGCAGCGATACAACTTTTTTTTAAGGAACTACGCAGTAGAGATGTAAACAAATGATGCAGTATTTATAGTAGATCTATTTATAGGCTATATTGATAGGAAGCTTAAAATAGATTTTAATGATCTGAACGTGATTTAATTATCGAAATGGGATATAATGAAAGGATATTAATTTTTCGATATTTGATGTTTGTAAAACTGTATTGTTCAAACAGCTTAGGCGGATTGTTTCATCTCTAGGCGAAACATGGGTACTAATCTTGGAATTAGCACAATCTTGTTCTTAATCGTTAGGTTTATAAATCCAAACGTGTTATTTAGTATAGCAGGAATGTACGTTCGTAAGATTATTTCTAACGAAAAGTGTAATTTGAGTCGTATGCTCCATTCCACCTAATTTAAGAGTAAATTTCATTTGACTTGATATACATTTATGCTCTTCATTGAAATCTTAACACATCATTGGTTGAGAGGCGGTTCAAAGTTAAATCCTATTTAGTATATAATACCTACACATGATTCTCAACATTGTAAATTATTACTCTCTCTCTCTCGTTCTCTATCGCGTTTTATGAAAATGGCATTTGTTGAAATCGTGATCTTTTTGGACAATTGATGAAAGCTAGCTATGTTATTGAGCAGAAGGAAATAACTCTTACCCCATTTAGGGGTACCACTTGGATTCATTTAAACGACAGAAAGAAAAACAAAAGTGTTTCGTTCAACATTATTGAATTCATAAAAATGGGAGAAGTGATACACAACATAGTAAATTATCACAATCAGTTCTTCCCGAATGTAAGTATGCTTATGTTATTTAAATGTTTTTATTGTGTTTAAAAGTCTTTAAAAGTCACTCTTTTTATTTATGTTTGAAGGGAGGTAATCCTACTTTCAAAAATATTATGTTTAATGAATTATTTCCCTTGGTTTATCATGGTTTTTGTAAAGAAAAAGTAAAACTATGATAGATAAATATATATTTGTTCCTTCTTAAATCTTTTACATAGTTACAATGATTGGTATATACTTTAATTTGATGAATTCTAATTTTACATAAATTCATATTTATTTAATCAGAATCAGCTGGCGATGGATCAACCCCAAGTGATGATCCAACAACAACGACAAGATCAAGTAATTAATATTTATCTTAATTTAATTTATCAAATTTCACTTTGTTTTTGTCTTAATAATATAAATACACTTATTAGTAATAACGTTATGATCAACAATGTATTATCCTCTATTTTACATTTTTACTTTATTAACTTGTAATTATTTCAGCAATCACAGCTGGTGATGGATCAAGCCCAAGTGTCAATTCAACAACAAGGTCAAGTAACTAATATTTATCTTAATTTAAATTATTAAATTTCACTTTTTTTGTCTTAATAATATATAAACTTGTATTATCATCAATTTTACAATAACTATTGAACAAAACATGATACATTTTTACTGTATTAACTTGTAATAAAAATTTTAACACTCAAAGCTGATGGAACAGCTCCAACTGGCAATGCAACAAGATCAAATAATTATTTTTTAAATCAAGATATAAACTATTGATTTAAAAAAAATAATTAATCCATTAATTTACATTTATATATATATATATATATATATATATATATATATATATATATATATATATATATATATATATATATATTTAAATGTAAATTAATGGATTATATATATATATATATATATATATATATATATATATTTCAGTTTGACGATGAAGCTTCTACGCCATTCCGGTAAGTTTAAGAATGTATAACAAAACATTCGGAACATATTTTATTTATATATAAGCAATTATATTTAACACATATAAATCAATATTATCACAAATAAACTCATGTTTATATATATGTATGTATATTTAAAAAATGTTCACTTTTTTCTCTTTTTTACAGATGACGCTAGCACAGTCACAGTGAAATATTAGTTGTTGTATTTTTTATGAAAATTTGCTTTTGTCTATTTATAATGAAATTTGGTTTTCTGGAGAAGTTCCAAATTCATGGAAAAATGCATTCGTCATTCCTATACCTAAACCGGGAAAGGATCCAACAGATCCTTCAAGTTACAGACCTATTGCTTTAACTAGTTGTATTTGTAAAACTTTAGAACGGATGATAAATAATAGACTCGTTTGGTATCTTGAATCAAATAATTTACTCACAGAATTTCAAAGTGGGTACAGAAACCAACGCAGTACACTCGATCATCTCGTTCGATTTGAAACTTTTATACGCGATGCCTTTATCAAGAAAGAACACCTCGTAGCGGTGTATTAAAAAAATATATGAAAAATAAAAAAGCATCAACTATTTATTCACATTGTGTCTAATAATGTCCATAAGCATAAGATGAAATACCATCACTTCTCAAATATCTCTTGTCATCAGAACAAGACAAACCTATCTTATTTATTTATTTTTTTGTAAAAATATTTTATGATTATAAGATCGTAGACTATTCATTTGTGAGGTTAGTAAAGATTTATTAAATAACACGTTTTTATAATCGTGTAAACTTAATCCATTTTTACAACTATTTTAGCAATTCCTTTAGCACTTTTTTCTTCAGTATTCTCACATTTGAAGGAGTACATTTTGGATCGTAATATAGCGCTGCGACAGCAGGTAAAATTACCGCTGCAAATGAATTGTCTTCGGAATTCTCATCCGAAGAACTGTCAATTTCGTCGAACAAGAGAAGTTTAGCCGCCATTACTTACTATGATTCAGTTCCGACAGCTAATTTCACTCGTTTGACAGATTATGTGGAAGAGTCGGAATTTAATTCTGGCACAGTTCCGACAGCCCAATCGAGCGCGCCCAAGGTAACTCGGCGCTAAAATGACGAGCGCATTCACAGTTCTATACATAAAGGAACAAAAAACGATATCAAGGAAAGTATGTACAAATGTAATGAAAAACTTCAAAGACTTATATTTCTTTTTTTCTAGGGAGACGCAATGAAAAAAATGACATGACAATTTGAAATAAGTGTGAAAAATAAATCATACAAAATAAAATTAAAGCCAAAAATACCGATCTTAAAATAGACATTTTCCGTAATCTCGGCAGGTGCGGTTTTTACTTCCGGCCGTCATTTTTATGGGCCAATGAACGAAAACAGTGATAGCGCGATCGTCATAATTAGTAAAAAAAAAGAGAGAAAATCGTGTTTACTGCGAGGAATTGGATTTAAAGTTAACAATGGCTAGTAAACCAGTTGAAAAGTCATACATTGAGACATTGGAAGTTAGGGAACGAAAGCGGTACGAGGAGAAAATCGGCCTGATTGGTGGAAGAGATCCTTATTCACAACACAAAAAACAATCTTGTGTGTGATGAAAGGTGTCTCCCTGCAGAAACATATATTAACACAATTAATTATTTAATAAATGCTAAGAGTGCATACAAATTTGAACAATTAAAGGCGTACAAGTCACTTGATGCTATTAACCAACTATGTTCCGGATGGGTGCAAGATGTCCGCAGTCTGGCTGTGAATGACCACGTACTCGTAGCTGCAAAGGTAGGTTGCTATTTGTCTTGTTGTACCTGTGTTTTGTAACTACTTGTTCCGTTTTAGAAATACATTGCAGCGACCAATTATGATAATCATAGCAACATTCAGACAAGGGAGAATAATTGCATCTAATATGCAATCTGTATGTACAACGACCATTGAGAACCCCGCAGTATCCACTGTGTAAACTGTTTGTGGGTCTAGGCTGTTCAAGAGTAAGGCTACAGAATATGGACTTAGGCATGAGAAAGAAGCTCTGACAAGATATGAGACTGAAATGAAGAAGGGACACATAAACTTTTCTGTAACCAGAAATGGTTTGTTTATCAATCCTATTTTTCCCTATCTAGGTGCCACTCCAGATGGAATTACCAAATGTGACTGCTGTGGTGAAAGACTTGTGGAAAATTTAAATGTCCCTACTCTGGTAAAGACAAAGGCCTGTCAAATGTGGACTACATTAAGAATGGCAAATTAAAAGATGACCATCAATATCAATATCAAATACAGACACAGTTGACAGTTACACAGATGGAATACTGTGATTTTGTTGTCTGGACCCCATCAGGAATCCATATTCAAAGAACTGAACCCAATCAGCAGCTTGAGGAAGAAATCTTGGCAAAGTCCTGGAGCTTTTTTGTTCATGTTGTGCTACCAGAGTTGACTGGACATCTAATTTCTATGGAAAATTTGCAAAAACGTGCAGACAGGGCTATGACAATTTTTAAATGAAACCTCAATTTCTCAGGCCAAATGCAACGCAGGGTCACAGACTTTGTGTATGGATGACATTAATGGTTCTTGTAGCAATAACGGAAAAGAAGTTAAACTGGTCTGTTTGTGTGGCAAGGCATCAGATATGCACCAGGAGAATATTGTTAAGTGTGCGAATGAAAACTGCCAGCTTGGTTTCCTTCATTTTAAATGCATATCTATTAAGAGAAAACCTAAACCACCATACTACTGCCCCACTTGCAGGAAAGTAATGTGGAAGTGAACTTTTAGGTATGGGAATGTTTTGCATATTAAAGTTGGAAGTTAACAAATGGCTTACAACTGAGCTTGTTCATATAATAACTTCCATAGCTTCCATTTAGACTCATTTAGAGTCCATTTAATAAAAACCCATCTCTAGAAAGATAGACTTGCTTAGTTTTATCCCTAGAGTATGCTGTATATCTTGTTGGTTAACAAACAGCTTTTTTAAATGAGTGTATACTTTTCAGAAATGTTATGTTTGTCTTGAAGGGAGTATTCCATGTGTATTTATAATATATACTTCTAATAAAACATTTGTTACAATCAATCTTTATGAGCATTATTTGATTGTGTATGAATGTGTAAACAACAGTACATGAAAAATTGGGAGATCAGTATGACTGCCAAACAAATAAAATTAAAATGACATAATGAAGAAATTATATGGTTTCTGCAAATTACTTATGGACAGGACCATTGTTTGTAAACTATGTTCTTTATTTACTCATTTTGAATTGAATGGTTTGTCTTTTTTGTTTATACCAATAATAAAATGTTTAAACTGTTAACATTTAGTTATTCTTCATTTATCAATACAAAAGACCACTAAGAGTACAACTTTTTCTTTTTTGTGAATACTTCATTTGTTTAGGTTTACCCTATTGGATTATAAACATTGACAAGTGTGTAAGGCTTGCCCAATTAAGGTTTTGTCCTTGTAAAATCTTTCACAATGTATTGCAATGTGTCTCAGTTTTGTTGGCCTTAATTCTACATCTGATTAATAGATTCCATAAAAAGGTAACTTAAGTTTAAAATACATCTATGTCGAGATTACTCTCAAATGGTTAGTGGACAAAAACTGTGCTACTTAAGAGGGGAGAGGATACAACGAATTACCTTCATTGGTAATGTCGATGGAGCGATAATTAATTTGAAGTTGGCAAGACAAGTTGAAAGAATTGATGGCGATTCCACTTGTGTAAACATCATGAACAACGAGAAAAGTGTGATCATCGTATCAAAGAATTTCATTCCACAGACATGCAATGTAAAATGTATATCTGTTGTTGTAACTTTTACATAGGTACGTTATGACATTAAATGCGATACGGTTTAATTAAAATTTGATGGATACTTTTGTTTGTTTGGGTACGTTTTGAACACCGCCCATATATGTGATTATTTACCCATATTACATAATAGGAGACAGTTTTATGTATAAAATACAATCACAGTCTAATACAATTTCATTTTGTCTTCCGATTCTTCTTCAGCCAGCGACAACAGAAACCATCTATCAACCAACGACAACAGAAACCATGTATCTCACCCAAGGATAACAGAAACCACCCGTCAACAAACGTCAACAGAAACAACACATCAACAAACCAGCATAACTCCTCTTTCTCTTGCTGATTTACTAAAAAGAAAATGAAATCTGTTGCATACAAGTCAAAGTGTTCATAGTAGTTCAAGTTGACATTTTGTTTTATTTATCATAGGTAATGCCACCATCGTCTCCATCATCATCCCCATCATCATCATAATCATTTGCTGTTGTGTTAGAAGGAGAACTAATCCTGACCAAAATAACATAGAGTTAGGTGTTTTTATACATTCGCTTCCCACCTCTGCTGGAAATGATCCGTCAGATGTACATTTCCGTGGAACTGATTGCTCCACAACAGATGAAGAAGCGGATGTCTTTACATTCCAACCACATAACAGAGTTCGTCATAATTCAGATTACAATTGATTATTAAAGTAAACACTATTTTTTGTTTTGGTTTGTTTCTGTTTTAGAGTTCCATTTGACTGACATCTTCATATCGATCATCATCAACATCATCATGTTCATCACCACCCTTTTTAAGTTGTTTTGTCTAAACCGGTATGAGATTATGTATTGGATAAAAAACAAGGCTGTTATTTAATGAAAATAACACAGACGATGGCAATGGAATAGAGGATGTTTTACCTGTACGAAGGTACCATTTGCGAAACAGACAGAGACCCAACCGTTTGGAATATTAAACTCTTAACATCCAGTTTTTCATATTGTGGTTTGCAATTTGTCTTAAAATTATTTGGATATATACTTCCTAATAAGCTAATACATAAGGAAACTTTCACATTTATTTACTCTTTGAATGCTCTAAAAAGCATCCATTTCATGTGCATCAAATGTACAAAGATAAAATGATGCATCTTATTTAAATAAACTTTTAGTTGAACATATCTCAGTGAAATTGAATTACTAATTTTTGGATTCAACTAATGTGTATGTTAAGTATAATTGAGTTGAGCTTGATATATGAACATTCCAAACAAAGGATTTTTTTTTTCATAATTCAGAACAAGCATTTTCCTTATCGTTATTATTTCATCATTCTTTGAAAAATAACACTGCTCAATATACTTAAAATTGTTAACACTTGTTATATTCATGGTTGTGAAAGAAGTCTACAAAGAGATGGAAGTTTTTGGTTGTTGTTTTTTTTCAACTACGTCAGATAGTTTTATATTATGCTGTAGATTATGGTTAAGCCAAATGCTATGTAAACTGTGATGTTGAGTCTTAAGTAACGATGCTGTGAACATGGCGACGCGCGGTCGTTAACTTCGGGTGTATCATTGCGACCATGAGAGCGTATTAAAGTAAGTGGGGATTTGTGGTTACCGCGAGTGCAGGCCGAAATGTTCTGCACACGTGTGAAGCACAATCCAGCACATCACACCATTCCACAAATGCTGATCGATTGATAGTAAGTTTCCGTATAATTTTGGAGCGTCCATGCCAAAAATTCCATAGAACAAATGTAGAGTGAAATCATAACCAGCTACGGCAGTGAACAAGCAACTGGATATGCATGAGTAGTTTAGTTACGCCTGAAAGATTTCGTAGTTGTGCGGCATAAGAAGTAGTGCGTTTTTAGAAAACACAAATATTACGAAGGAATGCGAACATTTGTAAGGAAATGCGACAAATAAAAACAAGGAAACAATGAAATGTTGTTGTTCGAACAAATATGAAAGGATATTAAAAGAACGATTATAAACAAATCAGTCACGTGACAAGCGGGAGATAGCGTTGATCGCCATTTTGGATAGATCAGAGTGCTTTAATATCTCAATATCCTGCTGTTCCTCTTGTTTTCATATCTTTTATTTCAACCTTTCACGACTGCGGCGAGTGGCTGTGTAAGTGCTGCAAGTCTTGGGTCAAAGGAGAGCACCAATGCTTTTGTTCCCGGAGAAGCCTAAAAAACCGGTCAAGAAGTTTTTTTTCTTTGACTTTGAGGCCACCCAAGATGAGCTAGCACAGTGTGCCGAAGGCTACGCACCCGACCACTCTTTAAGATGTCAGCGCTGTTTTAATCGTGGTACGGACAACCTAGGCACGTTCCCAATTTTGTGGTTGCCTAGACCGTGTGCGACTCCTGTAAAGACGAGGACTTCACCCCGGGATCCGAGTGTCATCATTGCGGTAGCCGGTGTAACGAATGTGACGTCTAGGATAAAGATACATTCGTCAAAACTCCGTGCCCCGACAAGTGCGGATCTCAGGAGGTCATTTAGCGGAGACGACACCTTGGAAAATTTGGGAATAGGCTATTTAGCGCACAACATATAGATGCCGCCATCCTGGCTCATAACATGAAGGTACGTTAGACTTTTCGCAGTTGAAATAGATTATTTTGGCATATATATATACATTTTTCTTTTTATAAAGTCGCACAATTTGTCTCTCCCCCCCCCCCCCCCCCCACCACGATAAACAAGAAAAAAATATTTTTTGTCGTTTCAGGGTTCAGGGTATTTCAAGGCGAAGGTACCCCAGCAACTAGTAGTGGGTATAGTAGAGTCGACGGCCGTTCATGGATCTTACGTCAAGAATCCATTCAACTTTCAACACTTTGACTGTAACTACGCAGGTTTCTTCGTCGACGGCCAATCAACGCCATCCGAGCCTCTACAACCCAATTATAAGAGCAATTTATTTATCGAAGCGTACCAACGGCTGTACTGGTGTGCATCAGAGAAAGCGTTATTAAAGAACCAAACTCACAGTGAAAAAATTCATACTCGCAAAAACACCATGATTCAACAGCTCATTGCAATAGTGCAGTTGCTGGCACATATGCTAGATTATCAGCAGCTGATTTAATATGGGAGTTTAGGGAGATTTTGAGATCAGAAAACAACGGTAGGACATCCAACATCCCCGTAACAACTGATGCTCCAACGTTGTCAGAGGAGGAGAGATTCGTAAATGCTCTCCGTTAGCGCGTTGCAACGTTGGAGAATTTATTAGAAAGAACCAGAGACGCAGAAAATATATTAAATCAAGCATCAGGTGGGGATGATGACGATGATGATGACGACGGTGATTCAAATTCTCTTCTGATGTACAGTCCTCCGACTCTAAAGGTATATACAATTCTGTTTTTCATGTTTCTTTTTCTTATTTTTTTTTCAGCTTGTATAATGATTTCACATTTGTTTATAAACAATTTGAATAAAATTGAAATATGAGTGATGAAAGCTTTTTAATAAACCAATGTTATCTTGAGGATTTTTTAACATTCCTAAATCATGAATTCATTTTTACCATTATATTTATTTTTTGTAAGGAATTATAATCTAACCATACAATGTCGTATCTTAAATGCAGAGAATTTAAGCGCTTGAACATGTTTTTAGTGTTATGTGTTATCCAAGATTGAAATACTCATAGATGAATTTTGACAATATTTACTTTTTTAGGACGGAAGAAGATGATCAGAATATTCCAAATTGCAGTCCCCCGCCAGCTAAAAGGCAAAGGTATATACAATTAGTTTCCTTTTTTTCAATCGTTTATATTTTAACAGATCGAACATTGATTTCATATTGTCTATGGGACTAGAAATTAAAAAAAAGAATACATCTGTTAAAATCATCTTATTAAGTAAATTTATCGTAATTAAACATTTATCTAAAGAGATGTCAATAGACAATGAGTCACTAAACATTTATTGTACGAGAATCAGTTTGGTCAAATAAATAATCTTAAAATTCAGAGAACTTGAGCGATTGAATTTCATTTCAGTTTGTTCAAGAGTTAAACATTTATCTACTTTTGCATTCAAAGTGCAATTTACACAATTCTTTTTTCTTGAGAAATTTAATCAGTTTTATCTACATTCATCTGCATCAAGATGGTCTAAAGATCAAAGTCTAGTAAGCTTAAAGGAGACACACTGCTAAATCGCAATGAAGTTATACACATCTATTGAAATCCTTGTTGTTGTTATCGCAATACATCATTTTCTAATAAAATATTACAAATAGTGTTGTTTTTTAAATATGCTACTACTAAAAATATAGTTACATGGTTAGATATTTTTATGTTTGCCGCATATGCTATTTATTTTAATAAATGAAAGCATTAATTTAAAGCAAGAGTCTTTAATATTCGTTATCAACAGGCACCATTTGTTCCCACAGTCGTCAACCCCGATCACATTCCTGATATTGGAAGGACCAGACAAAAGGACATATCCTGATGGGAGTTTGTTTGGTCACACATACCAGATAAGTTCGGCCACGAACTATCAAATGATTGACCCTTACTTACACCGTAATGAGCAACGGAACGGTGAAGATCCCGGTTCAGTCAACTGTATGTTTTCTCTTTTCAAAATAAATCGATGATTAAAACATTGCATTCACACTTTTCATTGTTTATTTATTTCGGTTTTACGGCACACCGACACTTTTAATTAAAAAAAAATCGTACAACAATGCGTTAAAACATACTGAAGCTAGTATGCACTATTATTTTAAAATTGTGTGATTTTTTACTTTAGTCTTTAAACGGTGCCAAGATATATTTGAGGAATAAAAATAATGGCTATAAGAGAGATGCCTAGCTACTTATTTATGTTAATTGTTTATTATCGTCCCATCTAGATGCCTGTCTTTGACCATCGTCAAATGTTTTACAAGTCCACCAACGGTTCCACTGTCAGAGGCACTAACGATGCCAACTGGCTCAAGGGTTATCGTAACCGGTAAACTTACCAAGGTACATGAAATACTAGATCTATCATATACAATTAATAAGCTTGTTAGAGGTGGTTATGTATCTTACTTTTATCCTGCTTATACTCATTTCACCTTAAGCTTTACTGTACTCGGCGCCTATCAAGTGTCTGTGTGCCGTAAAAGGCAAAATACAAATACTGACCTGGACCAGAACCATCAAGTTGGACCATAAAACCTACAAGATTGACTTGTCACGGCCGCCTACTGTTCGCTGGGATGACTGACATATTGTAAGTACACGACTAAAGAGTGACTGGAGGAAGCTGCGGGAGATCCGCCCTAAGGACACCGACGACCGAGATCTAATTTTAATCATCAGAGGCATCGACGTGATCAGTGTCGGGGACCGAGACTGTGTGGCTGATTGTGAGGAGAGGTCTGGAGTGTGTCCACACGGACGGAGGCTGATAGAATCTCTAGCCGGAGGATCTCGGACTGACTTGTGCTTCGGGTCACTGACCACAGTGAGCAGGTGGTTTTTTTTCTGTGTGAAGTGGTCAAACAACGTTGTGGAGGTGAATGGGGATAGTCACGTGGTCGGACAAATATTGTCCGGGAAAGATGGGATCGAGCTTCCATGGTGCCTCAGTTACGGTGTGACAGAAGTCACTTGTATGTCGGGGTGCAGAGTGATCAACTTCTGATGGTTGAATTGATGTAAAGTTGATATTAAATATTGCTAGACATTTCGTTTTTCAGGTGTGTTTATACTTTTGCGGCAGATTGTGACATTTAATGAATTAGTGACACGTTATAATTGTGGATTTTAATTAACGACTTTGCAAAACAATTTTCCAGTGACATTTTGTTTATGAATTGAATGAAAATAAAACATGAGTTGGAATCTCTTTTCTTGTGTAGATGTTACAGATAAGTATTTAGTTGGTGAAACGTATTGCTGTATTTGTCCTAAATGTTTGTACAAATAGACCGAGATTTGGCTATTTTCTTATTATAATTAGATACTGATCCTGTAAAATAAATTTTGCAAAACTTTATTCTTTGGTAATTAGTGAAAATAAATATCTAACATACTATAATTATCTACTTCTTAGTTCAATCTGATTAAAATCATCTCCTAAAAACCGCTACACTATCAAGATCTGATAGTGCTTTTATCAACACCCTTCAGAACCAATCTGATTGTTGCCTACAAAATCAAAAAAGATGATAGCAGTAACTATCAAAGCGTTCCGAACGTTATATTGTATATTGTATCAATTTATCATGTATACTAAATGTTATAAACCATGGAAAGTGTTGACACTCCACGTAAGACATATTTTACTTAGGTTAAGTGTGTTCATGTGGTATTACATTCATTTCTACTGTATTGACATAATATTATTCAGATCATTTTGCAACCCTTATCAATAGCGTTATGTATCATTCTGAATTCCCTGCTTTGGGCGATGTATAACAATACAAAATAAACAAATATATATTCATCAATTATCTTAATACTTACCATCAACAAAGTGCTTTGAACTCACCCTTGTATGCAGTTTGGGTTGAAAAGGTACGGCCTTTCCTTCTTCGTCAATGACATCACGTCTTATTCTCTGTAACTAAATATTTCTTAATTTTTCATCCTTTGGCAATCGGTAGAATGAGACTATTTCCCCAGATCGTTGACATTTTCCCCTTGAATTCGAACAACCAGGAACACAGCAGAAAGCTCCCACATACCCCTTGTATCTTGCCAGATATTCGTGGCGAGCGTATGGGTGGTGGAGCATCCATTTCTGAAGTAAATAAGTTTGCTATGGCATTTCAAGAACTGACTCAAGCAATATCAAATGTTAAGGTTATATAAAATTGCATTTTGCTAATGAACCGTATAATTTAATTTATTATATTTTTGACAAAGGGGGGTGAGTGGTACTTGTCATTTACCCGTAGTTTGCACAGCTCAAGTGAAGGTCCAAAGTTCAGAGACAAAGGAAGGCACTTTTCCCCAAAATACTGAAAATAAACCTTTAAAGCTTACAAACACTAGTTTAGACGAGGGGAATCTTAACCATGTATACCGATCAACACCCTGACATTTGCTAAAATTTGTACAATCTTATCAAATAATAAATGGGATCTTTAGCGTATTCAGGTCATAGGCCTAATGATTAATAAACGATCAACTAAAAATATCAAAAAAAGCAATAAACATAAGTATCTATAGTCTTACCGACGACATCTATTCGCTGAAAGTAGAAAATCGTAGTAAATATTGAAATGTGTAAACTGAAAACCGGAAGTCTGTCGGCGCGCAAGTGATTATTGGAAACCGGAATAAGGCGAATGGACAATACATGCTTCCCGTAAACCGAGCAGGTGCGCGTGACGTTGAATCGCCGCCATTTTGTATGACAAACACTTCCTGTTTACATTTCACAGTTACATGATCGAATTTTACCCAGTTCTTGGATGTTTAAATGATTGTGCAGAATGAATAATGCAACAATTAGTAAGAAGAAGGCAAAACTGCCATACATCGATGGATTAAGTAAAGAAGAAAGGACACGTTATGAGGTTAAAATCGGTTTAATTGGACTTGACCCATACGAGGTGGGGAAAGATCTGTTCATCACAGACAATGCATGCCTTCCCAGAATAAAGGATTTGGACATTGTTGCTATTTGCTATATTCCAAGACATTGTTTGCTATTTGCTATATTCCAAAGGTGCTTATATCCTAGACCAGTTACGGGCTCACAAGTCATTGGAGGCGTACAACCAATTTGTGAATGGATGGGTTCGTGATGTTTGCAGCTTGGAACGTAATGGTTACAAACTTGTAATGGGAAATGTAATATTAAAATATATGGAAGATTTATTTTAGAAGCTTTTTCAATCATTGCCTCAGACAGAAATATTTGAACAATAATACATGCTAAATATAATTTCTTGTAAGTGCATAAAGAGCTGAAAGTTAATCAGATCTAGTCTGTTTAGGGGAGTCAGTAATGGCACCAGTTATTTATATATTTTGGATACTTAAAGAGTATTTCACATTTTTGCATGTGCAAATACTCATTTATAAAGCATGCCCACGTACGTTTTCATCTCAATTCAACTTACCTTGGAAGATGTTGGCAGTGGCTAGAAGTAAAATACATTATAACCAGGATGGCAGGCTAGATGACCAGCCGCTAGCCAGTCTAACAAGAGTTGTTTAGAGGTCCATTGGTTACATAATCACATTTTGTTTTGTTAATCATGTATTTAACACATTGAATTTGTTTGAAAAATATCAGCAAAATTGATAACAAGTGTTACAAGTTTGTTTCAAATATAAATAAACCATACCAAAACTTTGATTTAAACTTTTGTTTTTAAATGTTGCCATTTAGAAGTTATTTTTTAAAAACCGACGAAATATAATTAGAGTACTTAAATTAGAAGATGCAAGACTCTCGTTAACAATACAACGTAATGAATCTAAAAGTGATCAGAGTAGATCCTGATAGTTTTAACCCTTTTCTCCATAAATATGAGTTCTATCACATGAGTGGCCTGTGTAAATGCAGATCAGCCAGTCTGATCTTGATTTAGACTGGTCGATTCTTAGTCAGAAATGACATAATTTATCTAAAAGGGAAAGACTGTAAAGCCTGATCACACAGCACATTTGCTGATCTGGATCTACACTGTTGGCCCATGTGATAAAAGGCGTATCAATCTATTTAAACATTCTAGCCAAATTTAATGGGTTATGCATAGATGTGTCACCGAAATATTTTTTTTTTTGTTTTGAATTTCTTCTTTTTGCTTCAGGTGAAACATACCCAAAGCATGAATGAGACAGCTTAAAGGTCATGCATTATTGCAAAGCCTGATGATATGGTGGAGTGTGCCCATTGTAACTGTAAAGCAGGGTTAGGAGAAGTTTGCAGTCATGTTGGTGCCCTGCTTTTCTTTGTACAGACTGCTTCAAACATAGAAAACAACAAGACAGTCACCCAGAAGAAGGCATACTGGTTGCTACCATCAGCAGTTGATAAAGTAGAATATTCTGCCATCCAGAATATTGACTTCACATCTGTGCAGACAAAAAAAACAACGTTAATTGGACTGTGAGGTACGTGGAGAAATTGTCCCCAAAAGAAACAACCTCAAATGGTTCCTGAACCAACTCAAAATGAAATGAGTACATTCAGGACACAGTTGTCCCAGTCAAGTAAGCGTGCTTCAGTGCTGGCTGTATGCAAAGATTTTCAAGAAGACTTTGTGCCTGATATAATGAAAGAGGGTCAGCTGCCAACACCCTTAGTGAATTTAAAGGATGAAAGGTACATGTTCATGACGGAATGTGAACTTAGGGAAGAATGTCGGAACATTTTTAATTCGATGAGTGTGACTGAAGCCCAGTCAAGAAACTGTGAAAGACTCACTCAAGGCCAAAGCAATTGCAAAGAGTGGCTTACTCTGAGACATGGCAGGATCACTGCCTCTATGATGAAAAGTGTATGTGTGGCACAGTTAGACAACCCTGACATAACCACTGTCGAGAGCATATGTGGCTTGACTAAGTTTTCAAATAAGGCAACAAAATGGGGTAGAGTTTATGAAAGTGATGCTTTGCATGCATATACCCAACTACTTGTACAGGAACATCAGCACCCACATGTGGAGAAGTGTGGCCTGTTCATTAGCCCTGCCTTTCCACACATAGGAGCTAGCCCGGATGGAAGTGTAACATGTAATTGTTGTGGAGAAGGTATAGTAGAGATAAAGTGCCCATTGCAAGAAACAAAAGAATCAGTGACGCAAAGTTAGACTTCCTGACGTCAGACGGAAAACCGAAAGACAATCACCGCTACTATTATCAGGTCCAGGCTCAACTTGTAGTGACTGAGAAAGCCTACTGTGATTGTGTGGTCTGGACAGAGCACGACATGTGTGTCCAGCGGTTAGTGGCTGATGAGGCAATTCAGAATGGAATTATTATAAAATCAGAGACATTCTTCGTGGAAGTCATTCTGCCAGAACTTACTGGTAACAAAAAAGAGACAACAAGCTTCGCTCGAGCGAAAGACTGCTGAAAATGTGACAGGGATGTCAAGCAACACTGTACAGAAAAACTCCGAATATGATGACAGAAAACTTATCTGTGTTTGCTAGAAAATATACAGTGAAGACTATGATGTAATTGGGTGTGACAATGAAAACTGCAGTTATAGATGGTTTCATTTTTCATGTGTAGGAATTGAAAAGATCCCCAAAGGGTCATACTATTGTCGGGAATGTAAACACCAGCAAAAAAGAATGTAAACTGTATAAAATGTATAATAAACATCTGTGACAGATCACGTGCTATTATCAAGCCACTTGTAATAAGTAAAGAAAATGTTTTTGTTGGATTAATATTTGTCATTCTATAAATTAATAAGTAGATCATGTAATTTGGGGTGGTAGCAAGTGTCGTTTGACTTAAAGGGTTGCTGGGGCTACGTGTCACCACACGTCCACAAACAACCGACGATGACATTGTCATGGATACAGAGACCAGTCACCAGGATAAGACTTCTCACCGATTCATATGTCGGCTGTGCTTCCGTAAGTAAAATTCATTGTTTTAAACAAAAATTACCACCCGACTCATCCATTTTCACAGCCGAAATTCAGGCTGTTAACCTTTCTCTTGCCTTTATTTCTGATCATCCTGGCGATAAATTTGTAATATTTACCGACTCTATGTCGGTATTACAGTCTATTAAAAATCTTAATTTTTCCAATCCCCTCATTAGAGAATTACTTTTAAAACTTAGCGAAGTTTGTTTTAATAAAAATATTGTTTTCTGTTGGCTACCTAGTCATGTAGGCATCCGAGGCAACGAGGATGCAGACAAAAATGCAAAGTCTGCTTCAAATCTTAATGAAGCAGATATTTGCATACCCCATACAGATTTTAAACCATGTATAAATAGATACGTTTTATCTAAATGGCAAACAAGTTGGGATAGTACTATCCATAACAAATTACACGACATCAAACCTAAGGTTGGTTCTTATACCTCTATTCATAGAGACGACAGACAGGAGGACGTTGTTCTTACCCGCTGTCGAATAGGTCATTCTAGACTAACTCATTCTTATCTTTTACAAAGAGAAGGCCAACCTGAGTGTGTTCCTTGTCAGGAACCACTGACAGTTAAGCATATTTTATTAGACTGTATTGACACCAACCTCATACGATCTAAATATTTTAATGTCAATACCATGTTTGATTTGTTTAAGACAATGTCCAACTCTACACTTGTTTGTTTTTTAAAAGAAATTTGCATTTTTAACCGATTGTAATGTCTTAACAGTTTATTGTGATATCTTTGCAAATTTCAATACTGTTATCCATATATATATTTGTTTTCAAATATTTTAACTTGTATATTTTCATGTTCCGAAATACCTATTTTAGTTTTAACACTGTTAAACTTCAATGTTGATTAATTTAACTTTGTTCGGCGCCGTATGACCTATAATGTGTCGGTGTGCCGTTAAACCCAAAATACAAAATACTTCTCACAGGTCACTGTCTGTTAACCTTCATAGAAGACATTACGTGTCATAGGGTGACACCATATATTCTAAGTAAGCTCGACTCGCTCGAAACAATGGAAATCTGAATGACTCAGATGCCATTGCTATTTCTGTCTACTAATTACTTATTTTTACATTTCTATGCCAAACAGTTGGGTTATATTTTGTTTTACATTATTAATAAAATTATTCTGAACGTTTTAACGTTAAGACCCAAAGAGATTGGAAAATGTTAATGCTATAATTGGCGAATTTTTACCTAGTTTTGACAAATTTACCATGTACACAGTTAAATTTGAACCGAGGGTGCTTTTTTCATGCATTGCTTCACTTCATAACTCTTTGTTATTATTAAAAACACACAAAAAACAACCAATTTTCACATATTAATTCATAGGACACGGGGTCATTTGTGTTTTTAAAACCTGACAGCCTAAATGAAACACTTTTTTTTCAAATATATTTTTATTAACTATTCTTATAACTCAATATTCTTCAGAAAATAGTGCAGCTTTAGGACATATCGTCTTACCAGGGGTTGCTGATTTCAAACTGCACTATTTGCCAGTTCACCTTGTGCTTTTCCAGTTAACAATAATTCTTGCATATAAAATAAATGTCTATTATGAATCCCTATCATGAATTGTCAAGGTCAGTTATGCTTTTAATCATAAATAATTTTAAGTGATATAAATGGGAAATTATCTTTTACCTTAGCTTTTAGTTGCATTTATATGACTCAAAATGAGGCTTCATGATATTTATTTTCTATCTTTATATTTTATGACAGTTTCTGAGCAGCGACATCCTGCCTGTAGCTGTCAGCGACGAAGATGTAAGATACTTTAACAAAGACCATGATTTTGGGGCAGCAAAGGAAGAAGAAAAGATAGAGACAAAGTTAAACATAACATCAATCATCGACCTCCAAACGTATGCTGCCTGCAACTATGAAGGTAATCAAAACATTTGTTCTATACATTTATAACATCTGCATTGCAGTGACATTTTACCTGCTTAATAAAGTAATGTTGTCATTTCAAAACACTGGTTTTTGTTTGTTTTTTATATACATATATTGCATCAATGAAATCATTTTCATATAAGTTACGTCCAGCTTTTAATGGTGGAGGATACCCAGGGGTCATATCGAAACAGAATTTTATTTTCTTACTTGAACAAAGTAATTGCCTTTAATCTTAAAATAATTACTTAGATATACAATAATTTCTAAAGTTTACAACAATTAAAGATAAGAAAATTTTCATTTATTTGTCAGGATTTAAGGAAAAAAACGAAAAAAACTCTAACCGTTTAAACACGGAAAGGTTAAAGAACACCTAATATTTGCCTTAACTTTCATACTGCAAAAACTACCTCACCGGGTTATCCAATAAGCGAAGTAAAAAAAGCATGAGACAGGTACAAAACAGTAGAATTATGCAATTTTAAGTATTCAGAAGGCATTTTATATTTTTGTATGATGGCATTTCTGAATTCTTTTATCATCTTATCAATTTTCGACAATAAGGTAAATATGAAATGAATTATATCCGCAATAAATTATAATTACGGGCCTTACAATTGTTTTTGCGCAATATTTAAACAGTAAATAATAACATTTCTTTAAATTTGATAAGACTTTTAACGTTGTTTTAACATTATTTTGTTGTAATCACATTAATGAAGTAATACCGTTCTGGTCGCGCATTTATATATTTGCAAATAACCAAACAAATGACCATTAAACACGAATTAAAAAATAAACATGTTTATGCAGGCATATCACAGACAATCTACAGCTCTTAAAGCTAGTAGCTGCTGCAGTACTTGAAAGGGCAATGGCTTTCCAACTCCGTCTTTGGCGTGGAAGACTGGTGTGTCCACGGCCAGGTCATCAGAACTAATAACGACATGGAAGGTAAAAACTGAAAACATACTGTTAAATTAGTTTTATCGATTTCGCTATTATGTACATTAGGATGGAATGTAAAATATGAAGAACACCTGTAATACGATTCACGTTTTAATACATATATATATATGTATTTTGTATTTTGGGTTTTACGGCACACCGACACATGATAGGTCATACGGCGCCGAATACATTGAAGTTTAACGACAGTATAATATTATCAGGTTAAAACTAAAATACGTGAGTAGAAATAAAAATCTGTCAGGTTAAAAATGTGAATGATGAAAACAGGTTAACATATTAAACAGTTAAAATGCATAACGTTAGCATAATAAACAGTTTAAAAATTTATAACTTACTAAGAATACCAATCTCGGTTAGAAAGCAAACAAGTTTAGCATCGGATACCGTCTTAAATAGTTCGTGTATATTATTGACATTAAAATATTTAGATCGAATATGATCTGTGTCAATACAATGTAGTAAAATATGATTAACTGTAAGAGGTTCCTGGCAAGGTACACATTCAGGTTGAACTTCTCTTTTTAAAAGATATGAATGAGTTAACCTAGTATGTCCAATGCGACAGCGGGTCAGAGCTACGTCTTCCCGCCTACTTTCTCTGCAAGTAGAGATATTGGCACTGACATAAGGTTTAATTACATGTAATTTGTTGAAAACAGTATTATCCCAACTTGTTTGCCATTTGGTTAAAATATATCGATTGATAAGTGGTTTAAAATCTGTGTAGGGGATGCAAAGATCTGTCTCAGTAAGGGCTGAGGCAGATTTTGCACTCTTATCTGCATCCTCGTTTCCTCTGATGCCTACATGACTAGGTAGCCAACAGAAAACAATATTTTTATTAAGACAAACATCACTAAGTTTTAAAAGTAATTCTCTAATGAGGGGGTTGGAAAAATTAAGATTTTTAATAGACTGTAATACCGACAAAGAGTCAGTAAATATTACAAATTTATCGCCAGGATGATCAGAAATAAAGTCAAGAGAAAGGTTAACAGCCTGAATTTCGGCTGTAAAAATGGATGAGTCGGGTGGTAATTTTTGTTTAAAACAATGAATTTTGCTTACGGAAGCACAGCCGACATATGAATCTGCTTTTGAGCCATCAGTATATATTTCAACATATTTGGAGTATTTCTTGTCGCGCAGTTCGATGAAATTTGAGCGTAGTACGAGAGGGTCTGTTTTTGATTTAGTATTTATACTGAGAGATAGATCGACTTCGGGAGTTTTCAATTGCCATGGTGGAAATTCTAAAACATTATTTTCTATTACTTGATTTAAATTCAGTTGTGATGAGTGTATAATTTCTAGTATTCGTAAACCAAACGGCTTAATTGCCTTTGGTTTACGCTCATACAAGTGCTCATATTTCGGATTGAAGATAACACTATGTGCTGGATTTTTAGGGTTAGATTTCACTTTCGTTATGAACTGAAGCGCAAGTTTCTCTCGTCTAAGGTATAATGATGGCTCATTAGCTTCAACGTAAAGGCTCTCTACAGGAGAGGTCCTGAAAGCTCCAAGGGCCAGGCGGAGTCCCTGGTTGTGGACAACGTCAAGCATTTGGAGATATGATCTCCTGGCAGAACCATAAACAATGCTACCATAATCTAATTTCGATCTTACTAGTGATCTATACAGTTGCAATAGAACTTTTCTGTCAGCTCCCCAGTCGGTATGGGATAAAAATTTCAACAGGTTAAGAGATTTAAGACATTTAGATTTGACATATTTAATATGCGGTATAAAAGACAATTTGCTGTCAAATATGACACCAAGGAATTTCGTTTCCTTGACGACAGGAATACGAATGTTATTAAGAAACAACTCAGGATCGTTGTGCAAAGTTCTTTTCTGACAGAAATGCATGCAGTTTGTTTTAGTAGGTGAAAATTTGAAACCATTGTTATTGCTCCAAGTTTGTAATTTATTAAGGCATTGTTGTAATTGCCTCTCTATTGTGTTCATATGTTTTGAACGATAACATATAAGAAAATCGTCCACATAAAGTGAACAATCGACTCCTGGATTAAGAGTTTTTACAATGTTATTTATTTTGATGTTAAAGAGAGTAACAGATAATATACTTCCCTGAGGGACACCTTGTTCCTGTTTATAAACAGAAGACAAGGTAGACCCAATTTTAACTTGGAAGTTTCTGTCAAAAAGAAAACTGTTAATAAATGTTGGTAAACGACCCTTGAGACCAAGGTCACCTAGATCCTTTAAAATCCCATGTTTCCATGTTGTATCGTAAGCCTTTTCAAGATCAAAGAAAACCGTTACTAGGTGTTCTTTCTTGATAAAGGCATCACGGATAAAAGTTTCAAAACGAACGAGATGATCTAGTGTACTTCGTTGGTTTCTGAATCCACTTTGGAATTCTGTTAATAGATTGTTTGATTCAAGATACCAAACGAGTCTTGTATTAATCATACGTTCTAGTGTTTTACAAATACAACTTGTCAAAGCTATAGGTCTATAACTTGTAGGATTGGTTGGATCCTTACCTTGTTTAGGTATTGGAATAACGAAAGCATTTTTCCATGAATCTGGAACATCTCCAGAAAACCAGATTTCGTTATATATAGATAAAAGTAACTTTAAGGAAGTATGAGGTAAATGTTTCAAAAATTGATAAGGAATATCATCAGGGCCAGCAGCGGTATCATGCGATTTATAAAGTGCTTCTCTTAGCTCTTTTAAAGAAAATGGTTGATTGTAATTTTCGCTATTGTTTGATTTAAAGTTTATTTTATGTTTTTCCTCACGTTGTTTTATATTTTGGAATTCTTTAGAATAATTTTCGGATGAGGAATTTTGTGCAAAACCTTTAGCAAGAGTATCTAAAATATCTTTCTTGTTTGTTATAATCGAATCACTGGTTTTTAAATGATTAACTGTATTAGAAGAAACTTTACCGCTGATTTTTCTTATAGCCGACCAAACATTTTTAACTGTTGTTTTACTGGTTATACCAGAGACAAATGTCTGCCATGATTTTCTTTTGGCTTGTTTAATTATTTTTCGGCTTTTAGCCTTTTCATTTCTGAAATTATTTAAATTTGCACTAGTAGGTCTAATATTAAATTTTTTAAGTGCAGCTCTACGTTTCCTTATTGCCCTTTTACATTCATCGTTAAACCAAGGTTTGTTACGCTTTGACTTTGCCGTGGTCCTAGGGATACATTTTTCCGCTATGCTATGTAGAAGTTTTGAGAATGAGTGAATTTTATCATCAGCATTCTCAAAAGTTGAAGTATTCAATTCTTCATTACAAAATATTGAGAATAATTCCCAGTTTGCTCTGTTCATTCGCCAATAGGTATTTTTGTCATTTAAATTGACAGATTCATTATTTAGTATTATGGGGAAGTGATCACTTCCACATAGATCATCATGAACATCCCAACTATAATCAAGATATAACGAGGGGTGACATAAAGTAAGATCAAGGGCGGAATAGTGCCCTGTAGCAGGATGCAAGTAAGTTGCCTTTTTATTGTTCATAAGGCAGATATCATTTTGGGCTATAAAGTCTTCTAATGTTTTACCCATATTGTTGTAATCAGAACATCCCCATAGCGGGTTATGTCCGTTAAAATCTCCAACAAGAATATAAGGGGTGGGTAATTGATTAACCAAATCATCTAGTTTTGACTTATTAATATCCGAATTTGGTGGAATATAAACAGAGCAAACGGTTATTACTTTATGAACTGTTACTCGAATGGCAACAGCCTGTATATCAGTGTTAAGGTTAATAACTGAATGAGGCAGTTTGGAGTTGACAAGAATTGTCGATCCTCCAGACGCCCTATCAGACTGTGAATGAATACGATTATACGAATTATAATCTTTAAACGTTAAGGTATCATTTTCTTTCAGGAATGTTTCCTGCAAGCTTAGCACGGCGGGGCTTAAAGTAGTAAGTAAAAGTAAAATTTCATTAAAATTGGCTTTAAGACCACGACAGTTCCAATGTATAATTTTATTGTTCATGGGAAATTTTAATTTATAAATCTATTTAGGCGCCTTAACTGGTGACCTTGATGGTTTGTCTGGTGGAGACTCTGTCTCCATCAGACAATCAAATCTGTTAACAGAGTTGGACCTGCCAACTCTATTATCTTGGGAATTTGGAGGACTGGGTCCTCCAGTTTTCTCTGAAGAGCTACCAGCTTCCTGTGAAGCCTTGGCAGCTCTTCCGGCAGCTCTCCTTTCTGCTTTTGATAGCTTAGCAGGTTGACTAGAAGGTGTTAACGTTTCAGTAGACGGTTGAGAGGTTGATGGTTTAGGTTGGATAGACTGTTTAGTTTGTTTTACAGAAGATTCATTTGTCTTGTTTATATTGATAGAAGACTCTGTAACCTTGTATTTTGTTGGTACAATAATTTTCTCAGATACTTGGTCACCTGAGGGAGTTTCATACTGTGTTGAGCTGTCATGGCAGACCGACTTGTTCGATTTTGTCACTGCAGCGTAAGAAGTTTTAGACGATGTATTGTCTTTTGCCAATTTACGTGCTTCTGGAAAAGATACATTTAAGGTATATTTAATTTTTAGTACCTCTTTCTCAAATTTCCAGGTGGGACATTCTCTGGACCTACTTTCGTGTGGTCCAGAGCAATTTGGACACTTCGGTTCTGCCTGACACTCAACATTTGGGGTGTGGGCGTGTTCTCCACATCGTCCGCAAATCATTGTATTTGTACACGATGACTCGTGGTGACCAAATTTCTGGCAATCGAAACACCGTAACGGATTCGGAATATAAATCTGAACTTTGACATTAAGATATCCTACCTTAATAGTGGTGGGGAGTTTAGGGTTGTTAAATGTTAGAACAAGCGTATTGGTAGGTATTCTCTGTCCCGCCTTCAAGAAGGAGAATCTTCTGACACCACTCACACCTTGTGGTGTGAGCTCTGTCAGGATTTCCTCCTCTGGAAGTCCCGACAGGTCGGGGCAACGAATAACACCTTTCGAAAAGTTGAGTGATGAATGTGGAAAGGTTTTCACTTTGAGTGAACAGAATTCTTTAAGTTTTAAAATTTTGTCGGAAATTGGTTTTCTGTTTGTTTCAATGAGAAGGCTGTCATTTTTAGTTTTTTTAATAGAGTCAACTGTTCCAATAAGTCCTTTGATTGTTTTTTCAATTACGAATGGTGAAACTTTAGTTATTGGTGTTTTTTCAATTGATTGTATTACAAGGAAACGAGGGAAATTTTGGTTTTGTCTGAGTTCATTGTCTGAATCTTCTGAAGATATTGATGGTATCGGTTCATAACATTTGCGTTTTGAAGCCATAAAGTAATGTAATAAGTTTCGGCACTCTGGGTCACCACCCGCCTCGGAGCCCAACAAGGGGACGTTGACATGGAGTGGGTATCCGACCTCCCAACGTCAGTGATATCAGAGTGCTATACTCCGACATAGATTACAAAAAGTAATGATGCCAGATTAATCCGTATAGCCGGTTGTCCAATAGATTTAAGTACAAAGGAGACAATAAGAGGGACAGGGTTGCGTTACACGGTATATTATAAGGGAATAAGTAGAAACTTGAGTGGAAAGTAGGAGGACAAAGTAAGATGTATACAATAGGGAAATATAAGTAATCCATGAACAACGCGACTAGCCGATTGGTTATACCGGATCAATATAACCGCCCGTCTACTCCGTAACTCAGGGCCAAAATGGTGTATTGGTCAGTTTTGGCATAATTGCCAGCCTCCACTAACCTCAACCATCAGGATCCCGTCATCAGGGAGACGCTGGGTCGCCACCCACGGCAAACAGGTGGGCTACCTTTGGAGGGTTCTTACCCCGCTACAGGTAGCAGCAGCCGGAGAATTCTATGCCCCTTCCGGCAGGGCCTCATATATATATAATTAAAACATATTCTTTATTACAGTCCGAACCATCCACACCACCACCGATGTCGCCAGCGACACCAATGATGTCGACACCGGCACCATCGATGACGACACCGGCACCTCTGATGTCGCCACTGGTGTTAACAACAACAAAGGTGAGTTGAATCCTTATAAAATACAGTTCACTTATACAACTTGTTCAAATGGAATACACATTTCTTCATACAATAAAGACTATATACAATTGATCAGTATATCATAAATTAATTAAATACACGTTGTTCTTCATCTTGACCATTTAGACATCCACTGCATCAAGCTTGCCAACCCTGGAGCCGATAACTCCTCCACAACCTCCCCAGCCATAACATGGGAATTGGTAAGATTTTAAAACAATGTGAATAATATAAAACCCTAAATACATTTCATTTTCCTCAAAAAAAATATATCACCACAAATATATATATGAACGCTGTACAAAATTATATATTGTTACATAGCATAATACTTCTCTTTTTAGTCCGAAAGCGACCTCGAGGCTTGGAAAGGGGGCGAGGAAATATTCTTCACCATTCATTCATTTTACGAAGAAAAATTGTAGAATACGAGTGACTAAAAACGTGACTCATGATTAATATATTTAGCAGATTCTGAAAACGCCATTAAAAGGAATACGATCATTTCGTAATTCAGGGTGATACACTGAAAAAATGGAGTCACGATCATAAAAATATCATCATGGAAGGCTTAACTTAAAGTCGAGTCAGGAGTTTACAACAACTGCGTCGATAGAGACTAATTCAGTTAAAAGGGAACTTTTTGAAGACGTTTCCGAACCGGACATTGTTCCACATAATCTCGGCATTTGGAATTGGTAAATAAACGATAGCTTTGACTTTGCATTCGTATTACAAGGAGACGACGCTTGCGCCACTCCGTTTGATGATAACGTGGGAGAGCAACAACCCGAGTCAACAGTAGAAGGCTATAACGAATCTGCCCAGTTTCCGATAGAAGTGCTAAGCGGCGTCTTTGCGGAGACGTAGTGTTCTCATCACGACAATCAAATAGCATTTTGTCAATGCTGTGCGTGTTAGAATTGTTTAACTCAAATGAAATTCTAAAGCAACTTTTATACATGAATTTGAATGAAATATCATTAGTTTTATTTTGATCTTTTTTCTTTTCTAAAAACGTTCTTAAAAAATGCATTCAGTGGTAACCAAACTGTGTTCGGATTCACTTGTTGAAGGTTGTCGATGAAGCAAAAATTTGAATTTGACATTGACGTGCCAGCACAACTGATCGATACGTTCAAACTTATGATATGCAGATGTCGCGAGAGCAAGCTATAGACTGACGAATGGAAAACATACGATAAAAAGAACTTTTCAAATATATACTTTAGAAATTAGCTTTAGATAAGCATATTAGTAAGTGTTGGCATTTTTACATTATTTTGTCTTTTTTTCTATTACTACTTTTCATATAGTCCAGTCAATTTATATTTTGACCTCAAACTAATTGCAAAAGTTATGATCACAGTAAAAAAATATCAGATATAATTTAAAATAACTAGAGAAAAAAGTCTAAGAAAATCTAATAAGGGGAAATGAAAAAATAAGACATTTTATTTTACCGAAAATTGGAAAAAGAAACATTACCCGTTTGGCTTGCCATACCATACAAAGCGTTTGACTTACGCGGATCGATCCGTCTGTTGTTTAGAAAGTAAACATGGCAAAAATGACAAATAATCGGCATAATCTCAATAAATAAGGTAAGTTAGTGCCTTCTTACGATTATTTTTATAAAGAATTTAGTAAGAAATGCTTCCAGTTTGTTTTATAAAAGCTTTTTTGTATCTGCTTAAATATTGTAATACATTTTCGCGAGGTAAATGAAAGTCCAAGAACGCTGCCAAATAAGTGCTTATTAATGAGAAAAATACATGTTTTTGGTCATTTCATATAAGGTTTAATCTTTTTGATGGCCCCCCTATCGCTAAAATGTTATAAAAATTTATATTAAGAGATCAATAATCGGCCATGAGACGCCGACGATTTTTTGACTATGGAAGTCCGTTTTAGCAAAAATTACGTATCTTCCTTATACATCTTCGTTGTTATAAAAGGACTGAGATTTGTATAAAATATCAAATAAAAACGTTGTTAAGGATTTCAGATGGTAATATATATTTGTAAGAGAGTTAAACAGAAGTCCATCCGTTTTGCATTTGTTCTATGCGTAAATTTGAATCTTGTTATGAATGTGTAGTTTACTCGAACCATATTGGAGTTATGTTCAAAAGACCTATTGTTTACTTTCTGGCATTGTAACTTAAGAAAATAAAAGCTTATCTTATTGTATTTCTATAAAAAAAATATCTGATAATTAAATAAATGTGGCTTATCTTAAACTAAGATCCTAAAAATCTATCACTGAACTATTAAAATATAAAAAAAAAATAATGTTTAAACGTAATTTTATTTTCAGTAATCTCTCATTTCAGAATGGATTTACCAACTGGGCTATGCAAAATTTGTAACCTTATCCTAGATGACTCCAAATCAACAGTACGACTCACGCAAAAGGGATGTGATGGCATAAACACTGCAAGTGAAAAACGAAAAGATTGTATATTTACCGAACCTGGTCAGTTTGTTCATGCTGAATGTAGAAAGAAGTACTGTAACCCGAATGTAATTGCTCGTGATGCCAAAGAACAAAAGGAAGCACCCTCAGTTTATTCAAGATCTACGAGATCAAAAAATGAGACATTTATGTTTAAAGAAAACTGTTTGTTTTGTGGTCAGTTTGCCAAATGTGATGGGAAAAAACGAAGCTATGATGTATATCCTGTAAGAACATTAGATTTTCAGAAAAGAATCTTAGACATTTGTTCTACTAGAGGAGATCCTTGGGCTCAAAAAGTGTCAGCTAGAATAGAATTTGCTGCTGATTTACCTGCAGTAGATGCTGTATACCACCAGACGTGCAATGTCAATTTCAGGACAAATAAAGATGTTCCTAAGTATTTCCAACCAGATCTCGAAAAAACCCAGACACGTGGTAGACCAACAGACCAGGATGCATGCTTAGCGTTTATGAAAGCAATTGAATACTTAAAGGAAAATGACAATGAACAAATAACTATTTCAGATCTTGTGGACAAAATGAAGGAGATGTGTGGAGAAAGAGCTTATAGTTCATCATACACAAAACAAAAGTTAGTGGAACACTTTGGTGACTCTGTAATAATAACAGAAATAAACGGCAAGCCTAATGTTGTCACTCTTAGGCAAACTGCATCCACCATTTTGCACGACTTTTATTGTATTTGTAAATCAGACAACCCAGAGAATGAGAAAGTTAAATTAATAAAAACTGCAGCAAAACTGATAAAAAATGACATCAAATCCGTTGATACAAATAAAACTGTATACCCCAATCCTCATGACATTTCGTCTATTGAAGCCAATAAACAGTTCATACCAGATAGTTTGGTACAATTGTTGCGAGATCTGTTCAGTGAAAAAGATGCTGATACCAAAGTTTGCTCTATAGGCCAAGCAATAATGCAGGCCTCACGTCCAAGAATAATGATTGCTCCATTACAGCTGGGACTTGCAGTGCAATTACACCACCACTTCGCCTCAAAATACCTGATTGATATATTAAACAGCTTAGGATTTTGTGTTTCGTATTCTGAAGTCCAAATGTTTGAATCTAGTGCCGCTGTTTCAAACAAAACAGATATTGAAAATTTTCAGAACGACATGTTCATCCAATATGTTGCAGACAATGTAGATCATAATCTTCGAACTCTTGATGGGCACAATACATTTCATGGAATGGGCATGATTGCATGTGTAACACCTGGGAATTTTGGCAATAAAGCTATTATACGGCAAGTTGTTTCTTCAGATGATCTTATCTCTGCTGGAAAAATAGATATTTCATATTATCGTCCTCCAGAAGCAACACCATTGTCAATTAACCTTTTGGAGCTAAATAGCTTTAAAGTGTCAGACGACAGCATCAAAATTGCTTTCCTTTCGCAGGTGACTTGGCCGCTAAGAAAACCAGGCCCAGAATGGTCAGGCCTTATGCAGATGGTGAGGAAGGGGGACTACCCTGGAAAATCGTCTGTCTTGTTCCTACCAATTATTGATATGGACCCAAGTGATATGTCTTGCATTTACACAACTCTCAAATACATCAGTAGCCATGCTTACCAGTACAGACAAACAGCTATTGTAACTTTTGACCAGCCATTGTATTGGAAAGCAGTGACTGTGATTTCAAGTGAAAATGACAGTAGTTCACTCAAAGGCATTGTTGTGCGAATGGGTGGTTTTCATTGCATGATGAGCTACCTTGGTTGTATTGGTCAGCTTATGTCAGGCTCGGGATTGAGTGACTTGTTAGAAACAGTTTATGCACAAAATGTTATCCCACACATGATGAGTGGAAAAGCTGTGTCAAGAGCACTTAGAGGCCATTCACTTGCAACCAATGCTTTAAATGTTCTCTTGATACGCCAGTGTATAGAGACCTCCCAACCTATTGATGCCAACAATAATGATGAAGTCATGGAAATGAAAGATGAATGTGACAATAATGCACTGAATGATTTAGTTGTTCTGTATGAAAAGCTATCTTTTGGTGAAATTTCTGTTGAGGATGTATACAAGAATGATCTTCTTGATGACTTCTTTAAATCATGGTTATATACAAAGCAGAATCTCTTACAATATCCAACTGCAGCACTGTGGATCCAGTATCTAGAAATGATGGATATACTACGCAAGTTTATAACAGCAGAAAGAACTGGTAACTGGGAGCTGAGTTTGCAATCATTGAGTGAAATGTTGCCTTTTTTTGCAGCTGCAGGCCACAATATGTACCTAAAGTCTGTGTATTTTTATTTGCAATGCATGCAAAACCTCCATGAAAGTCACCCTGATGTATATCAAGCATTCATGAAAGGTTACCACGTAGTACGAAGAAGTGACAGATACTGGGCAGGATTATCAACAGACCTTGTGATTGAGCAAGTCTTGATGCGTTCAGTCAAAACTACAGGAGGAATGACTCGTGGAAAAGGACTTTCAGAAAGTCAGAGAGCTCAATGGTTATTGTCAATGCCTTCATGTGTTGAAGTTAACAATGCCATGCAGTTATTTTGTGGGAAGGAATTTCAGACCAGTTCACAGCATAAAGAACTAGGCAAATCCCGAAATGAAAGAGACCTCAATGATACCAAGATTTTATTGTCCTTCTTAGAAGAACGGAATCCTTTTCGTGAAGATCCTCTTCTGTTCAACATCGAAACTGGAGTAACATCAGATTCCACAGTAAATGCACATCAGGCAAAGATTGTAGGAAACAAGGTCGTACAATCAATGATAGGACAAAACGTTTTTGAAATTAGTTTCAAAAAGAGTCAGAAGGCAGTAACTTTAGATGCAGCACAACAGCTCAAAGTTGACAATGATATTATTAAAGTTGACCCTCAGTTACTTTTTCAAAGAATGACAGCAGCAGCACAAAGGTTTATAGAAGATATGCCAAGTGTGTTTTCTTATGAATTGTGCAGTGTACCATCATCTTTATTTGATACAACAGGACTAATGAGAAAGTCTCAGAAATCACTGCTGGCAGATGCTATATGGGCACTTGGAGATTGCAGTGTTGTTGAACTACTTGAAACGGACACGTACATGTATGTCATTGATGGTGGTTCCCTTCTGCATCATGTTCCATGGAAAGTAGGGATGTTATTTTCAGAAATTTGTGATTCTTACTTCCACTACATCTCTTCTAAATACCCCAATGCCCTGATTGTATTTGATGGATATCAGTCTGGCCCAACAACTAAGGACTCAGCACATGTGAGACGTAACCATGGTGTCACCAGTACAAAAGTTTATTTTACAAAGTCTACACCTCTTGCAACAAAAAAGGAGAAGTTTCTAGGAAATTCAGAAAACAAACAAAACTTTATTTTCATGCTAAGTGAAAACCTGGAAGAGAAAGGATATGGTGTCGTTCATGCAAATAGTGATGCTGATGTTTTGATAGTGAAGTCTGCTATGGAATTAGCTGATACAAGAGATGTTGTAGTTATTGGTGAAGATACAGATATCCTTGTGCTTTTGTTGTATTACATAAACTCACATCACAAGCATGTTATATTTAAATCAGCCAACAAGCAAAAAACATCTAAATCAGTTCGTGTCTGGGATATAAGCAAAACCCAGCATGTTCTTGGTCAAGCACAGTGTAAAATATTGCCAGTTGTTCATGCATTAACTGGGTGTGATACCACTTCACAGATGTTTGGAATAGGCAAGGGATCAGCACTGAAGAAATTTATGTCTGATGAGCAACTTATTGCCCTTGCCAATGTTTTTCTGACACAGTCCAAAAAGGAAAATATAATCAATTGTGGGGAGCAAATTCTTGTTCTTCTATATGGTGGATTACAGTTGGAAGGTCTAGACTTGCTACGTTTCCGGAAATTTACTACGAAAGTAATGTCAAGTTCTATCTACGTTCAGGTGCAGACATTACCCCCCACATCCGCAGCTGCCAAGTACCACAGTTTACGTGTGTATTACCAAGTTCATGAATGGATAGAACAAGACACAAAACTGCTACCTATTGAATGGGGGTGGAAACTGACAAACGATGTGCTGATGCCTCTGAAAACTGATCTTCAAGCTGCACCAGATAATCTGCTTAACATGGTCAGATGTAAATGTAAACAGAACTGTGACTCTAGAAGGTGTACTTGTAGAAAGAATGGACTCGAATGTTCCTCAGGATGTTCTGAATGTAGGGGTTTAAGTTGCACAAATGTTGCAAAGGTCACTAACTCAGACTCGGACAGTGAGTAACTCTTAATGACAAGATGAGTGGCAACTGAGTTTAGGTAAAATTCCATAATATCATGCCATGTATTGATACAAGTCAACACTGTATATAAGCAGTATCGATAAATAATATTAATTAGTTAACTTTTTAAACCTAAGTATATTTATATTACATGTATATGACTGTTTTGAACATAAATACAATTTATGTATTTTTTCTCATAATATTACACAAAACATAATATTGGTGTTTTTTCAATAAATGTGTGGTATTACCCCACCCACTTTTTCTCTTTTTTATTAAGAAAAACAAAAAAAATATTGCTCTTAAATCATAACAATACACTTGTTTTAAATGCTTTATATTGTAAAACATAATTACAGTACAGGGCATATCTTTAAATGAAATTATTGGTAGCTATTATACCCACATATGTCAATTTCTTGGTAAGCCAACCCCTAAAAATATGTAAATAGTCATCTGATTCATCCAAATTTTTCTAAAATTTCCCCTGTTTAGATTTTTCTAGACTTTTGATATTATGTCTAAGATAGTATCTAGATTTAAAATTAGTGAGTTTCATTTCTTTTGCAATTAGTTGGAGGTTTAGGGTCATTTTGATATAGATTGACTGGACTAATAGTATTATCATGACGCATGCCTATTTGGTGTTTTACGTTTTCTTATGATATGATGTCACTTTTTATAACTTAACCATTGCTCTATTTTTCTTACTTTGAAATTTATATCACAATGTACTCTGCTTTATTCTTAAAATAAATTTATAAACCTGAACGTTAGTATTCTTTTGTATTTGGACCACATACGAAATGTAGAGATATTGTTTCTTAAAAGGATCATCGCAGATGAAGTTATTCATACACGTACAGAAGCGAATAGTTTCATGTGCTGATATTAAATACAGTATAACAAACATGCGCTGATATTTAACAATGACCATTTATTCGTGCGCTGATATGTTATGATGTCAATTTGATAAATTAATTTACTTTTAAATAAGGTAAGCTTTACATATTATAAGGTATTCCGTCAAAGTTCTTTGTAGCGATGGTTCTACCAAGACAGTATGGACCACTGATTTTTTTCAAAATGAAGATATCTTAATCTTTCTAGACGAGAAGCACTGCTTTTTTCCCCACGTTCTTAATCCTTTTCATTCAGGAATGTTCTAAGCTCTCCGTAGCAACCGCTTTTATCATCTCTACCTCTAGCCAATGCTTTTGAAGCGGTTCTAACTAACCTCACGCTGCTGCTGTAAGTTTTTCTTGCATAACTCTGTTTCATGGTGGGCTGCGGCACCCATATCACCATCTTTCACACCGTCTTTAAATGTCTTAATAATTTTGTCTGCAACTTCAGTAAAATTTACAAGCCGATGTAATACCCTATAAAAATTTTAGCCAGAGGTTTTTCTACAAAAAGTGATGTGTTTGCGGATAAAACCTCGTTCGTATCATTAACAGTAAGATCCTCCTTGCGCAGCGACATCTTTTTCACAGATGAGTCTAGCTGGGGTTCTGTTTCATAATCTCCGTTATTCTGCACAGTTTCTGCTTTCTTTTCTTCATTAATCCATTCACCCTGCGGATTTGCCTCATTCTCGCGCGAGTCCGCAGTTCCACCGCTTTGCCCCAGTGAATTAGATTGCCTCAGCAAGTGCTCGTATCGTGTTTTTGGTATGAGAATCAGTTCTTGCGCCATTTCCCTAAAGTTCTTTCTTAATAACGTATAAAAATCGAATGATGCGCTTATATTGCTTTAGAAGTAACCGTTTCCTCTGTTGAAGAGTAAGACCTTTGCTGACGAAGCGACGAATAACCACTTTGTGTTTTATAAGCACGTTTTCATCCGACTCGGGCAAACGTCTATTCCTACTAACACGTTGTACACGATCTGTACAATCGCGTCTAACTGCGATTTCTCTATCGTTTTTATTAATGCTCGCCTCTGCTCCTCTGAGGTACGCAAAAACAGTCTTAAAAAATCACCTTGGTTCTTTTGTAAAGAATTCATGTTTCCTTCGCAGGTGCATAGACAATCATTGTCTGACCAGGTAAGATATTGGTTCGCAGTTTATATTGCGGATCACTGTGAGGTGATAAATCAATGAGGAGTTATGAGTATTTTTTTCTCAGTCGCTTTTCTATACGCATCCATGAAATAGTTTAGCTGCCTTGAAAATATCTGACGTCCTAACGTTTGAATTTGCATTTCGTCTCGTCTGTTCTTAAAAAGTATGAAGTAATGAGTGTTGAGACTAATTGTACGAAACTCTCTTCCCGGACTGAATGCGTTTTGAGATACCAGCATGCAGAAAAATTTACAGTGATGCGCATATTTGCAATAGATATTCAAAACATCTTTACTCGTACTAGCCTCTGTCATAAGATCATCAATCACCAAGAGTTTGTGGTTTGGTTCGTCCAAATACCACGATTCGAGCTCTTGCTTGGAGGGTAAACCCTCAACGAATTTCACGTCTGGCAAAGTCAGTCGAATTTCTTCATATAACCGTAGTTCGACTCCGTATGAAAAATAAATTTTCTTTACGGGAGAAGTAAACAATCCGTCAGCGTGTTTTAAGATTTCGAAGATTAGATGGGTCTTTCCCGAGTTTCTAGGACCTACGAAAGCATAAAAGATATATATATATATATATATATATATATATATATATATATATATATATATATATATATATATATATATATATAATAGAAATACATGTTTCAAAAATCTACTGTTGTTAAAAAGGAAAGAGCAAACAAAAAGCGTACCAACAATTTGTGCTGTTGATCCTGCCTCAAATTTGACTAAACTTTCCATGGCGGCGGTAAGAGTTATAATGAATGGAACTAAACACGCTGACTGTTTTTTTTTTTGTTGTTGTTGTTGTTGTTGGCAAAACAGAGTTTGGTTTTGTAAAGAGGACTAAGACGGAGTTTTGGTTAAACACAATTTATTGATACTACATATGGAACAAAGTACGATATAACGCACATTATGATTACATAATCACCTTTCATTATATATAACATGTACTAAAAAGTGTGATATCTGGAACATAGCATGATACATAGGAGTACACAATTAACATTCATGGGAAATACAATAAAAACAACAATTACATGTTATCCAGATTTTATATCGTTCTTTTGTTGTTACTTAAACTCTGCTTCACTGAACCGTTTTTCCAAGAGAGATAAGGTAACAGTCATATTAACAATCCGATATTTCCAGGTTGCCGTTGACATAGCAGTCTCTCTCACAGCACGACACTCAAGTTCCTGTTTGAACAGGTTCACTATTTCATACGGTATGTGAGACATGCTAGAGACGGCCTGATACCAGTTTGCTAAAATTATTGTATCATCCACTTCACGCATTATATCCTCAAAATATACATCCAGCTGATCTTTCGTCTTTAAGACTAAGCACGCTTGACTTGATTGAGATAAACGACCGTTTTTACAGCCAGTGCAATTCTGTCTCAACACATTCGTCATGACATTCATAAATTCTCTAGCATAAAAAATCCAAATAAAATCTCAAAAAATCCACTACACCTGATTCCATCGCAAGCAGGTATGGTATCGATAGGTTATCAGTGTGTTTCCTTTCACTAGATTATTCATTCTGAGGCATGATACATAAACCCCAACTTTAATAATGGTCTATTTCCAGTTTGGGTACTTGAAAAAAGTTTTACCAGTCTTCATAATTTTTGTAAGTATTTGGGTTACAATCGGGACATTTAAAGAATGACATCTGATTCATGTGAGTATCAATACAATCAGGGATTTTTCCCGATAGAAGACTCAACGAAAGACTATCCGACTCAAAACTGTCTTGCTCATTTTTGCAAGGAATTGGATTAGTGCTTAGCGATTTAGATGAATCATTTGTGTTATCATTTCCATGTAGCGCAGACTGAAAGTCCCAATCATAATCATAATCCATAACACCTAACAGATTTTGTGGCGGTAAAGATATCTCACTCTCCTCTGGTTTGTTGGAATCAGCAAAGAGCTCTTTCCTAACACCAACAAACAATTCAGGAGAAGGAGATCTCGTGCGATCGCTACATCCTTCTAGAATATTATTATGATCATGGGAGCATTTCTTTAAAGTACTCCCCTGAATTTCATATATATCGTACTGTTTTTTTCTGGGGTTTGACAAGCTGTCGATACCTTATCAGAAGACGTTATGCTTCCTTTTACTGTTGCCTTTTTACAATTTTTGTTAGCTCGTCCGCTTTGCATCTTTTGTTTTTTCAACTGCCTCTCATGCGCATCGCTGCATAAATGACGGCTGATAACAGATTCTGTCAACCACATATTACAAGCGGCGCAGAATAAATTCTTTACAGCGCGTCTTTTTTGCAGTAATGTCAGACGTTTGCTTTTCCCCATAGCATCGGAATTTTCCTATTTCAAAAGAATTATTCCTTAAAAAGAACTCTATTAAAAAAATGTAGCGGCGAAGAAAGGAAAAAAGAAAACTTACTACAATACTTACTGGTTTTCTAAGATTGACATTAAATACGAAATGGTTATGTGAGAGTTACAAATAAAGTTAAATATATCATCACTTAATATAACGTACTTTGATGAATTTATTATCCTCACCGTTATTCCGTTATTGTATTTTTTCAACACAATCGATACAGTATCATTCACATCACATGTAATAGTCCTTTTGCTAGGTAAATATTGAATACAACGAAAGTCACCACGATCGAAATTTAGTCTCGTATTTTCTACGGCTACTTGCGTCATGTTAATCACCACATCATTTTAATAACTGCACACTGTGTCCTTTAATCACTGCACGTTGTGTTCGTTAGTATTGGCGGTAATGCTGTCTCGCGGCAATCGTTTTTATCTTCAATATAATATCTGTGTTTTCTCCATCATCAGAAATTAAGCCAGATTTATAGTAATCACACTTGATGAGGTCTGTTGCCTACTTAAAAATCATTCTGCTTCATTCAATTTTTCAGTGTGTTGAAATCTCCATAATGTAATAAGTCAACAAATGTGAATGTGGTCTTTTATTGAAATTTTTATTCTAAAATCCTATCAGTTTGAATTTCATTGCCTTAAATTGAAGGGGTTGTTAAAAGCTGGAAATTGAGCAGAAAAATGTATGGGTTATGGCAAGTTACCACTGTTTCCAATTACATCCATCAATAAGGTTTACAAAGAACAACAGTTGCTGGCAATTTACTGTTGCAGACATGCAACACCAAATGAAATGTCTGCTTATAATTATACCATTTGTCACTTGCTTACTTCTTACCTAGCCCTTTCCTCCATATACACGCCTGTATAAAAAGGGTAAACAGTGTAGAACCAGATTAGCCAACACAGCTGGCTGACTGATCAGGCTCTGCTATTTTTTTATTTCTTAAGTTACCTAATTTGAGGTTTTGATAACTGGTCTGTCTTTACACTGAGCGCACATGCGTAGCATGTGTATATATGCAGAGAAGGGCTAGTATCTGAAACATGTACACTCTTGGTTGCTTATTTTTTATTGGGCATTTCTTCTTGACAACTGGCTGCATGTCAAAGACACTAATGTACAAGTTTCAAGTACATAACAGGCCACCTGTTCCCTTCCAGCAACAATAACATTCTCCACATATATGCCTTAGCTGTAAAGAACGACAATATGGAGATGGATGGTCTAGACTAGTGTCTCTTCAAAAACATTTTCAGAAAACTGAAGTCAATCTTAGAACTTCATCACTGTTAAGTATAGAGACCATGAAAGTTAATTCCTTGTTCACTTATTTCAGGAAGATGAAATGCATTTTGTCAGCGTCAAGAAGGGGAAAACGTTCCCATTAAAACAGTCCATCTGACAGACGACTCCGCTTCGCGTGTAAAAGTTACACTATGGAGAGATTTTGCCTCATTAGGAGACACCAGGCCCGGGGATTACGTCCAGATCACAGACTTAATCCCATCCACATACAATTCGGAGATCAGTCTGTCTGCCACTTCCAACTCCGCAGTAAAGGTAAGTTTACACCATAACAATACTTAGAACTAAAATAACTTTGAAGTAATACATACAATATCATTATATTAGTGTCATACATATAGTAATGCGAAAGAGTGTGTATGAAAAATGTTTATCGTCCATCACTTTTATAGTGACTTTACTTCAGATGTGCGCACGCGTTCATTTTTTTTATTATTATTAATGCTATTCGGCAAAATGACATTGGAAGAATACTTAATTTCTTTATTGAAAAAAATAAAGAGAGATATTAAGTGACTTTATTAAGTGATTTTGAATTTAGTGAAGCTATCTCTCTTTTAGATGTAGAAAACAGAGACCAAAACTTGTCTACCATTCAAGATTCACAAATTTTATTTCAAAGTGCAAGTAAATAATGAACAGAGCATGCATAGAGAACAAAACTATCCTTCCGATCCTGAGCCTTACTGTTGTGTTACAAAGCTATAATCTGCAATCATATTTACTCTACCCTTCCCTTCCCTTTGTAGTGATTCCCCTGGCAATAGGAACAGGTGGTACAACGCTTACAGTCGTCATACTAATCTACTGTACTATTAAAGGCAGACTCCAGCTTAGTAGATTGTCTGCCCTAGGGGTGAACATAGAATTTCAATCGCCGATGACATCAACACCGAATGACAAACTTCATTCACCTGCGACTAGAAGTGGAAGCAGAGGACTCACTCGGTCATTATCAGATTCGATTCTGACTCCCTCAAGTGCTGCCCCTATCCTAGATACACCTGTGTGCGGTCACAGATACCCAACTCGTTTATCTATGAGGAACATTCCATAAACTTTTTTTGTAAAATAAAAAGATATTCTACTCAAAGTTTGCTAAGGAATATTAACTTTTTTTATTGTAGAGTTATAGTAAAAACATACTTCATGTAGCACTCTTTAACACAGTTACATACAGTAGCTGATGATTGTTTTTCTCCTCTAGAAGCTGTTAAATGTAACATTACATGTATTAATTAAAATGTGAATTAAAAACATTATTATCTAATTTGATCAACACTTTTCATCATAAATGCATATTTAATTTTGGGATCACAACATAATAGTGATTGTAAAAATGTTTTAAAATAAAAATGTATGGACAAGAAGTTAAATTTTGAGTAGAACACTTGTTACTTCAACATGCTGCTGTTAAATACCATGGTGCTACATTATTCTAGCATTCCTTCCAGTTCACATTCCTTCTCATGAGTGTGGTATCGTGGTGTCAGGGACTGGTAACATGGTGTCAGGGTGTGGTATCATGGTGTCAGGGACTGGTTATCATGGTGTCAGGGTGTGGTATCATGGTGTCAGGGACTGGTATCATGGTGTCAGGGTGTAATATCATGGTGTCAGGGACTGGTAATATTGTGTCTGGGACTGGTATTATGGTGTCAGGGACTGGCATCATGTTGTCAGGGTTTGGCATCATGGTGTCTGTGTGTGGTATCATGGTGTCATGGACTGTTATCATGTTGTCAGGGACTGGTATCATGGTGTCAGGGACTGGTATCATGTTGTCAGGGTTTGGCATCATGGTGTCTGTGTGTGGTATCATGGTGTCAGGGACTGTTATCATGGTGTCAGGGACTGGTATCATGTTGTCAGGCTTTGGCATCATGGTGTCTGTGTGTGGTATCATGGTGTCAGGGACTGGTTATCATGGTGTCAGGGTGTGGTATCATGGTGTCAGGGTGTGGTAATATCGTGTCTGGGACTGGTATCATGGTGTCAGGTTTTGGTATCATGGTGTCAGTGTATGATAGGATGGTGTCAGAGACTTATCATGGTGTCAGGGACTGGTATCATAGTGTCAGCGGACCAAAATATTTCAGTGAGTTTTCAACTGCTTACTGCGTGTGATTTGCGTGTTTTGAGCGATATTGAAATTGAAAGACGTTACGCAGAACCAACGCCTCGACTTCCGGAGCCAGTTCATTGACTATGGCTGCTCGGGAATATTTATTTATTTGGGTTTACGGCACACCGACACTTAACAGGTCATACGGCGCCGATTACAAATTTGGTTAAGGTAGCTAGCTCTAAGTCCACATGATTAGTATTCGATTTACATCACTTGTTTAATTTTACCTATTTTTGTTAACTAGAGTTCTTATAAATGTACTTGTTATGTAAAATATATGTTTCTATTATAGTTTTACTACTTCCGATTTTATTCCGTTTTAAACAAAGTGGTTACGTTATGGTAAAATACTATCTAGTTTCTCCTTGAACTTTAGTAACCTACTTAGTAGGCATCATCTGATACATAACCTTTACCTGTTATAAGAGTATTAAGTAAATTTGCATTTACGCTGTAACCTCGACCCGGGTAGAATTCTTGTCGAACAGGTTGCAACTTTGAAACAACCAATAAAAATTATGGCGCGGGTTTCAACGTATGGGAATTGAATCCTATAAAAGCGCTTCAATGACCAAATAATTTTATTCTTCTTCCAGCTAGGGTCCTAAAATGTCAAACATAATGTTTGAAATGGTTGATAATTCCACCGGACATCTTGTCCGAGTCAGCAAAAAGTCTGGTTTTGGCAGATGTAAAGTTACTATCAATGGGTTTAGTAACAATCAATATGTTCATCTTTCCGATGGAAAAAAAGAAAAATGTAAGCTTGGTGTTAGCTGATTTCAATGAGTCGTTGGAGATTGCAGACCCTGTGTTGGAGGAGGGAAAGACCATTCCGTAGCAAGGGTAAGTTGATAATATATTATTAAATACAATATTAAATAAATGTAAAATCAACTGTGTGCACACACAACACTTGACTAATGCACATACTTAGAAAGGCCATTTTTTCATCAATTTTATGAAAATATAATTTATTTTATGAAATATTTTGTGTTTACGATAGTAGTTTGTTACAGATATTATGTGGGTAACCGAGGCCAAACACCTGTAGCATATGCGATTTTCTTTGACGATTTGTTTTCGTTCAAAGACAAACTTTGTTAGAAAGCAGCGGCAATCGACCAAAAGATGATCTGCTTTATGAATTGGGCATTTAACGCCTTGACCGGAATTTGCAGCAGTTTTGTTTATATCAGTTTTCATAACGCTTACTGCAGGTGTTGCTCGATTACCCCTCTCATTAGACAAACAGGCTAAACCAGGATCATTCTTGATCTTGGCTGTTTCATTGATAAAGTCAACAAACACCGACAATGGAGGGAAGCTCTGATCATTGTTTCTCTTGAGACCGTACGGAAGTTTGTGAACAACTGGTAGAACTCCTTCGGAAGAGTCGAAATAGGACAGTTGAGTGGAATACCTTGGATTCTCTTTCAAGGCTTGGACTTCCAGGAGAATGTCTAACAGGTCATAAAACCTTTTGGGCTCCTTCGTGTTAAGTTTCGGAAGCAGGTTAAGTTTCTTTAACACTGAAGCTTTAACAAGTTCTGGGGAACAATACTGGTCGTCGAGCCTGGTCCAGAGCTTGGTCAGTCCCATCACTGGATTCTCAACGTAAACTGATTTCAATGACACCGCGTGGCGCTTTGACTCCGGACCCAGATATTTGACCAACATGTCAAATTCTTCGTCAGCTGTTGCCGAGAGGTCTTCCATCACTCTTTTGAAGCTCCCCTTCCATGAGATGAAAGTTTCTGGCTTGTCGTTGAATGGGACTAGCCTAGATAGGATCAGGTCCTTCTTCAACAGGAATTTGGAGATCTGAGCGCTCGGCTGGAATTCTTCGGCGTCTACATTAAGTCGGTGATAAGTTTCAGTCTTTTTGATGAACTCTGATACCTTTTGATCAGGTGGTGATGTTATTGCGAAATCACCAAGCACTTGACTGCGATCTTCGTCGTTTTCTTCTTTATCATTAATTGTTAGCATTGCAGCTTTCTGAGTTTCGATTAGCAACTTCATGTCTATGTCCAAGTCTGCTCTCTGTCTTTGTTGAGCAGCCCTCTCTACAGCTTGTTGTTGTTCACTTAATTCCACAATTCTCGAGTCAATTTGTCTTACTTTTACTTTTATTGACTTCTGCAAGTCTCTGTTGCTTACAACAAGATCTTCAGCTTGTTGCTGACTTATGTCTGTTGCCGTTCTCTTTAAAAAGTTCAAGAAATCATCATGTTTTCGTACCTTTCTTTAACCTGATCTAAATTCTTTTTAAGGTTGGTGAGCTGTTTTAAGTCTAAACTGTCTATAGTCGAGGATGCAATTGCAGTGATTTCTGACACATTGTTCTCCAGTTTAGCATTAAACGCCGTCACTCTTTCTTCAAATTGTTCCATACATTTTGCTGTTAGTGTTCTTTTAGTTCTTGTATCCATAAAGTCTACAGTTCTTTTACTTTGCTGTCCCTTTATAAGACGGTGCTTTGTCGATTATATTGGGCAGTAAGTATAAACCCACACATCCTAGTTTGTTATCGATTCCTTATTCTAAGATGTGCATATGATGGTAAAAGACTGAAAAGAGACAATGAAAATACCATAAGAATTCTAGAATAACATGCCTGTGTAACAAATAGATATAGAACTATAAGCATAACATTAATTTGCATGAAACAGATCCAGATCTATACTTAAAACATTATTCTATAAGACAATCTTAGCTGAAGAAAACATATTCGAGCATGTGGTATTTCTACAGTAAACATTGCTTAAATAACACGATGTGCTTATAAACAAATGAGTACGAAGTGATGCGAGTGCGAGAACACTCGACGATAACGTTATTATGCTCGTGTTACAAGATACATTCTAAACATGATATAGATAAAACTATGACAAAGTGAAGTGCCAGGAAAAGTACTTACAATGTGTGCAGGACAGATAATATTTACTTAAATTGGCGAGAAGGAGCTTCTCTCAACGTTTGCGGGAACCGCAAGGCTAAATACTCTCAAAATGGAGGTACGGAACTGAAGTCCGGCTCACTCTATGAAATGTTATAATGACAAACTTAAACTGGGAACCAGTGTAACATGTGCTTTTGAAGCGAATCGTCAAAAAATAGGCGAAAGTATAAAACTAACGAAATTACTATAGTATAACACTACGCTCTTTCATATAGATCCATGACATTGGTTTTCCATATAGATTTGACTCTAATGGTAGTACAGTATACACCGATAAACAGTGTACGTCTGCGCATGCGCAGAACTTGGGTTTCTGCGGAGTTACTTCCCCTGATATTTCGAGTAAAAATTACAAATGGCGTTCACCTGTGCGGTGAAATCCTGTTCCAACAGCGGCTACTGGCTAAATAAATGGAAAAGAGACTTGTGTGATGTTTGCGGATGCTTGCGGAAGGAACCACCTTTCGTGTAAATTTGAGCTTTTTATTGCACATTTCACGTCCTGATATGACCTTACGATTATGACAGTTCTGTTATGAGGGGTTGTTATGTTTGCAAGCGTTTGCAATATTTTAATGTTCATTCTTTAATGTACATTTCATTGTTTGATAGCTTAAATAAAAGAACACTCTGTATAAACTTAGAAAATTTCCAGTGTGATTATTATGGAGGCTTGATAAAACGCAATTTCTTTGACAACCCATGCCGTGATGCCTTCCTATGCTATAGCCATTGGCATTGCTATTTTCATTCCCTGCTTGCTTATTGTGGGGCATGTACTGTAGTAGTGTATTTAGATGCCCATGATGCACGATTTTAACTTAGTCCTTTATACAGCACATGATTACCAAATGGTGAATTAAAAAATTAAATTAAGATATAGCTATTATATGCCTACATTTCAGGTAATAGTATTTAGCCTCATCCTCAGTATTATTTATGCATTTCAGGCTATTTTCCTTCCCCACAAAGACGAGTGATCCGGAGATGAGAGGGAAGTGGAAGCAGCTGATAGGGCGTTCTGATGGAAAACAGCTGTGGTCACCATCAAAGGACAGTAGAGTCTGCTCCAATCACTTTGTTGATGGTAAACCTACTGCAGAGAATCCAATGCCAACTATCAACATGCGATATGAAGGTTTGTTGAACTTGTATAGATCTAGTTCTTTCAGACACAGTGCAACTCTCAATAATTGAGCATTACAGCACAGGGGCACTTAGTGTGACTGGGGACTGAACCCTTTTGGTCCATTATACCGACGAGACAGTTGTAATACTGTCACATATATCTTGAGCGTAAGTTGGGAAGCCATTACTACTTAATTTAAAGTGTTTGGTTTGACCCAGCTGGGATTTGAACCACCACCTTCTGCTCCTCAAACCGATGCTCTATCCAACTGAGCTATATGGGCGGTTTTCAATATACAAATGTGTTACATTGTTATGTAAATATTGATGTTGACACATACAACGTGTCTGTATCTATAATCTATAAAAGATGTTCAGTTTGAATAAAGAGCTAGTTTAAAAAAACACAATCTGCATAGGTAATAAATAATCATCAGATTTGTAGCCATATTGTTTTAGAAATTTCGTTAGGCCTCTGCTTAATTTGAGATATAAGTGCACCCCCTTTTAATTACATACCTAAAATTTCATAAATACTTAATTAGAGGTGCAGAGAAGAGAGTTCATAGGATGAAGTTGTTGAGGCAACTAAGTCCAGTCCAACATACCAGAATCCAAGGAAATCAAAAGTCGCAATTAAAGATACAAGGACAGACTCCCAGTTCATTGAAACTCAGGTGACAGAAGACCCTGGAGATGAAATTCTACACAAGGAAAGTTCTCTTTGCCCTGGCCTGTAGTTTTATATGTTCTTTTCCTGAGTGCTTTGAAGCATTGTGCACATATGAAGTCAGAAAACTTTAAACTCAAACAACAAATCATAAAGCTTAAGGCAACTGTCTCAGAGCTACACAATTATGTGCAGTTTAAGGAAATTCTAAAGAACAATAATGATGTAAACTTTTATACAGGGGTGCCAACGTTGGGTTTGTTTAACAAACTGCATAATCTTATAGCTCCATATGTCAATCGGCGTTGGACAGGTGCTAAGTCAGCTCTGAAAACCTTAAGAAGTTAGTTACAAAAATCATACGAAGTTTGGGCCTACTAGTAAATTAGGATCACAAGTTGAACTTTTGATGGTGTTAATGAAATTACGACTCGGACTTCTTAATAAGGACATGGCAAAAAGATTTAAATATCAGAGACATTATTTTCAATAATATTTCTTGCATGGCTTCGTGCTGCAAGTGTTGTCCTGAGGTCAATGGCGTTTGTCAGCAGGGAAGAGGAGTTGATGTCATCTAAACCCCAGCGGTTTAAGTCGCTTCCGTGCTTCCACTCAATAATTGACTGCACGGAATTATTTATTGAGATACCAAAGGACCTTTATCTACAGAGTGCGACATGGAGTGACTATAAACACCACAACACATTGAAATTGCTAGTAGCCTTCACCATCATCATCTCTCGTGCTGATCACATCTAGATCGCTCATCGCAACATCGCTTGCGGTAAAGCCCTAGATTGGAGACTACTTTAGTGTTTTAAAGTGTATAATTGATCAGATTGTGCTACTCTAATTCTGTTTAGTGATTCAATCGCTCGGAGATCTAGATCTCGGCAAAGAACAAGAAATCTAAAGAATAGCACAGAAAGTCAAGAACAGAAGACAGTGTTAAGTACAATTACATAAACAATCACTTTTCTGCACGCCCCTACCCCCTCACCTTTTGTCACATCACTTTATTGTATTTTAGTTTATTGAACTTGTATTTAGCACTTGACAAGATGGAGTTTCTGAATACCCCAAAGGCAAAAAGAAACAGGAGTAACAATACATCCGGGTCATCGGATGAATCGCACCTAGCTAAGGTGCTTAGATTAAATGATGACAGTGTGGAAAGCCAACCTGCCTCATCAAAGGCAGTGTTGTCTATGCCTAGCACCTCCTGGCTTCTAAACCAGGTGATTGAGGAGGCACCCCAGCCCATTCAGTCTTCCACACCGGGGGGTAACAAATCTAAGACTTCCCTTGGAAGCATTGACCCTCCTCCACCCTCCACATCTGGATCCCAAGACCAGGGGGTGGGCAGCGGAGGGCCAATATCCTACGCTAACGCGCTTAAAAACACCACCACAAACCAGTTAACCCACGACCCCAAGCTACCCCCTCCTGCGCCATCCACAGGATATGAGGAGGTAGTTATGGAGGAGGTTAGATCCTCCAGCCTGCTGCCCCCTGATGTTCCTAAAGGAAAAGCAGCTGAGGTGGCAGCAGCATTCAGATCCTTTATAGGGGCGGAGTGCTGTGTCCCCCTCAACAGGCTACAAAATGGCATCTCATTTAAATTGAGAAAAGATCTATTTAACAAGGCAGCTAACTTTAACTTTGGATCGTATGATTGGTCTATCAAGGAACAACACAAACGAATAACGGGCATTATCAAAACAAGGACTGATCAACCCATCACAAAAACAATTGAATCACTAAAAAAATTGTCCAACGTGGAAGAAGTCAAATTGACAAGAAATAAGAATGCAATTGCTATTAAGTTTAACCAACCATCCCTCCCCTTAACAGTTATGGGAAACCTGGTAACCCCAGCCCTAGGCAAGGAGTCCAGGTGTCATAATTGTCAAGGATATGGACATTTCGCCACTCAATGCACCAATGACACAGCTTGCCCTCACTGTGCGGGCAACCACTCATCTAAAGACTGCCAAAACAGAAATAATAAGCGCTGTGCTAACTGCAGCCAGGGCCACTCAGCAGCTTATAAGGGTTGCCCAGCATACTTAAAATACCCTGAGAAACTAAAGATATCCAACTCAGTCGAACAAAAAGAATTTAATACTAAATGCCAGGACAAGGGTATCAAACCACCTACAATAGATATTAAACCTGCAAACAAGCTTTCCCAAAAAGAAGTATCTGAACTAGCTGCCCGATTGGTAGGGAAAGACCAATCAGAAATCGAAAAAATACTGGCTGACGCTCTAAATGTAAAGCCAAAAACAAAACCCACACAACAAACACCACAAACTAACACACAAGCATCAAACACTAAAAAACAAAACAAAAAACAAAACACCTCTCCAAACCCTACACAACAAAGCCAACCCAGGAAACACAATAACAACAACAATAACAACAGACCCAATAATCACAATAACAAGCGCTGACACAATAAACGACACCGCCACAACACACAAAACAACAACAACCGACAAACATAGGACAATTATCACCCACAAGCACAATATTTCCCGAGGGACAACCAAGAACAATGGTACGGACCCAATCAGTGGGTCGCACCTAGTCACTGGGGGCCCCGAGGTGAATGGTATGGCCCCCCTATGGGCTATTACCCGTACTAAATTCACACAATTAGCAATCTAATTAATGCATGGCTTACAGCCAAAGATAATTAATTAATTATCACATTCAACACGATGACTGCCAATAAAAACTCAAACATCAACACAAGTAATAATGGCCTCGTCGTCGTCAGCTGGAATGCAAGAAGCATAGTAGGGAAAGAATCCACAAAAATAAGTGAACTCATTCTACCCTAACCAAACATGAAGTAGATATAATTTGCATCCAGGAAACTTGGGAATCAGATAAGTCTAAACTTCCCAAAATTAGAGGATTTCAAAACCCTATCTCCAACAAAAGCAAAAATAATGACATAGTGGGTGGCACCTACATATATGTAAGGTTAGGTCTACAAGTCATAATAAACAACATCAACAACACCACCCCTATGGATATAACCTCAGTAACAGTATATAACGATAAGGAAAGGTTAACGATATACAATACCTACGCACAGAAAGCAGACAGTACACTATATAATTATAGACAAGTTTTTGAGAACAAAGATAACTCTACTCTAATAGTAGGAGACTTTAATATTAAACACCCATGTTGGAACCCAGAGAACGACATTAGGTACGACGGCGAGGCCGATGATCTGCTCACATTCCTTAATGACGAAAATCTTTGCATATTAAATGATGGTCAGATAACCAGGATCTCAAACGAAACAAACAAAGCAGACAGTGCAATTGACCTTGTAATGGCCTCTGCCAGCATGTTCGATTACTGCGAATTTAATGTCATAGATAACACATGCGGAAGTGACCACTTTCCCATCCTAACCAACACCAAATTCAGCATTAATAGAAACCCGCCCAAAAATAATAAGAAATGGAATGTGAGCAGAGCATCCAATGAAAACTGGACATCATTTAAACACGAATGCTCAAACAGCCTAATTAATATAACAGAAACAGATGTCAACAAAAATTTCAACGAAATCTACACACAATTAACAACAATACTAAACAAAACAATGCCTAAATACTCCCACACTAACAAAAAAAATACAAAAACAGTACCATGGTGGACAGAGGAATGCACGGCCGCGGCGAAGAAAGGGAAAACTGTAGGAAAAATTATAAAAAAGAAAAGAAATCAACCATCAAACTAAAACTATGGCATGACGCTAGAAGAGATGCAAAAAAAATATTCAAAAAGGCCCGGAAGGACAGCTGGGAAACATTCTGCAGTAAAATAACTATTAAAACAACTAGTTAAGATCTATGGAACTTTATTCAAAGAATTAAAGGACACACGCCTATTCAAACCTGTCCCTTCATTGTAAATGGAAATCCTATTATTGACCCTTTAGTCAAAGCAGAAATTCTAGTAGACAACTACGCCAAAATCAGTAGCAACGAGGGGTACACACAACAGTTCATAACCAAAAAATGACTTTTCACTTACGATCAATAATATCATTGCTAACGAACAGCCTCACACGAATCTAAAATATAATCAGCCCTTCACATTAACAGAACTTAATATAGCCTTATCTACATGTGGAACAGGGGCCCCAGGAGAAGACGGTATCAATTACGACATTATAAAGCAACTCCCCCATGAATAAAAATTGGCCCTCTTAAACATGTTCAACAACTCCTGGGACCAAGGTTTAATCCCTGACTCATGGCACGAATCAACCATCATACCGATACTTAAACCAAATAAACCCTCTAACGAACCAGCGTCCTATCGGCCCATATCTCTAACATCCTGTTTTACCAAGATAATGCAAAAAATGATCAAAACAAGATTATGCTCGATTTTAGAAACAAATAAGTTTTATTCTGAAAACCAATCAGGGTGCCGAGCCAATCACTCATGTGACGATAACTTAGTAAGATTAGAATCAGATATAAGAGTAGCTCAAGTAAGAAAAAAAATCATAACAGCAGCATTTCTGGACATATCCGCTGCCTTTGATAAAATGTGGTCTGAAGGGGCCATTTCTATATTACTAAAATATGGTATCCGGGGTAAAATGATTAAATGGCTTTCCACTTTCTTATCAAAAAGGATTATTAAAGTAAAATATCAAAACAACACCTCAACGCCAAGAACCAGAATAAACGGCTGTCCGCAAGGTAGCGTTCTATCACCGATATTATTTTCAATCTTCATGAACACATTCAATGATGCGGTACAAAAACACAACACCCAAAATAAATACACTGCCACAAGTAATCAAATTAAAGTATCACAATTCGTAGATGATAGCGCCATATGGGTATGTAGTAAAACTCCAAAGGAAGGAATCGATAAAATACAGAAAATGCTAAGAGACGTAGAAAAGTGGGCGTCAAATTACGGGTTCGTCATCAACCCCGATAAAACGCAAACAATAGTTTTCCATAACAAAAGAACACCGAATGATGACGCTTCATTAACCAAATTAACATTATGCGATAAAAACATTGACTACAAATATAGCATCAAATTCCTAGGACTCACATTCGATAAATATCTTACATGGGAGGAACACATAAAAACGGTAATAGGTAGGTGCGAAAAAGATATAAATCTAATTAGATCAATAAGAGGAAAAGAGTGGGGATCGAGTAAAAAATGCCTTTATACAATATACCAGGCCTTAATCAAATCAAATATTCACTATGGAATGGTAGCGTACGGTTCGGCAAACAAGTCTATACTAGATAAACTCCAAAAATTACAGAATAGAGCAATAAAAACTATAATAGGAGTCCCTAGCTACTCGAGAACCGAAGCAATCCACGCCGAAGTAGGGGAACTACCGAAAACCGAACCAATTAATATACTCAGTTTGAAGTATTCGGCCCGCTCCACCACATTAGGCTCTACATTAAGCACCAATAAGGAGATATTTAAGCGCGTAGGAAAATGGCCCAAATTCCCGAAAAAAACATACACGCAACGCATTATAAATCTATTAGAGGAAACAAATCTTAGAAACAGGCCATTTAACACCCCCCTCTCATCTAAACTTCATAGGAATCGAACCTATGTCCATAGATATAGGCCTAAGCAAAAACAAATACGCAAAACAGACAACCCGCTCTCAATAAAGAAAGCCGCAGATAATTACTTAAATAGCTCCGCAGCTAATTTCAAGACTTATACAGACGGTAGCAAACACCCGCTTAAAAAGATAGCAGGGGCAGGTATAGCTATATACGAAGGAGAAACTATCAAAGCAAAGGCAAAAAATAATTAGATCATAGAGTTTCAATATTCTCCTGCGAATTAATAGCCATCATGGAAGCCACTTCCTGGATACACAAAAATAAAATAACCAATAGTACCATAGATATTTTCACCGATTCCCTCAGCGCATTACAAGCTCTACAACAAATAAAAGGAACAAACAGACAAGAAATAATTAATCACATATATAGGCTCAACACTGACATTAAAACCAACCTTAATACTACGATAAATCTTGTCTGGATACCAAGCCATATAGGAATCATAGGAAACGAATTAGCAGACTCTTTTGCCAAAAAAGGTGCTCTTAATGGAAATCTACTACCTATAAAACTAAGCAAAACAGAAGCTTATAGTTACATCACCAAACACTACAAACAGAAAGCGGAAGCGAGATTTACTGATTATAAGTTATCACATAATTACGAATACGGTGAACGAAATACTAGGATCAAAATACATCACCCATATGCTAAGTACGATAAAATATACACAAGACTTAGGATCGGATCAAGCTACTTAGGTGCGGAAAATAAAGCTCGACCGAGAAACTGCCCTCACTGCGCAGACACAGAAACCCTCGAACACGTAATATTCCAGTGTGGGCAGCACGTAACTGAGCGAACCGAACTAGAGTACCAGCTGAGTATTAAATTAGGTTTAACCATCATAAATAGAAAAGTCCTACTGTTTCCGCCCGCCGACAAAGCAGAACCAATTAAAGCGGCGTTATTCGAATATTTAGAAAAAATCAACTACACTAACAACATGTAAAAATATGCGTTCGATGTGGTGCGTACGAACCAGCCAATCCGAATCAAGCGAAATAAACGAACATTAAGTAGGTCAATCCGCTCGCATGCCCAGTATGGCCAAAATAATACACAAACAGGACATTATATAATTTAGACAGCACACATATATAAATAGATGGCAGGTCGCTGAATAAACGGTGGACTCTTAAAGACCCCGTAAAAACAAAGGCACCTGAACACCCCCATGTATAAAATACACATAGAAAAACCCACAATAACACCCTCTAACATCAATCCAATAATAAAGTATACTGGGTTGCCAAATAAACTAAGTAAAAAAAAGGTGAAAAGTTCAGAAACAACAATCATCAGGTGTGTGCCTAGGTTTATGCACATGCATATCCCAGGCTTAAAAAATGGACCTCAGAAGAGGGGCTATATATTTATGACTAGTAACTTAATTTTTATATATAAATTGTTATATTTTTCCAAATTGACTTTTTAATTTCACATAAATCATTAATCTGGGAAGTGTCTAAATTGCATTTTAGCATAGGATTGTACTTATTCCGAAGGAGCTGGCCACCAGAGCACCAAAGCACATGGTGCATAAGTTAAAAACTGGCCTAGGAATGTCACTGATCATCACCGAAATTCATCAAACAAATATATAATTATTGCCATATACACAAACACATTTGATAAGTCTGAACCTGGTTATAATGTATCGTTAATCTAAAAAACTAGTTTGAAATTATCAGAAACAACTGGCGCCATCTTCACCTATTATAGTCACCAAATCATTACCACCTTCATTTTGTCATAGATAGAAACAATAGTGGTATAACTTATTTTTGTTGAAGCACTGCTAGCTATAGGCTCAAAGCACACAATAAAGCTAATCTTGGTTACAACATCTGCAAAAGTACTACAGTAGACTAGTTTTGTAGTGTATTAGACAGACACACACAAGCATCTGAACATGGTTGAACCTGAACTGACCATAAAAGTACTTTTAATTATTTCAAAAAAAATATCACATTGTGGAGAATCAGCCCACTTTTAACTGGCTCTTAGGTCTGCCAAAATATTAGGCATTCATTCTAGGTAGTAAAACTATCGTTTGATATCACATTGTTTCAAAGCATACAAATAATGTGCACACAATCCATGTAATGCAAATAAGTCACCTATTAAAATTGATACAGACATATATTACTCAGAGCGACACAGCAGAGCATGTTTAAGTATCACAATTTCTGAGCTGTAAAACATTTTTTCCATCTGTACCATAATTATGTTAACAACAAGATCTATTTGACTAATTTATACATTGCACTTTGAGCATGCCCATTTGTCTATCTTTCCCACGGATTCATCCGTAACCCCCGCACAAATATAGTGAACCCACAATCCACAAAAAACAGACGGGTCATTTCTGTGCTCTTGGTTATGTATACAATCTAACCTACATTCCCCACACAAAAAGATTAGTGTTTTGTTTGTCTGCCTCCTTTTCACTACTTTTTCAGTTTTTATGTTCCATGTCTTATTTGGTAAATAAGTAACGCCCACTTAAACTCGGAAAGACGGTCGTTTCAAACACATCTGGGAGATGACGTCATTGGTATGAGAAGTACAGTTTGGGTTGTCTTCTATGCTGTTTGCCATTATGGATGGTAGTATCCGTTCTGTCCAAAACCATGTTAACTTTTCTTCCATCTCTTTCCACAGATTCTCATTAAATGTGCCCATGGTATGTGTAAATGAATAAGTCGCAATACTGTCGGTTAGCGATTGCCATTTGTCCCTGAACTTGGTAATAATAGCAATGAATGCTTGAAAGTACCAACTGTCCATTGTTTTCTTCAATGTAAGGTACATTGTCAATGTTTTTTTTTTTTTTGTCTTTGATTGTTTCAGGACATTTTATTTCGCAAAGTCCTTCCCCGCAACACAAACAGCTTGTCTCCAGATCCACACTTGCAGCCAAGAATGGTCTGTGTGTATCTGCAGCCCGGTACTATTTCATTTGAACTTTTTATGTGACTTTTTTCATTTCTTTGCTGTATTCTTTCTTTGCAAATCCCTCTAGTGTCAGTCCATGTTTCATGGCCTTAGTTTTTGCCATCGGATCTTTGCCAAGTATAGTATCAACAAGTTTTGTAGAGTCTACAATGGGATCATTTTGTAATGTTACTGCACGAGTGAAAACACGTTTGAAATTGCTTGCTGTTATTCTACCTTTTCTTTGATTGTGCCAGTCAGCAGACTCTGACTAATTAGAAGTTTGTGTTCTTATCAAGTTGATTTGAATTTCATCAAGCTGAATTTTCTTTAGAGCTAGTTCTTTTGTATCACAGCCGTGCACACTGTCAATGATGTTTTTGGAAGAATAAAATTTTCCTTCCAAAAACATGCAACAGGCACTTCAGATTTCATAATCGCATACAGATTTTTTCTTGTAAGAGTCAAAATCTTTCGGATCTTCTTTTTGTTTTTTTGTAAATGGTGTGTATGCATTTTTTATATAATTGTTCCTTTTCATTGGACTGATGAACTTGACTTTTCAGGTAGTGACCTTTTCTCCAAAGAACAACTTTGGCCTCCATGGGCATGAATGTTGGCTTCCCTTTTGGTACATTCCATGTTGATGGTTTGCTAGTACAGGCTGTCGCGGTTTCCCCAGTTTTAATGGCATATTCACAACGGAATAAAACGCCTGCAATGTGGTTACAGGTCCCATACATGCCAGCAGTACATGTACAATATGCACAGAGAATTTCTCCTCCAGGTGAATGGGGCATGTTTTTCTTTACACATAGCCATACATTGTAACATGCACTGTTTGTTGCCTGCGATGGGGTGACCTTAGCTTTTAACAGACACTTATCAGTGTTCTCGCTGACGTCGTGGTAGAACACTTCTCTTATCCATCCGCATTCAAAGTATCTGTATGCTTTGCCCAGTTTGTACTCCCCCATCAGCTTGTGGATTATGTTGGATTGTCCACATCCCTAAATACAGCCAGCAATGTCTGATATATATATGGCAGGCCACATCTGCATACCTGTAACAGGAAGGTAATTTTCTCAAATAACACTCATAAATATTAGCTTTGTATACATTATCGAATCTTACTGCAAAAAAATGTAAAAGGCATACAAAACTTGCCCCTACATGAACAGTGTAGCCTATGATTGGCCATTACAAAATCATTGGTCCATTCAAACTACTATACATGCAATACGATTACTGCCTTGAATTTGAACTATAAACACTGGAATTGAATCCAGAAATCTAATCCACAAATTTAAAATAAGTATAATGTTATAAATAGCAAATATTTTACTAGCTTAAATAACTTTACTTGATAAGACAGCATTAAGTGTTAAATGATATCAAGTATAAGTAAATAAAATATTTATGTTTTAACGTGTACAGCTGTTGCATATACTATTGCATAGACGAACAGACCCAGGTATGCACAGATTTTGTCCTTTAATAAACTATAAGCCTGGAGCTGGAACCACTTTTTACCAACAATTATAAGGTAAATATTCAAACTAACCCTTTCTTAGGCTTGATGCTTTTTTACATACCATTTTTTTCACCTTTCCACCCAGTCGTAAGATAAAATGGATCTGGTATTATGTCTCCATTTACACTCAGCATAGCATTATACTCGTTTGGAAGCCGCATTTCCAATTCCTCATCTTTCGCCACTGGAACCCCCTGTTCCCGTGCGCAAAATGCCCTGCAAATAAATGTACCAGTATTTATGAATATTCATAGGCCTTAAAATATTAAACTAGATGACATACAAAAAACAAAAACAAAAAACGATGTGTATCTTCCAACTTACTTAACATACCACTACTTTAGTGTACTATTTTTGGGCATGAATCAGCATAGATGTGCTTTGTTGTTAATATCAACGACTCTGAAACAACCTGGTGAGCCAGTTATTAAGAAAAGAACCTGCCATTTCTGTTTATGTCAAAGATCTATGTATTGAGATAACACATAACATGCATAATGTATTAATTGTTCGTTACAAATTGTATAGGTTATTTAATTCAACATTTCATTTAGACTTAACCTATATAACAATAATTGGTGGTACGCTTCCTGGTACGTATTGACAGTAGTAGTATGCTTCAAGTTCAACCAACATTCATTTCTCATCAGGCAATTCACTTACAGGTGAAAAAAAAATATATTAAATTCACTTATTGTGCTTGAAATAACGATTTGAAAGGTTTATATATGTAGTGTAAATGCAAGTAGCTGGTTTCAGTCTTTAAAAGTTTAATATCCAATAAAAAACACAACTCCTTTAAATATTTTTACCTTGCCGACAACTCGTCAAGTGTGCCATTTAGTCCCAGGTTTCGTTTAGACAGATACACTTTCAGCGCATGAATAGACCATAATTTAAACTGTTCTAGGCTCATGTCATTCAGATCGTCCATCTTTTCGTTGTTTGTTGTGATGAATATCCAACGAACCACAAAATATGACGTACTTCACGCAACTGTCAACACTCGTAATGGCGGCCGATGGATTTTTACTCGAAAATCCGGGCACCTGATCAACCGGAAGTAAGTTTTCCGGACACTGTTCACGAAGTCTAATGTGCAGGGAGTGACAGTGATGTACGGATTGGCTACCTGTGGAAATGTTGAAGCCAACCATCAAGTGAAAGTTAACCTTGATGAGTCTCTGCGAACACTGTCATGTGAGGTAACTCATTTCTATTTATTTTCTGTTGTTCTTGCTAGTTTTCAGGTTTACTGTTGTTGTTTTTTTCATTAGCAGCATAGACGTTTCTAGATATGATATACGGTACTACGAAGAGTGTGTAGTGTTGCATCGATAGAATATTGATAGGGTGTTCTTTGATCTAAGTCTGTTTACATGTAGTTTTGGTAGAAAATGAAAATAGACTAATTTGACTAAACAAATAATGGTTACTTTGCAGCCCAATGCCTCGCAACCCACCACTGTCTTGCAACCTACCGCCGACACATCAGCTACCGTGAGATCAACATTATCACCAGAAACAACGGTTGGAGACAAGACAGCAGCAGATTGCACACAGATTAAAAGTTCAACACCCATATCCTCTTATAAGTTTAATTTCATGCAGCTTAGATCAGCAGAACATTGAGATTATGAATTTTATTCTCTGTTGTGTGTTGGCAAAAGATAAAAAAACAGTTCTATGGAACATCTTAAGTTATTATTAATTATTCAAATCCACATGTTCGTACTGTTCTTGGCAAACTTAAAAGTTTATATGACACTTAACGAAATCTCCTTCTGTTGGCTTCCTAGTCATGTAGGCATCCAAGGAAACGAAGATGTTGACAGGGGTGCAAAATCTGCCTCAGCACTTACTGAGACAGACATTTGCATCCCACACACTGATTTTAAACCACTTATTTACCGACATATTTTAACCAAGTCGCAAACAAGTTGGGACAGTATTGTTTGTAACAAATTACACGTAATTAAACCTAACGTCGGTGCCAATGTCTGCTTGCAAAGAAAGTCGACGAGAAGACGTAGCTCTTAACCGCTGTCGCGTTGGACATACTAGATTAACTCATTCATGTCTCTTAAAAAGAGAAGTTCAACCTGTATGTGTTCCTTGCCAGGAACCACTGACAGTCAACCATATTTTATTACAGTGTATCGACACAGACCACATACGGTCGAAGTAATGCAATGTACGAACTATTTAGGACAGTGTCGGATTCTAATCTTGTTTGCTTCTTGAACAAGATTGGTATTCTTAATAAGTTATAAATTTTTAAACTGTTTATTTACCAATCGTCATACTTTTTAAACCGTTTTATGTGTTGACCTGTTTTCAATTATTATTTATTTTTTTACCTGATAGTTTTTATATTTTTTCTATATTTTACATGCGTAGTTTGGTTTTAACCTGATTACGCTCTGTTCACATTTAACTTTGTATTGGGCGCTGTATGACCTGTTAATTGCGGTGAGCCGTAAAACCCAAATAAATAAATAAAAAAAAACATCTAATTTTACGACTGTCATTAATCGATAGGTTAACGATACAATTATTGTTTTTCCCTCTCGTAACAGCTGGGACGCAGCGGACGCAGAAAATCTGCCCAACTGTCCTCACTATACTACTAATAACAAAAAGAAATAAAGCAAAATGTCTTTAGTCGTCGAAAGCGTTATTTCCTGCCACGTTTATTCATACCATTTGTTATATGATTAACTATTGTTTTGCCCCACTTATTGCTCTTCAAAACTACCATAAAATAGCAAAATGTAAGACTTGACCCATTTTTCACCTTTCTTCAAATAAATAAACAGGCAATTGATGCTATTTTAGTAATGCTTGCGCCTTACATAACCGTCTTGTATATTTTGCCTTAGAAACCTTGATGTCATTTAAAAACTTGTGTCAATGACGTGTCCAGACCCCAGCCAATCAGAAACACAGCCGTCAGAAACACAGTTTTTGTATTTTGTATTTTGGGTTTGAAGGCACACCGACACATTATAGGTCATATGGCGCCGAATAAAGTTAAATTAATCAACATTGAAGTTTAACAGTGTTAAAACTAAAATTGGTATTTCGGAACGTGAAAATATACAAGTTAAAAATATTTGAAAACAAATATATATATGGATAACAGTATTAAAATTTGCAAAGATATCACAATAAAGTGTTAAGACATTACAATCGGTTAAAAATGCAAATTTCTTTTAAAAAACAAACAAGTGTAGCGTTGGACACTGTCTTAAACAAATCAAACATGGTATTGACATTAAAATATTTAGATCGTATGCTGGACGTTGTGCACAACCAAGGACTTCGCCTAGCTCTTGGGGCCTTCAGAACATCTCCTGTGGAGAGCCTTTACGTCGAAGCAAATGAACCATCACTCTACCATAGACGAGAGAAACTTGCGCTTCAGTTTGTTTAAAAAATAAAATCTAACCCGACAAAATCCTGTACATGATAGCGTTTTTAATCCTAAATATGAAAATTTGTACGACCATAAACCGACGACAATAAAACCGTTTGGTTTTACGTATGTTAGATTCTATACAATCGTCACAACTTAATTTACATAAAGTGATGAAAAATAATATTTTGGACAGTCCACCTTGGCAATTAAAAACTCCTTACGTTGATTTAACTCTATGTGACAATAATAAATCCAATACAGACCACCTTGTACTTCGCACAAGATTTCTTGAATTGCGCAATAGGAAATACTCAGATTATATTGAAATTTATACGGATGGTTCAAAGGCCGACTCGTATGTCGGCTGCGCTTCAGTTAGTAAATTCCATATTACTAAGCAAAAGTTACCCTCCGATTCTTCTATTTTTACAGCCGAAATTCAGGCTGTTAACCTTTCACTGGATTTTATTTCTAAGTATTCGGGTACAAAGTTTGAAGTATTCACCGACTCATTGTCGGTTTTACAATCCATTAAAACTATGAATTTGTCTAACCCTTACATAAGTACACTTCTTTTGAAGCTCAACGAAATTTCTTCAGACAAGAACATCGTTTTCTGTTGGCTACCTAGTCATGTAGGCATCCGAGGCGAGGCAACGAGGATGCAGACAAAAATGCAAAGTCTGCTTCAAATCTTTATGAAGCAGATATTTGCATACCCCATACAGATTTTAAACCATGTATAAATAGATACGTTTTATCTAAATGGCAAACAAGTTGGGATAGTACTATCCATAACAAATTACACGACATCAAACCTAAGGTTGGTTCTTATACCTCGATTCATAGAGACGACAGACAGGAGGACGTTGTTCTTACCCGCTGTCGAATAGGTCATTCCAGAGTGCCGAATTTTAATTAAATTCACATGGATCGCAAACGCAAATGTTTTGAACCGATTCCAATATTTCTTCAGAAGACTCTGACACGGACACAGCGTCATCCAGCACAAATTTTCCACGCTTCCTCGGCATCGAATCTCTCGAAAAAAAACCTCCAATTTCTAAAATATCACCTTTTGTTATTGAAAAATCAATTAAAGGCCAAATTGGAACTGTTGACTCTGTTAAGAAAATAAAAAAAATGACTGGCTTTTAAATGAAACTCAAAGGAAGCTCATCTCTGATAAAATTTTGAAACTTCAAGAATTTTGTTCACTGAAAGTAAAAACCTTCCCGCATAATTCCCTTAACTTTTCAAAAGGTGTGATCCGTTGCCCTGACCATTCTGGACTTTCTGAGGAGGCGATCCTGACAAAATTCACTCCACAGGGTGTGAGGAGAATTTCCTTCTCCAAAGACGGACGCAGAATAGCCACAAATACAATAATCCTAACGTTTAAAAACCCTAAACTTCCCACCACCATTAAAGTAGGTTACCTACTTGTCAAAATTCAGGTATATATTCCTAACCCATTACGTTGTTTTGATTGTCAGAAATTTGGTCACCATGAGTCTTCTTGCACAAACAATATTATCTGCGGAAGATGTTGCGAACCCGCTCACTCACCAAATTCTGAGTGTCAAGCGGATCCGAAGTGCCCGAATTGCTCTGGACCTCACGAAAGTAGGTCCAGAGAATGTCCAACCTTGAAATTTGAAAAGGAGGTATTGAAACTTAAAACAGCAACTGATAAGAACAACAAAGACAGCCAGATCCAAAGGTGATAGATCAACAGTGGACAAGTGTAAAGATGTTCATCCAATGGTGGATTAGGGATTAGGGATTAGCCGGCATTTTTGCCGATACTGCGCAGCGACATTTCTATCATTACAGCACAGGGGCACTTATGAGGTGCCCAGGGACTGAACCCGGCCGGTCCATTATACTGACACCGACGAGTCAGGCGTAATGCTGTCCCCGTAGCCCCGAGCGTTAGGAGGGAAGCCACTACTACCAACTTTAAAGTCTTTGGTATGACCCGGCCGGGGTTCGAACCCACGACCTCCCGATCCGCAAGCCGACGCTCTACCATCTGAGCTATTGCGGCCGGTATATCCAATGGTGGTGTGCCTGAGAAAACAAGGTTTGGTTAGAGAACTGACATGGCCAAGTTTCAGCTCGTTTAAGGACCCAATACAGTGCATTGATGCTGATGATCTTCACACATGGATCAATCAAAATAAAAAGATTGCAAATATGTATTTATGAATTCAGGCATGTGATTGTACATGTATTTATTGAACACTGATAGATGAAAACAATGACATTATGCCTATTTCATTTTTCAAATGGTGCAATGTTTTTCATGTGTCAAACTATCTTGAAAATTTCTTTTTGTGACTAACATTGTGATGAATTGGATCTATGTGAAAGAGTTGATAAGACAGAATACATATTATAAACCTTCTACATTGTTGTTTCTTATTCAACTTTGTTTATATCATTAGAAAATGACTTTTTAAAGCTTGTTTTATTATGCCCTCTTTGAAGGAGGTGGTCAATACATGTATTGTTTTGCACATGCCAGTCGGTAAATCTGTCGACCTCGTTTGATTTCCAACATTGTGGGCAAAATGACATCATAGAGAAATCGAAGTATGACATCTAACGTTTGGGCATAAGCTACAGTAAAAGAGTGATGTCCTCTCAATTGATGCAACGACTTAAAAATAAGGCTGATAATGTGTTAAAATATTTAAGGTTGTTCTTTTATTATTAATATTTTAATATTAATTTAAAGACATGTCTTAGTAGGATTATTGTAAAAGCAGACTGTAAAAATCAATGTGGATAATAAGCTCAAATTGTCCACTTTAAAGGTGAAATTCATGATTTGTCAAATTTACTTATTTTCTATCAATCATTTTTTTTTTCGAAATTATATTCTTGATATTGAAACATATAAATGACAAAAATAATCAAGAACATAATTTTTTAAATTCAGTTTTGTCCACTATTTTGGAAATTGCATGAGCTGACTCTTAACGGTTTCTGTGCTATAACACAAGTATGAATCAACCTGCTGTCTACTTCATTGGATGATTGCCTGTAGTGAGTAGATGACCCCAATTGATTTTTGGGTCGAAAGGTTAAAGCCACCCATTAGTTCAAAATCGCCTAAATAAAATCATATAAATCCTATTACATGTAAAAATATAGCTTTCCTTGTGAGGATGTGCAAATTTTGGAGCATTGTAGGACGTAAATTAGTCCCCGATTGTGATCGATACATATCAGATCTTTTGTTTGTGGTGGAAGTCTTCCGACAACATGCAAAAACAGACGCGTACAATCGGCACACTCGTGAAATTTCCGATAACCACACGATCATGCGGCGACCTCATGTTTATTCATTAGTGGCAATACACAGGATGTGTAAACAATGGTGAGAGAGAAGCGGAAAGCAACTAGTTTAGCCGAATCAGAGAGGAAACGGAGAAGAAAAGAACATGCGAAAATAACCAATCGAGCACGGATTTTTATCGGTACACAGTTTGATAGATGGACTAGTGTGAAAGAAAGGCATGGATTTACGACAGATACAGATGTAGCGAGATATCTGCTCGATCGGGATGAGATACCGCTAACAAGTAAGTCAATTACTTTCGGTTTCACTTTTATCAAATAAACCTAAACTGGCTAGAGGGCTGCATCCTTTTGTGTAGACAATCAGTGTTTTATATTATTGGAAAAGAAACACTAGTGTGTATTTGTATGTTTGCCATAATCGCTACATTAGAATGACCAACATCCAGTGAGCGAGTGAACGCTAACATTGGCAGAAGTAGGTTAGATGGGTCGGATTTGCCACCCGTGTCTCTATCATTCTGAATATATTGATGTTGTTTTAGTTTTACTACGACCAAACCAATTAGTTCTAATTGTGTAATTTCAGCATATTCATTTACACATATCCAGCCAGTACACTAGAAGTAAACAAAAATGCATAGACTTACATAGAGACAAAACGACAAATATAATTTACTCGTACACTAGAAGTTGGAAATAAAAGATGAAATTCACCATTTACTGCCATAATTGTCATTTTGTTTTATTTTTGTGCGTGCATTTTTAATTTTCTGTATTCTTGAATGGTTTGATTAAATAAAACCAAATTCAGTATTATTTATTGTTGAATTTTTATGGTAATTGTTTGTTGGATTTATCATCCAACCAACAATCTTTCAGTTAAGTGAAATAGTGTCCACTTGAAGTGTGGTATATTGCTGCATTCACTGTGAATAGCAAGTCATGATCATTAGGCATAATACTGTACCAAAAAAATTACACAGACACATTATACTGTCATCAAGCTGAACAGTCGTGGAATAGTTTTGACGTTCACTTCATTTTAAACACGGGCAGTTTTGTCAATCCTCTTAAAGCAGGTGTGTGCGTAGACGCTATGGCTGCTCGGAAATATGTTAGACGACAGCTGAATACCTTTTGCTATGAAAATTAAAGATTGTACTGTGTAAATTTACGGCGTTTGTTTATTTTGATGTCTGAGCAGATCTGCTTTCTCTTCGGTTTGTTTATTATCATCAATAATTATGTGTCAAAGGGAGACAACTTTATGTTTAATAGCAATTTTACTAATTTACTACTACAATCCCGCCACTTTAAATTCAAAACAGGAAATGACTTAAAGGTGTATAGGACAATAGTTACCGCGCAATTTTCTGCGCAAGCGCTAGTTTCACGAAGTGTTATTTTCTCAGTGACCGGTGTTAGTTGAGTAGTAATTCGGCTATTGCGTAAAATCAACGAATTAAATATTTAATATTATTTCTCACAAAGTAGTCGTCCGTGAGAATGGCCTCACACGAGAGAAACAAGAAGGGCAGGTTCGTTAGTGAGGGAAATCGCCAATCTGCGAAGAAACGTAAATTATTTGTTACAAACATTTGCGCTGACAATGATTCAAGTGTTTCGGATAGTTTAACGTCCGAAGTAGATCATAACCAGAATACGTGTGATGAGGACGATAAAACGTTAAACTGGAGTGACGGGAGGCGAATTGTTGAGCTTGGTCATCTCGCCAAACAGATGAGATGCAGCGATTGTAATGATTTGTTAGACTTACAGGTAATATTAATTTAGTTTATGATAGAAAATGATATAATTATGACAACAACAACAACAACCTTTACTGCATGGTGACTTTATAATCACAACAGCATTAATAAACAAATATAATAACCCATGAGTAGGAATTGTTTATTCCGATGCTGATGATAGATCTCCTCACAACTCCCCACCCCATCCCCTCGTATGGATATTACTGTTAACGTTATCATAACATAACTTAATAATTGAGAAATTTAGACTGCAGTTTTTTAACAGTGCCATCTTCAGTTTTAAAATTTATTCCATATTGGTTCATAAATAAATTGTCTTCTACCATCCGAATCATACGCATTAATGCAGTTATGACTAGTAATTGTAAGCAACATGTTTACACGGAATAATTTTCTTTATATTAAAAACTTATAGTTGTTGAAAGTACTATTTTATTAAGCCGATGCAAGGTGACTTTGCTGGTGTTACCTATTTTCTGTTTCACTAACACTACTATATGTTTGTGTTCTGGTACTGGTAATAAAACAATTCGTGACATTTACATGTTTTTATATTGAAATGCAGAACACTCGGTCAGAAACAAGACGAGGATTTGGATCCACTTTATACATCATGTGTACATGTGGAGTACTTAATAGTGTGACAACAAACAAGGTTCATCATCTTCACAAGAAAGGTGCTCCTGTATTTGACGTTAATACAAAGGCGGCAGTGGGTAAGCAAATGTTTTGTTTTAGAAATGTTAATGTGTATTTTCTCCAATTCCAATTAAAACTTACATTTCTCAGCAAGTATAAAAAATTCAGTTTCTTTGTGACAAATCTTGAACAATCTGTAATATGTAGTTGACAAAGGGCATTCAGTCATAGAAATGCATGTGAAAAACTGAAGTTTATAATTATTATTTCATTAAGAGTCAATTTATAAAACACATTTTAAACACCAGTTTATTGTTTTTTCAGCTGTTGTGAAAACAAACTAAGGTAAAAATATATTTGAGGTGATGGTTGTACTAAAACATGTGTAGCCTTGCATGCTTATAATTAGTATGTGTAGTACTTAGCTATGACTTGCATCTTTTCTTTCTAGCTTCTCTTGTTTATCTGCTTACATTACTACATTAACCATGTATTCGCCCTTGTATAACTAAACTCCAGCATATGTATTATCTTTTCTCTCTACTTATCTGCACTGTAATTCAAGTGAGTTGAAATTGAATGTTGAGGTTATGGTAAATAATGTTACTTCCTGATTTTAAAAATCACTGTATACATTTTTGTTATTTGAACAAAATGCTTATATAATTGTTTTTATAAATATACATATAAAATAAAATTTCAGTTAGCAGTACACTAACAAATTCCTTCAAAATTACATAGAGGACTCATGACTAGTTTTTTGCAAAATAACATTTGGGACTACTACTTTTCAAACCTTAGTGAGAACCCTGAACTAATATTTCTATAAGAGAAGTAAACTAGAATTTTAAACTGTATGAATACAGTTTAATAATTTTGTTATTTTACAGGAATGCTACACAGTGGATCTGGTCACAGACAGATACAAAATTTTTTATCCACCTTAGAGATTCCTACTATCAGCTTTAAAAGCTTGAAGCACAGGGAACTAGAAGTTGGACATCATGTGAGCAAAGTAGCTGAACAGTCGTGTAAAGATGCTATACAGCTAGAAAAGGAGTTGGTGTTAAAATCACAAAGGTAATGTTTATGATTGACATGTGATTTTTTTAAATTACAATTGAAACATCCATAGATTGAAGAAAATAGATTTTTGACAATAGAATTAAACATTTTCTGACAATAATAATAAAGCTATCAATTTCCTATATTATAGTTATATTTCAAAGTGCATGTTTCATTTTACCATGAAGCATTGTTACATCATTAAGACATATAATACTATTGTTGTTTTTTCATGGACATAGCAGTATGCAACACATGGCCATAGCATATAACATAACAAGAAAAATATTTCAGTAAGTATTTGATTTGAAGGAAGACATTAAATGCAATGCTTGCTTTTTTAGTCCTCCAGTATGTACAGAGACCTTGCCTAGTAGCAGCAACGAGGACAGCTCAGTGAATACTCCATCATGTCAAGTGAAGTATGATATGGGTTGGCAGAAACGTGGCTCAGGGAGGTGTTATGACAGTTTATCTGGAGTAGGGACAATGATTGGTCACAAAAGTGGTAAAATTGTAGCATTTGATGTTCGCTGCAAAGACTGCAGAAAATGTTCTTATTATGCAGAGAAATGTATGTCAATCCCTGAACATGAATGCTCAAAAAACTGGACTGGTAGCTCAAAAGCAATGGAGCCTGATGTTGGAGCATGTTTGGTGGCGGATTTAGAGAAGCAGGGTGTGACAGTTGGCACTATGATTATGGATGATGATTGTACAACCATGGCAAAGATAAGACAAGTAGCTAAAACCACTGTAACCAAATGGTCGGACATTAATCACACTAAAAAACATCTTGGAAATAATTTATATAAACTTCAGTCAAAACACAAATCGCTTACAGTAAAAGTAATCCAGTACTTTCAAAAGTGTTTTTCTTATGCTATTGCTCAAAACAAACACAATCCTAGTGGTTTAGCCAATGCTCTAAATCAAATAGTTCCTCATGCATTTGGCAACCATGACAGTTGTGATACAACATGGTGCAATTATCATAAAGATCCTGAAAGTTACAAGCACAGTTCTTTACCTTATGGCAGGAATCTGAGTGGGGATGTTTTGAAAAATGATCTTGATACAGTGTTCCAGGTATTTGTACAAAATGTTGAAAAGATTGCGCCTGGTGCCAGTACAAAGGATGTGGAATCTTTCAACAGTATGGTTTCTTCTAAAGCCCCTAAAAGATGTCACTATTCTTCATCATCAAGTTTAAAACACCGTGTACAGTGTGCTGTTGCTCAGAAAAATCTAGGAGCTGGTTATGTCAATGAAGTCAATAGATCATTAGGAGTTTCACCGGGGAATGTGTATAAACGAATGGCAGCAAAGTTAGATAAAATAAAAAGGAAAAGGTTAGTGTTTGAAAATTCAAAAGCATTCAAAATAAGAAAGATTGAAAAAAAAATAAACAGGAAAAAGTCTTCTAGTCAGAAGGAACTGAGAGAGGGCGTCACCTATCAGACTGGTATTGCTACATCTACAGTGGGCGTTGCTGAAGAAATTCCATCTCCAACTCAATCTCCTGTGAGGGAAAGTGTCAGTGACCTATCTGATTGTACAAAAGTTTTCTGTGACATAGAAACTACTTCATTACATAAACTGTGTGATATTACACAGATAGCAGCAGTATGTAAAGAAAGACAATTCAATAAATATGTTTTACCTTCAAAACCTATTTCACCTACAGCATCTCAGGTCACAGGACTAACTGTTGTTGGTAATGTTATGTATTACAATGGTAATCCTGTAGAAACATCATCATTACTTGAAACTCTGACTGTATTTTTATCCTGGCTTGAAGAATTAAAGCCCTGTATTCTTGTGGGTCACAATTTTGCTAAATTTGACTCTCCACGACTGCTTAGAGCATTTGAATCTTGCAATCTTTTGAATTGTTTTCAAAATGTTGTTTATGGTGTATCCGATACTTTATCTATGTTTAAAATTTTGTATCCTGATCTGGAGTCCTATTCACAGCAGAACATTGTCCAAAATGTATTGAAAGAAAATTATACTGCACATAATGCTTTAGCAGATGTTAGAAGTTTAGAAAAACTTGTAACTGCATGTAATATTACTGACAAATTGTTTCAACAGTTCAGTTTTTCATCCAAATCATTAATTGAATGTTATTTTCATGTGAAAATGACTGATGTTAATTTTGATACACTTGAATTTTTAACAAAACAGAAAATACTTTCATGTCAAATGGCCAAGAAAATTGCAGCATCCGGTTTGAATTTGAGTCATATAAAACTTGCTGTCTCTCGAGGTGGGTTAGATGGATTGTGCCAGCTGTTTGGTGAGAAACTTGACACAGGCAAACCTAGAGTAACATCTCTTAAGTCTGTTGTTCAGAAATTGTTTGATTACTTAATTGATCATAAGATTTAGGGATTGTTGTATGTTTTTTATTCATTACCTTCATTATCAGTGTTAGGTGTTTTTCAATATGTATGGAAACTTTGGCAACACTTAGGGCTGCATTTGTGGGAATTTTATGAAAGAAATCTGGTAACTGTAATGTAATTCTTGATAAAGAAATAGTTATTGCTTTCAAAATATGAAATCAATTTGATGAGCATATAATATAAACTATTTATACATGTTATGATGGATATTTGTAGAATTTCATAAAAATTAGAAATATTTTTGACTTATATGACCAACTTTGAAGGAATATAGTAAAAAATTAAGCCTGGATACCCCTGTTTTTTTTGTTTTTGTTTTGTTTAGAAATATATACTGTGTCATTTTATGGAGTTTAAAAAAAATCTGTCCGTTACAAAAAAAGATATCTTGATTTTTTTCTTGTCAGGGACTAAATTATCTCCCTTTTTTGTTGGATATTTTGGTCATTTTCAAAGTTTTTTCTTCAAATATACAAAGAAATCTCACATAATTCCATCCAAAACCATACACACACATAATTCCAAACAAAAGAATGCATAGATATAAGGTGTTTATTAGAAATTCCAGATGTAACAATCATTTAAAAGATATATGTGTGTTTTCTCAAAATCCCTTCAAAATGGCCGTATAGAGGGGTCTAATAATGAGCGATAACTCAAAAACAAGCCTGGAGAGCTATATTTTTCTTTGTATCATTTTGTTTGTAAAGGAATTCTCTTTAATTATGCAAAGTTTAAAAAAATTCTGTCCGTTAGAACTTATTGTCATATACTCCTTTAAGTGGTTCTTAAGTGGGTATCGACGTCATCAACGTCACGCGATGTCACGCGGGTATGAGTCATACTTAAGTGGATCACTCCTTCTTGAAGTGGTTATTGACGTCACGCGATCACCTAGGTACCAACGCCACTTTAAAATGACGGTTATTTTTAATCGAACCAATGAAAGTTGTAGAAATTGCTAGCCAATAAAAATTGGGGTCATGTTAATAGTTGTATTAAAAAGAGGAGCGCCGGCTGCCTCTGTATCAGGTAGACATTCGCTTCATTATGGAAAACAGTTCGTGTTTCGCCTTGGGTAACGGTCACCGTCAGCGAGTGGAACGGTGAAAAGAGAGTGGACCTAAGAGAGTGGGACAACGATAAACCGACCAAGAAAGGGATCAGCTTAACGTTAATGCGCTGGAAATGTCTCGTTGACAGTTTGAAGTACATAGATGGAGCGTTGAAAGAGGGCAAACCGTACCAAACCCACTTGGGCGGTAACGTGTATTGTACCGTCAAGGCGGAAAACCCTTGCGTGGACATTCGAAAGTATTGGAAGCCTCAGGACGAAGTGGTACCTTGCAAGAAAGGATTGTGTATGAGACCCTTGGAGTACGAACAACTTAAACGATTCATTCCTGAGGTGGGAGCCGCTGTGCCAGAAGTCAGCAGCGTCGTGCCGTGTCTCTTTCAAAGCGACCACGCTAATCAGCTAGGCTATCTCAGGTGTTCCGAGTGTAACCCGAACGAATACATGAACTGGTAAAATGATCAACAACGTAGTGTGCTCCGGACGCCTTAATTGCGCCATTGACTTAAAACGTTTGGTTAATAAAACGACAAACATTATTTTCGACCCAGCCTAATATTCCGGCGCCATATGGAAACATGCCAAAATCGGTGGACATTGTACGGTGTTTTCTACCGGACAAATACAAGTAAATGGTAGAGTCGGCTATGTTGCGGAGGCCAAGAAAAGACTGAGACGCTACGCCCGACGCATACAAAGTCTAGGATGGAAGGTCAACTTATCAGGCGTCAAAGTGATTACGATTTCGGCTTCATTCAAAGTGGACGGACCTTTGGATTTATATAAAGTGGTTCGTTATTACGACGGACATTACGAACCAGAGTTGGGATGGGATGGGATTAACTGTTCATGTACTTATTTCAGTATCATACCATAATTTCGAAAAAAAAAGTAATTGACTCACGCAGTTATCTAAAATACTTATGTAATTGATATATTTTGTTTAAAATTATTGCTTGACATGTACTGTTTATCTTATAAAATCTAAAAGTAATGATAAAATTTTCATTTTTTTTTTATTTTTAGGCAGAAGTGAAAGTCCGTATCAATGATTTGGAGGACAAAGTTAAAGAACTGGAGAAACTACTGGAATGAAATATAACAATTAAAAAATAATAAAATAAATAGAAATAACAATTTGTCCTTTTTATGATTTAAAAATGATGTTGTTGGTGATGATATTAGTTGTCACTGGTGTTAGAATTGTCCTTAGCGTACTTAACATTTTTTTTCCGTTCTGGCGGTGTAGGCCCTTGGATTATCTTTAGTATGAAGTGGGGGATTGTTTATGGCTACTTGAGTTATTACAGGATATATAGGCAAAGTCGATGGTGGGTAGTGTAAAATGAATTGTTACAACTACATCTTTTTTTCTCAACAACATAAGTTCTTTTTAAAATCGACGACTGTCTATTATGTGATTATATACATATTGTTATTTTACGTAAACGTCTAAAGCAGAAATTATACTATACTTACAGTGGACTGCAGTTAAGTGTCTTAAGATAAAATAATCTATAGGGACATTATAAATATCATTTACCTTCTATCTCTAGTTCGTTATAAACTGTTGAATGTACATACACGCACTATGTATTGTTTTATTAGCCAAAATGTTCACAATTGATTAGAATCTGTAAAATCGCTGATCGAAAATGTAACACATGACAAATATATTTCTCTATATAGATTCCCTGATCAGTTAACAAAAGTACATAAAATAAAATATGATAATGTTTTCGTTCATCTAGCTATGGTTGAATTATATACCGATGTGTATTTTAATCGTTTTTACCGATAATACTAGGACTAAGAGGGTAAATCTATATGTCAATCTAATTTTATACTAAATATATAGTTGTCCGAGGGTTAATACGTCATGCCAATAATACGTACGTGTTATAATATAGATAACTTACCTGAGAAATATAATAAATCCGTATAAACAAGAACGAAATAAAATAAAAATCCTTTTAAACGATATTTGAAAGAGAACGATGTAATTTGATCGATAATAGAGAGTCTACGCGCCTCTTATATATAGTGATTTCGAGTGCGTACTTGAACGTCAAGTGCTACGCGTAAGAAACGCTGACGTTGATTTGATCTCTTCAAAATAACCGACATTTTCGATCAGCGTACGTACTTAACGAGCTCATTCATTTAAACTAAGTATCCCCACTCGACGTTTCCGTCGCGTGATCGCGTGACGTCAATACCCACTTCAAGAGGGAGTGACCCACTTAAGTATGACTCATACACGCGTGACATCGCCTGACGCTGATGACGTGAATACCAACTTAAGAACCACTTAAGTCATTTCCTGTTTTGGCTCCAAACCGGCCCGTATGTAGTCACGTCACCACCGCCACCATCGCAAAATACATCAAGACGGGGGTTTACGCCCGTCCTACCACCGCTATCGCAGCAAAATCTTTCAGAACGAGGATTTACACCCATCTCGTCACCACCGCCACCATCGCAAAATACATCAAGACGGGGGTTTACGCCCGTCCTACCACTGCCATCGCAGCATAATCTTTCAGAACGAGGATTTATGCCCATCTCTCCACCACCGCCACCATCGCAAAATACCTCAGGGGAGACAAGGACAATGTTTCGAGATGTGAACGGTATGTGGAGGAGGAGGAACGACAATAGGCGAAAACGTGCAGAGAAGTAATATCCGATATTATTTAACGAACTTCACAAACAACTTCATCCAAGACCAAAAGCATCATCCACATCAAATCAATTATCCTTTCCACCAATTCAGATACCATCGTTATGTGATGAGTGCATAATCATAAAAGATGACGTGACGATGAGAATTTGTAAGTTTTATATTATGCAAAAACTAATAACGAATCTAGCAGGTTTGAATAGAGAGAATACCTATTATTTGAATTGTATATTTTATTTCAAAATAACAACTTTATAGAAGATGTTCACTTATATTCAAAACAATAACTTGGTACCCTTAAAACACGTTTGCTTTATCAATCGCTGTTACTTTCTAGTAGTTTATAACACAGCAACAGTTCATAGGTAATGCGTTTTTTTTCGGTCATTGTTCTCCTGGATGTAATAATAAAGCGATTTATCAGTAATAATAAGTTTGTTAGATAAAAAAGGCAGGAAATTGGAACGAATTAGGGTTAACCATCAAGGTAAAAGAAAAGAATGTATAAAAAATCATATATATGAAATCAAGATTTTTCTAAAACAAATACTTTAAGTGATTGGAATGTTTGTATTATTTCTAACCTTTATAATGTTGATGATCTGGTTAATAATCTATTTTTACTATCATCCATACTCTTAATAAAGGTGCCAGTAGAGCATGATTCAGCTCCTTCAGGAATCTGTTTGGTCAGAGTATTCACCATATGCATGTTTATTGTTGCAGCTCAGACATTGTACTATACATGTAGCAATTAAAATACACCCGGCATATATAATATATACCATTATGAATAAAACAAACAACAAACATACACATTGTACCATAATGAAAAAAAACAATGGTGTTGATTAACTTCTTACATATTGTAAACATTAATCTCATATTCAAAGGTAAACTAACAGAAATTGCAAGGTTATGAAATTTCCGTAACGCTTATATAGCATGCGCTGATAGTGACCTTCAACTTATGGTAGCATGCGCTGATAGTGACCTACAACCTATGGTAGCATGCGCTGATAGTGACCTACAACCTATGGTAGTATGCGCTGATAGTACATATAACGCAGGAAAGGAATCGTAGACATCGTGCGCTGATATTATTCTAAAACTAACGAACGAGAAAGAGTTTGACGCAGAACTTTTAACAGGAATATAATATAAAAAATAATATGCTGTATATGGAGGGGGGGGGGGATATCTGCCAAAAGTCCGTGTATCTTAATTGCATTCCAATTTATGTTGTTTGCAAGTTTATTGTTATTGTTTGTTGGCAAGTGTTTTATGTTTGCGTGCATATTTTTAAAAGACCTTGCATAGTTTTGTCATTCGTCTTATATGTTGACAGGTTCTCTCTAATGTTTATCTGAATGGTCTTGTATCGGAATTTTAACATAGTGCATCAGTTGCAGGCATATATTTGATGTTTCCATTCATATTGATGAAAGACCATGCATTGTTTTATCATTCGTCTTTTTTGTTGCCTGTTTCTCTCTAATCTTTACCTGAATTGTATTACACTGAAATTCCAACCAACAGTTGAACTACTGCAATGATGCTTATTGACTTTAGTTTTTTTTCATTGTTCGAAAATGCATTGAAAACGCATGTTGGTATTTGAAATATGAAGGAATTACACAACTTTATAAATGTAAAGAAAAATCATTTGGCTACTAATTAAACGCTTATTCGATCTAACCATCATAACAGTCATAAGACACTATGGTGAATGGAAATAACATAAATACGCGTCAATATTATGATACCAGGTGGCGCTATGTATCTTATGCTTCAATATAATTGTAAAACCAATGATTTATTGTTATAAACTTATAATATACTTACAAGTCAAGCTATCAAAACCCCGCGTCTGCCATGCCGTATCAACTGCACACGACACTCCTGTTCTGGACCGACAAGGAAATCTTGATGCCAGGTTCACTCGACTAGTTGGCCTTTTTGATGTAGATGGCAGTGGACGTGTCTTCCTTCCCCTTCTTACTGGCCTGTAAACAGATAATAAAAGTTGAACTTGCATTGAACTGCTAACTATATATCACAAAACAACATGAACACTATGTTTCAGCTTATTAACTTGCCCTTTAACATTACTGTCTAATAAAAATCCTGAACAGAACCCTTCAAGGGCCTTGATTATTGCTAAATGCTACCTCTTGATTTCTGATCAAATTTAACACATCAGTAATAGATAAATATTGTTTTCAAAAATAATTTACTTGTGATATTTCTGATGTACAAAATGAGGAATTATCTTTAACAATTAAAAAGTCCATGAGGGAGAGTAAACCTATTATTTTTTACCTTTTCATCATTGAGTGTACGACACCATCCTCTTCTATATCTGTCCACTCATCATCGTCTACTGTCTTGTCAGATTCAAACATCAATCTAGTGACAAACACTGTCATTAAAATATGTGAGAACTACTTTTTATTAAAAGAGTAGTTTGTTATAAAAACATGTTAGTTACAAATAATATAATTAAGATAAATTAATATACACATTACTTAAAACATGATTTGTTAATTATTATTGTCCCTGTGTCATGTACAGCTAAGTGTGTGTGCTTTCCACCTTTACCTAAATCATCAGAATTATTATAACTGCAATAAGAACTAACTTTAATTGTCAATGTTTTATTATCAATTTGAAGAAGAAAGGATGAAATAAACATACTTGAGTCTAGGGGAGGCATCTTGAAGTGGACATACACCAAGATCCTCTATCAGTCCTTCCATATGAGCTGCCGATTCCTTGGACTCCACTTATGCCACATCCCTAAAAAACAGTGAACATATACAAAGTGTTAATATATTACTTCCTAAATGGTTTTGATGAAAAGGTTTCGAAAAATACGGCCATTAAAATGTTTAAAAAACATCAATTTTTAATGATATGTAATTAAAATTACAAATATAATGTTACTAAAATTAACTTTGGGTATTAATAACATTCTTTCCATCCTGTTTGGGCAAACAATCGGCATAATCAAATTAAAATAATGTGAGTTTCTATTAAACCAAGGGTAAACATTCCAACTATGAAGACATTTTCTGAATTTGATCATAACATACAGATTCATGTTTAGCTGTGAAGAATATCAGATTATTTTAATAATATTGTAACCTTATATTTGTGGTACATAACAACAAAATAGGTAATTTTTTGTTGAACTTGCTTTGATAATGAAATATGCTATGGGAAAGGGTTTAATTTTCAACTTCTCAAAAAGGACACATTTTGCATATGGCTGACTTAAACATTTAAACTTTATCAAAGGATTTTTGTTAAAGTTTGCACCTTGACCCCAATAAAGACTTTGACCTTTGAGATAGGGTCATGGTTTTTAGACTAGGCACTGCGCCTATTTTAGGTGTACATTTTAGTGAAGTTCGACTGAGGTCCCTTGATCAGTTGCAAACTTATACCAAGGACAACAGTTTTCTTGCATAATTTTTTACTGTGACCTTGAATTATAAGAGAGGGTCAAGGTTCTTGTATGAGATACGCCTCATGGTTGAGGTAAACACAAGTGTGAAGTTTGATTGAAATCCAATAAGGACTACAGACAAGATTTAAGACGGACAGATAAGCCGATCATTGTATGTAACCAACTTTCAGACATAAACAATGCAAATCAAAGAATTTTTAAGATAAAAAGCTGTCTAGAAAAAATCAACTTACATGCATGATGACTACGTTTAAATAATTTACCTGTGCACAATCTATCAGGGTGCTGATATTTCTCTGAATTGGTCTTATATAGCACATTGCTTGACCCAAATTGCTCTCATTGGCAAGGTAAGTTGATGTAAATCCATTGGGTGGCATCTTAAGCAGCTCTAAAGCTACCCTGCTTCCAATGTTTGACCTAAGCAATTGAAAGCCACCACAACCTTTTAGCTTGGGAAAGACTTTCTCCAGTTTTGACTGAAAACTTTCTGGACACGAGTCTATCAGAAAAGTCAGCCCTGCAACAGAATCTGCTTTTCTTCTCTGGTTGGCGCTGATTCCTAAACAATCCAAACAATTCTGGGTAGGGCAACTGCAAACAAACATTTTTTGAAGGTTGGCCTGAATTTTTAGGCATTCCCCAGGGCCTTCCCCAGGAAGTTTTCAAGGCATCCTGGCATGTGGCGCAGGAATGTAAGCAATCCCCATTTGTGCACTTACTTGCACGACAGTGCACAGCCTAATCACCATATCTATACAAACAACAATGTAAATCAGTTTCATTTATTAGAAACTCCATTAAAATATAAAAACAAATTAGGGATGGGATGGGATTAGCCGGCATTTTTGCCGATACTGCGCAGCGACATTTCTATCATTTACAGCACAGGGGCACTTATGAGGTGCCCAGGGACTGAACCCGGCCGGTCCATTATACTGACACCGACGAGTCAGGCGTAATGCTGTCCCCGTAGCCCCGAGCGTTAGGAGGAAAGCCACTACTACCAACTTTAAAGTTTTGGTATGACCCGGCCGGGGTTCGAACCCACGACCTCCCGATCCGCAAGCCGAAAAACAAATTAGATATATAAAGAGCATTATAAAATGGGTGAGGTAACTCTTTACATACATTTTTATATATAAAACATGCAGGTTACAGATTTCATATTAAAACTTTCTCTTTTGGCATTACCAGTTAGTATAATTTAACATGTAATTGTATAAAACTTTCGGCCGTCTGAACTTTACAGGGAAGTTATTAGGAGTTGATATTTCCCACTTGTTTTCCCACAGAGCCGTCATTTTCAAGAGTTTTAATTGAGACGTTACCAGAGACTGTTGGTTATGCCAAGGCTAAATCGATTGTCGCTGATATTCATTCACTGGATCATTTTACTTTCATTGCCAAAGAAATACTATCATGTTTTTTTGCAATTGACATATCATACACAAGAAATTGGAAAACTTTGTCATTGAATTATAAATATATATCTTCTGTATATTATTATTTGGAAATCTAAATTGAATCACATTTATAAATTATAATGGGTTATTTCTTTTAATGATATGTTTGGTTTAAACGATTTTCAAAGTATTAGAGATAGAAAATGTATGTTACTTTACCTGAGTTGAGCAAGACAACAGACAGAATCTATGGGACCAATATGAAACTGGTCCTGTTGAAGTTCTTAAACGACTTTTTGAACCACTTCTAACAGAAGACGCCTGTCTGACACTATATGGAGTGAATATATTTCTGACAGCCTGTGACAGAGACTCTGGTGGCATAGTGGGTGGTTCAATGTCAGAATCACACGTACTTGCGTCAAGGGCATTGGCTGCCTTATCCATTTCCAGGTCTTACACTAACCACCCTCGGACAGACACTGAACTGTGATCCATCGTCTAAACATTCAGTGGCACATACTGACATGTCACCAGGACAGTGGACTATCCCAGATACTGTTCTAGACTCAAACGGCTGAAGAACAATAGGCCGATGACAAGTTGATTTCACTCTTACAGTCCTTGCTAAAAGTGAACGTCTCTGCCGAAGAGGAGAAATGTCTAAGACGATATGTACCAATGATCAATGGGACTGCTTCTGAATACTTCGTATCCATGGTTATAAGAATAGGAACAGAAACTGGAGGTACTAAATAGTAGGTAAAGATATCTCTAGGACTGCATAGCCAATGTATGGAATAGCAGAATCATTTGCTCTGACTACTTGTAGATCTGTCAATGGATGAAGAGTTGGGAAATGATTTCAATGAACTGAAATATGAAGAACACAGTGTTGTAACCACTATCAACCAGAGCTTAACAGGGCATGTCATTTAGTAACACAGTTGTTTCATTTGAACTTCCAACCATCTCAATTGTTTGAGGGCCTCCCTTAGCAGATGAGTTTCCACCTTCTATTGGTCCTGCGAGGAAGGCGGATTGCGGTTTAAAGGAGCAGACTGTTGTATGTTTTGTTGTTGTTGAAAGTATGACTGCTGCTGTTCTTTATTATTTCGAGTCTGTTGTTGGTGTTGTTGAAGGTATGATTGTTACTTGTGCTTGTGCAATTGTCTTTGATCGTTTTGTGACTGCTGTTGATTATACTGCTGTTTTAGCTGCTGCTGCTGCTGTCTATAGTTATAGTTTTTAAAGCCTTTTATTTCATTCTCTTGACAGTCCAATCTTGTGTTGAATTTTGCCAGCTGATCTGTTATTCCTTTCAGCTGGTCAATCATAAGGATATTTTGCCTGGCAATATCGACTGGCTGCAATGATGGTACAGAAGAAGTAACTGAATGAGACTCTGATAAGGAAGAAGTTGTAGAGTCCCAATGACTTCTGACAAAGTCATCTTCAATATCCACTTTTTGCGAAGTCAGAAATAGACTCATACTTAAATCTGGAAAAGTTCCGAAAGTCTTTGTCTCTCAACCCAGACCAAAGACGAGAACAAAGCATTTTGTTCTTTGCATGTCTATCCAGCTGAAGGTAAGAAACAAGTTCTTCGAGCCGAATGCTGTAGTCAGCAATTGTCTCCTTTTCTCGCTGAATAAAACCTCTCTTTGACCTTCTCCGCACTAGAAACCAGACCATATAAACAAGAAAACTCAGATAAGACATCCCAAGGGGAAATGCCATGCCCAAGATGTGCAAGAACAGACCTTGCTTGACCTTTTAAAGACTTTCTGATGCCTTGAAAAATGGCACTTTCAGGATAGAGTCCCTCTCGAAGTAAGCATATAACCTCATGCTTCCATTCCTCATAAGAAACATCTCCAGTTTCATTCTGTCCAGAAAATTGCGGTAGATAAGGAGTCGTAACCGACAATTGGCCAAGAAATGAGAAAGAAGACAAGCGTTGAGGAGGATTAGGGGTAGAAGAAAAAATTGGCAACACAGCTGACGCTGAATAAAACTTCGAAACTTCTTGATTTAATTAAACGCCTATTTTTATGTACACATATTCAATGGCGTTGTACATAACATTAATATAAGAACATGTAAAAAAATGAACATTTAAATAAAAGCACACATAATCACTTAAGAATCATTAAAACTATTATAATATAACAGTATTAGAATAAATGGAGATAAGAAAATATTAAGAATTAACATCATCGATCTGAAAAGAATGGGTAACAAAACTAAAAAATATAAAACATTTACACGACAATGGCGATTTTTCTCAGAATACTCATAGACAATGTCATTAATTAATTTTAAAATAACTTAAGAAGTCTCTAAAATAATATGTCTTCAACTTTTTCTTAAAAATATCCAATGTCTCAGATTCCCTAACTGCAATTGGCAAGGTGTTCCACAATTTCGGCCCCACAGTACGAAATCCCCTATCCCCGAAAGTTCTGCGTTTATTAAAAGGAACAGATGTAGGTGGTAAAGAACGAGGTGGGACATAAAAATGTCCTTATCAAATGATTTATGTTTTGGTGGAGCATTTCATCCTGATGCAACCTCAGAGGGTTCACCAATAGAAGAGCGTACTGCTAAGACGTGATATTTCCCGGATTTTTCTAACTGGTATATAAAGAAATCTAGATTACCCTTTTGGTCAGTCATATCAATGATATCCATCATACTATGCAGAGCAAGAGAGAAGAAAACAACAACAATGATTCCACTTTCTAAACCTTTTTAACTTAACCTTTCTTTTTACTTCATAATTACTAATTAAGAAAATCAACAAGGCAGGGTTACACTCACAAAATGACCCAAATTGAATTATAAGAAACTAATTTACTCTAAGTCCAATATGGCACAAAACTAATTGCAAACCTCTGAAAAAATGTAAATCTGTATAATTTGGATGTTTCAATTGCTCTGTTTGGGAAAATATGTAGTTCTCACTGTGATAATCACTTGCATACCACGGAAATCAAACAAACCACTCCAAATAGGAATTGTTTTGATGTCAAGCTTTAGTACTATAATTAAACTACATTCTAAAAACAACAACAGTTTTTTTCCAAAACAATACCAAAAGATTACCTCCCTGTAACACCACTCTCACTCTTGAAATGACATGCTCAATTCACATCTGGATGCTTTCATGTTGTATCATATAAGAGATGACTGATGAAATGATGAGCTGCTATAAACATGTTAGAATTAAATGTAAAACGAATGTATGGCAAGTTTAACTGTCTTCTGCTACAATATTTATATTTTATTTGTCAACAGATAATTCCTATATCAACCGTATAGTATTTTTAATATACCTGACTAATTTTATCTTATCCTGTTTCTACTTAAGTTTAAAGCCAACCTGTTTAAAATATATTAATTATTATTAATATTTAATGTTCATTCTGCACTTACAGAGTTAACTTAGATAACAATGTATACTTATAGTTAATTTGATGGTCAACAGAATGTAGACATAATAAATTATATTTTAAAGAATGTATTAGATAGGTAAGTAGTTTACAGTGCAGTTATGATCATGACGTGAATTTAGTTGTGTTAGTTACCACGATGTTAGTTCTCAGTGAAATGATGATGCTCGGATGGACTGGGCCCTGGTAACTTGAAACACAATACCTGCAACCTAAAATTTAGAAGAAAAAAAACAAACAAACACGAAACAATTTAATCAACTTATTAATCAACCTGAATACATGAAACACACTAGCTCAATATTGATGTATAATTTACACTGAAAATTATAAGGAATAAGATAAACTTTTCTTTTTTTAGATCTTATTCCTGTTCATAGAACTTGCACAAGCCAACAAAACAATATTTACAAGGAAATAGAATGGAAAATCATGTGTAAAAGTCTATACCAACAATAAATTTACAAAGATTTGACGATGTAAGATCTGCCTGCTTCACAATAAATATAGCCTCAACTGGTTACAAACTGATATCATTTATGATACCAAAATCACTATTTAAAACTAATTAACTATCAATAAACAGTAGTGTTCCACAGTTCTGATAAACACCAAGTGTAACTGTTCAATCAAAGACATAAATTAAACACAAGTCTCCTGGTGAATCTTAAGTTCACACAATAAAAACTGTTGAATAATCTAATGTGAACACAAACAGTCAGCTGATATGAAAAAAAAACCCACACACTTCCGGTTCAGTTTTTCATCTCTTACTAAGGCATATATTTATGTATTCCATGTTACTAGCTATGTATTGTGGTAAGACTTTGTTTAATTTAATGGTAATCACGCAGATACTTTACTATCAGCTCCTAAGACTGCCGAAAATAGGGCAAAACGCGATGTAAATTTCTGGCTGATGAAGCGCCGTTGAATGTTTACAACTGGCTGGTTCCCCACTTTATTCTTAAGCCGTACCATACTCCGACGGCCCAAACTGTACCAGTCTCGGCCCAAACCGTACCAATCTCGGCCCTCGTCTCCAGTGTCAGAACCAAGTGTAGGACGGACAGTACCCACGTGATAATTCGTCAGGTCCCCCACACTGGCCACCAGTTACCATTTTCTTTGGTTCTGCTTTTGGGGCCTGCAGAAGGCACAAAAAGATCTTAGTCAAGACAACAGAAACAAACACGAGGCTCTCGCCAAAAATGTTTTTAATGTAGTGCTCATAAGAATAAATAACAGAATACGATGAGATGAGAATAGACATGGAATTAGTTGCATAGATTAATGAATAAGGATATGTTTTAACAATTCATATTGCAACCAGTTACCTGCAGAAGGCACAAAAAGGTCTTAGTCAAGACAACAGAAACAAACACGAGGCTCTCGCCAGGAATGTTTTAATGTAGTGCGCAGGCGCCCCGGTGCAAAGGTGAAAGGTTAATTCGGACAAAAAAGTTCCAGTATACCTACACCAAAAGTATAAGGGGTTATGCAATGTGATGAGATCTACGTATTAATTAATGTACTATGATATGATGAGGTTTGACCTACATGTACTTTATACTGGCATAAGTAAAATTTAGTATTAAGATTTCGAAGATGAGAATAACAATTAGATGCTTAATAATAGTTAGAAAGAATAATGACTACTTAATGTTGAAGAAGACGGATGACGATGAGGAAAGATAAGTAAGATGATTTAGTAACATATTGAGTCTGTTACATAAGAATTGACTAAGTGTAGACTAGTTTGGCAATGACTTATTCCCTTATAAGTCTATTATGCATAGCTATTGGTGACAAATAGAAAACATGTTGCGACTTATCTGTACATGCAAGTGTCAACATAACAATAAAATGCCATTCGATTTAGAATGATGCAGTTGAGACTATCTTGTTTTAGAATTGTCTTAACTGACATTACAATTTGTATTTAGCTAGAGTGATGTATATCTTAAAGTTTCTGAATGCTCCCGAATGTTCCATTGTTTGGTACACCGTAGATTAGCTTCTCTTAAGTCAAGTCATAAGCGATTTATTTACCACAACATTTATCTAGACAATGTTTAAGTCCTGTATTTATTTATATTATAATTATATGAATATATGCTGTCAATATATTGACATTCACATTCTCTTACTATGTTGGGCATATGTAGGGCTTGTAGAAATATATTCTGATACATGCACAGGACTGTTTGTTAAAATACCTTATGCATATCAATGTCATACCTATATGCTTAGATGAAGTAAAATATAATATTGTGACTTTTATTCTGTTTTTACTTACAGACTGCTTATCTATCTAGCCATTTAACGTTAACCTTTCATAGCTATAAAGTTGTGAATCTCGTAACGTGTAGAAGGTACAATATTCAGTATGTCGGTCAGGCCAGTCAACTTATTATGAAACGTATAGTTACAGATTTTGTATTCGGAACTTTATTAATGCTGCATTTGCAACTAATGTTGCAATTCACTTTGATGAAAACAAGATTTATCATTTTAACCAACAGATTATGTCACTGATGACATATGTCGTCTATTAAAGGAAGGTTTCTGGAGGCACATACTAGAGACATTAATACCAAATGGTATGAACACTCAAGTTTTGTTTATTATCATTATTATTTATTTATTTATTTATTTATTTATTTATTTATTTATTGTTTGAACATTGACCCTTATTTCTATATATCTTAAATTGCTTGCTATGCATCTTACATTATAGTAAATGTTTTTTTTTCTATAAATCACGTTCTATAAATATTTTATCTTTGCATTATATTATCTAATTGTATTCTTTGTACACTGTATTACAAGTTAACCTAAACCTAAGTCTTATATTAATAAAGCTTAACGTCGCTCTATTTTGTGATCCATTGTTTCATTTGAATTATATATACGGTGATAATTTACTTGGTTTGAAGATATGTATCAGTTTTAAGTGACCCTTTATTTATGATAAATACAAATGCATTTGATGGAATAAATAAATGTGTATAAAACAACTACATAAAGTATAACATGACCTTATAACTGGTTGTGTATGATTTGTCAACAGCGTCGTACCATTTTATATAAAAGGGTCCAATTCTGAGTCGCCGAATTTTAAACTACCACCGTGTGATTTTGCAATTTTATACCTTTAAAAAACGGGGAGCGTCAGTGTAAATAGTTTGTCTTCCATTTGACCTGCTGTTGGTCGATTGTTGTATTCTCAGGTCTTCATTCACCCATCCTAGCTTTCCGCCAATGGTGGAGGTGTTTATCCCTATGTTAGAACTTATAAATATATCGGTCACAATGCTAAATGAATTACGCTCGGGTATGTTATTTCACTTCATAGAATAAAAATGGTATAAAATATAATTAAACTTGAATTGTATCTGCTTAACCACAATTCATTATTACATTAATTTTAACCATTTATGTAACATTTTAACGAGGTATTCTGTAGTGTTAGAAATTATGTAATACCCTTTCCATTGTTTACTTAATTGAACAGCCCTTACACCAAGGTTGCCTAGGGCAGTTACAGGCATTATGCCATTTAAGTGCTAACAATTATAATAATCCAATAAATTGCGTCGGTCATAGGAATTGTATCTACATTGGTCATTTTATTATTTATTTATGGCCATATTTTATACAGAAACAACATGAACGATGAGAAGAGACGTACCATCGATTAAATATTTGTAATTGATTTGTTTCTTCTAAAAGATTATTCCGGTTTGACATACCATTCTTAATATGGCATTTTACAGTAAAACATATATCGTAACATAATCAAATTCATATTTAAAATAGATATACATCACAAAATCGCAAGCTAACTCCCCAACAGAAATTTTCGCCACTATGGGGGCTCAAACAGAATGAGTTAGGGCCTAAGAAAGACAAGTTACCATCTTCCTTGTTCTCAACTAGTCGTATGTAGTCTGATCCTGCAGATCTAATTGGATTATTAACTCCAGAAAGACACGGTTATTGGTACAAATGTAATTATGACCTGAGGTTGTTGCATAATGTGGGCATTCACAGCAAGAACACGACATGATGAAACAGTGTGTAAGAGTGCATGTTACAATTCAACATCATCATAGTGTAGACTGTCAAATCAACGCAATACTAAAAAAGAGTATTTTGTTATGTCACCTGTAAATAGAATTGCGATCTTTATTTAGTAAACCCACTTAACTGAAATACCATGCACAAAATCGTACAAATATAAACACGAACGCTGCATAAAATGGATATAAAACGTCACCAAAATAATCAGTCACCATGGCATAAACTGTTTAAATGTTAATGAAATTCGTGATTCTATTTCTGCAAAAGCATATTATGTGTCAAGGATTTAACTGCCGAGTGCGTTATATAATGTTATATACAATCAACAATATATTTAATTATTTAGTATATCTTACCACTTTTCACATACACCCGTGTGTCAACACATTCATCAATGAATATTTTCGCGTTAAACATGTTGCCTAAGTTTATTTACAATATTCCACTTTAGTTTCTGTTAATATGAAGACAAAGGCGTGGTCATTAATGTAACTGTTTAAACTCCCACACACGTTCAAACGAGCGCATTACAGAATCTCAACAATCCACTCTTCCAAATATAATACAATGTTTTACTGGTAACATTTGCCAGCGATGTTTAACAATCAAGTCAAATGTATGCTTTGCAATGTATGTTCTCATACATCTAGAGGTTTAAGAGAACGATGTTAATGTAGCCTAATATGTTTAAAGAGATTCTAACCTTTCTGCAATGGATAAAATGAATGAAGACCAACTGTCATCATAACATGCTCAAATAATGAATATTTAATGGACAATGTAAATACTAGAAAGATGGAAAGCAGAACGATCTCCCGAAAACCAAGACCAGAAATGTATGTTCAAATTGCTAATCAGAAGCTCTGCAGTTTAACAAAGTACCTGGTTAGCTTTGTACTATAAAAATTGAACACAACTGTTCCGGTCGGCAGACACTATATGGTAAATTGTGAGTTAAAATGTTGTCTCTAGATTAACAATCATTTATACACAAAAATTTTAAGTACAAGCTCAATGCATTCAGAACACTTCAATAATGATTCTGTCTCACACCAGCAGTTCTCTTACTATTCTCCTAGTTAAAGTTATCTGTCTTTATTCTCACAGATTGCCCTGCAACATGCGCAAGGTCATGCAATTCAAGATGCTGGCCGCCAACGAGATAAAGAGTTTCCAAGGCAATAACTTTTTTTTATTGTGTTTTCTCTTGTTGCGAGTAATATCCCGTCTCTGTGTTTCTTGTCAGGTTTTTACTCATTCTGTGCGCCTTTGTCAAGAGGAATTTGAACTTTTATCATCGAAGGTTATTCTTATACGGCCTGTTCTAACTTTTCTGTTATTATGTTTTGGAGGTTCGTCTATATATAAATAAATGTGGATAAATTAAAAATCCTTTGTTATGGGCTGAAAAGTACAGATTACTTAAATAATTTGCACCCAACATGGACTCATTTCTTCTGTACTTTGTATGCAAATACAGCCGATATCTTATATATCCAATATTTGATTTACTGCTCATAAACTTTGAATAAGAATAATGTATTGTCCCATTTTCTCTATTAATGTCATTTTTCCTCTCTCTCTCTCTCTCTCTCTCTCTCTCTCTCTCTCTCTCTCTCTCTCTCTCTCTCTCTCTATATATATATATATATATATATATATATATATATATATATATATATATATATATATATATATATAATAACATATATCTTAACTTCATTAAAACTGACTGATTTCAGAGAGTTGACTGTTATAAATCAATCCCGTTCGTTTTATATCCAGTTTTGATAAAATGAATATTCGCGTCACCTATTTTACGTTTATTTCCGACTTGGTTAATGAAAAAGAAATGTAGCAACAGATATAAACGACTGTTATCTGTGTTGTAAAGTGACTCATTACAATGAAATCATATGGACAGTATACATCAATCTTCTACCATATATGCTTAGATATGTGCTTCTGTTACGTTCAATTGTGCATAGCCCGATAAACACACTTTCAGAACTTCACACTTAAATTTTTATTTGTATATTTCTCAATCCACTCATCTCAGTTCTACGCAACGGAAACAATTACAACACCGAAAAACCGAATACAAAATTGAACAAGATCGTATTATAACAAATAAAATGAGTTAAGGATAAATAAAATTCACTTACTTAGGTTATCTCCCTTACAGCGGCACTAAGAAAACATGAAATCAAGATCTACTCAAATACTGTGTCCATGTGGGATTTCCTTATAAAATACTCGTAAATGTATATGTTTGAAAACAGTATAAGAGATCAGACTAAATCTACCATATATGTGTCAAAACAAGAATGCTATGTATTAATTATGGTATCAGTAATAGTGTGCTTTTGTTTAATCGTGTTATATGGTCTACGGCATGTCGACAGTTATTGTTGTTTTATTACTTGTTCATAAGCTCATTTGTATTTTTACAAAATGGTCAAATTGTCTGTGTAATAACTTAAAAGCGCATCTACTCAGTTACATTTAAATTTAGCAATTTTGATATCCCACCTGTTTTTTCTACACTTCCAGGGCAATAAAGTTTATACAAGTAGATTGCTGCCATGTTTGTGTTTTCTTATAGGGAGATAAATCGTGGTTGCTACCTTGCATTGGAAATCGGAGTGATCGGACGCCATGTTACCTTTATATACTTGGGTATCCTACCATTGACGTGAAAGGTCATTAAAGCAAAAGAAAAAAATCTTTAAAAGTTATCTTTATAGCTTAATTAAATTAATTTCTTTAAATTCTGGAAACTTTCTTATCTTTAAACATTCTTCTCTTTAATTTTATGTACGGCAATTAAAGAATAATCTGAAATAAAGGAAATGTCATATAAAAAAGATTTAGTCATAAAAAATAACAAATATTCTATTTTGGGATATGACCGAAGATATGTAACGTTCGTTTAATTATTCTATATCCAATTCTTTTAACTAATCAATGCATTCGATTTGTACCACGTGAACATCCGGTACGTAACTGTACTGGAAAGTCGTCCATATACATGACGTTATTGTACAGTAATCTCATCGTCTCTGACACAAACACTATACGATAACGTATACGAATCTCAGTCAGCATTCAATTGTAATCACACATTGACACACAAAAATCGTTCAGAATGTTGTCTGAAGAAGACATAAATGGGCATTTACTAAACTAATTATATTTACATCTCTGTAATTTATAAATACAAATATTTTTAAGTATGTGTTGTTTATACATCCAAAATAGTAATAACGGAAGTAAAATCAAGTGATTAAGTTATAACAGAACAATTTATATAGAATAAAAAGGTCATTTTACATTAAGATGTCCAATATGGAAATTTGCCTGTCTTGTCCAATAATTCCAGTTTTTTTATCTGGGCACATGTCCAAGTATGTCTCCTTATTGGAAAGTTCAGTGTTAAATAAATCATAATTCTTATAGCGACATAATGCTGCAGCAGCTGCAGCAGCTGCTTCTGCTGCTCCTGCTGCTGCTGCGGATTGTGATGGTGATAATGAGGGTGACGATGATTATGGTCATTATCAAAATAACGATCGTGATCCGGATGATAAGGATATAAACGATGTGTAAACGAGACTGTGCCCAGCTTAGAAACATAACGGCAATAATAAGCTGAACAACGTTTTGACAAACTCGTGTTTTGTATGATTTACAGAATGCCACAGAAAGTTAGCAGCAATTGCATAGTATAAAATATTAATGTCTGAATATACATCCGGTTCGCTTTCTTGGTTCGTACACACTTGATTTTTACAATCAAAAATAGGTGACTGTGAGAAAGACACTATGATGTAAAACCGCCGTAAATCTGTTATACAGCTATTTATTGTTAAAACTAGCATGACATAATAAGATTCTCCTTTCTACCTTAATAACTCCAATATTGAGTTCAGTCACAATTCTACGACCCCTGCCCTGACGTAACTGGTGCCATGTGTGTGCATTTATGTTTTTTTAATTTAAAACACTGTTTGCATTGGCTGGACAAATGGCAAAATATCTTGGTACTGATTTGCTTTTATTTTAAATGAGATATAGTATAATAATCGTTCATGCAATATTTGCCTTAAATTGCCTTGTCAACCGTTTAGTAGACTGGAGTTGACAAAATAATTTGTGCACGAGTTTTGAATATTTTTTTTAATTTGTTTATTAATTAAAAGAGCAATCTTTCTCGCATTCAAATATCTGCTGATATTCGAACACAGTAACTATTTTCTTAAACACATGTCTAAAATAATATTAAAATTAAAGTAAGACTATAAAAAATGTTTTTCGGTTTCAAGTGTTTAATTTTAAAATACACAATACATGTCTTATGTTGTACACAGTTTAAATTGTTGTACTTAACAGGACACTCAACAAACATCATTTTGATGTGTAACATTTTCTCTTCACGATTGTCTTTTTAGTTTGTCGATTCATTTGTATGTTTCTACCTGGGGCAAAGATGAAGCAGTTTTCATCAAAATCAAGCAAGTTAAAAGAAGTAACATTTACTGATGGTACTCATGGTCGATAATTTTTGTGCCTCGAATTGTAATAAAACTGTAAAATAAGTAAAAAAAAGGACAACTTTGACTAAAATTTCCTTCTACAATGACCAAACACTATCATCATCAAACAAGGTACTAGAACAGTATAATAAAAAATAGAATTTGTTTGAATTCCTTAAAAATGTATGTCAAGTAGATTATAAATGTACAAAACATTTATGGAATTCCTTAAAAAACAGTATAAAGTGGTACACCCATAATAAACATGCTCATTTTGTAAGCAACCCGAAAATGTAAAAAACATGTTCGAATAAACAAGTTCAACACATTGATCCTGATATCCTTATGCAAGTGAACATGTTTTATTTAGCTCTCCAATTGTTGTGATAGGTTTCATATTTTCTAAAATGATAGAGAGGAAAAAGAGAGTATGTAACCATTTTATACCGGTAAAAACTACTTCAAAATTTTCTTTCACGAGAACTGCGTAATACGATTTGTGAAATCGAATACATGTCATTATCTTTAACCTAAATCTTATTGCGAGAAACTGACGAATCCGGTTGAAAATACATACTTGCAGCGCATACTTAAACATTGACTACACCTAAAAGTGGATGCTAAGAGGGTGTCATGTAAAGGATGGCCAGCACTTTTATTTGATACCAACATAGTATATAAAACTAAATAAAGATAATATGCTTACATTTTATGTTCCACAGACTTCACATGTGGAAGATATTAAGCGAATAGTTTATGTTTATTGGGGCTGTCGTCCCACCATCAGTATTTTAGCTGTCCGGAGACGATGCGAATCGTAAAACTATATGTTAAAAAGAATATATGTAACAAAGTCCTATGAGCATTGCAACATATACCAACATTTGAAAAGGTAGAGGACAAAGGCATTCCCATGCAGGACAAATGTAAAAGTAAGAACAAATCTGTGATGAGTCATTTAACAAAAAGAGCAAACCAGACAGTTACCGTCTTTGAACAGTCAGTCGGCAGTGTGGACTGGCAAGTCGTAACAACTCATACTGGCCTTTGTCTCAAATATAGCACAATAATATTCACAGTGTCGGGAATTTATACTGAAATGCTAAAATATGCAGAATGATGAACACGTGCAATTTGCTTCAATTTTTGTCACGACATCGGTTTCGGTAGATGTGATACACTAAATGTGTTTCTTTTAACGGTTATAAAAATAATAACATCTGCTTGTAAATCGAATGTAACTAAACTATATTGGAAAAGAAAAAAATCAATTAATTGACAATTGAGATGCACACATAACGAATGTCAGGTTGCAGTTAGTTATCGCCCGTTTTAATTCATGATTGTGTGTTTCATTTTATAGATTGTAGCAGGCAAGAAATATCAAGTTAAACATTGTTATCCGTCCGTTTTATTTCATGAGCGTATCTTGCAAAGACGGAAATTGAGTGTTTAATAATTGCTACAGCAATATAATGTCACCATTAAGCTATAACACATGCCTAGGATACAATAATTACAAATAGTCAATCACTTTACTTCTCCGTTTTTCAAACTTGTTTAAGTAATGTAATCGGTTTCATTTACAACATGATATACATAATATATTATATAAACTGCATTGAGGAAGTGCGCAGTTAGAGCTGTAAAATTGGTACAATCACCATGGTCGGTCCTATTGCCAACGGGCATTACCTATGCAACCGATTTTTTTAACAGGTGATTTTGCTTCTGTTATGTCATGCTTCGCCTCAGGATTTCGTCCCTTTTGGCGATATGTTGGTGATGAGGTCTTAAATTGATGTGCCCTTCTGAATTCTTTAACTTTCATCACAATATAATCATCAATGAGTGACGTCATTGTTCCGGAAAATAGATCCTTGTTTCAGTATTTTAGTTTTAGGCAGCACACTATAATGTAGCTGTAAGGTTGGCTCATCACAATTTGTTTCTGTAAAAGTTCAAGTGCTTCGAACTTGTGTTTAATTAGAAAGATAAATATTTTTTCGCAATGTACCATATTATTTCTTTAGTAGACTTCTTTAGCTTTAGCTTTTTCTCCTATGAGCTTTAGGCATTTCACATTGTTGCCCCGACCGGTAGAGGGCCTTAATATAAAACGGTCGTCCAGCTGACGTATGTTGCGCCCATGGTTTAAACCCGACGTTTGTTTATGGGCTTTCCTCCAGCAATAATCTGTCACTGAATAGAGAACAGCAACACTATATTAACATAATGTGTCTCTTCATGTTAAATATCTGTACACAGATCAAACCATAATAAAAAGTAATGAGTTTCTGCACCGAATTATCTTGAGCTAACTTCCGGTTTTTCTATTAAAGTAAATATGCAATATGAGACAACACAAACGCAATTTAATTATTATTATTATTTATCTTATTTTGAAGTGTACCAGCAAACAGTGCACGTGGAAACGACGTTAATATCTGGTTTAGTTAAAGTTATACTTTGCAACCGTTTATTTCGTTCCTTTTGGTATAAAATATTTGTTATATATAAAAGTACCATAGTCTTAAATTTACTGATGCTTTTACTTGTGAACATGGGGTAATTTAATTACTAATACTAATATCGTAATATGCATTGATAACTTCTGTGTTTTAATCAATAATCTTTTCGTTTCGATAAAAAAATCGAATGTTGATTTTTGTTTAATTGACATAAAATACTACCAACAATGACATTAGCAGAAATTTCCAAAACGTAGCAATGGAATAGATCCGGTGCTGCCATACAAGTGATTTAATGCCGCAAAGACTTGATATGATGGATACTGCACTCACTCGCATTATCCTTCAAGCATCCCTTGAACTGCCTTACATGCTTAAAACCTAAGCAAAGTGCCTATCTACAGTCTATCCTTTAGGATTTTACCGTGTCACAATGAACAAAAGACGTGGTTGCGATTGTTGTCCTTCTAACGGTACATTTTTCGCTCAGGTGTTGATGTTGGTCCATTCTTCTCCCCCTCCTCATCATCATCACCATATCATCATCATCCTCAGCAGCAGCAGTAGCAGCATCATCATCATAGTCATCAGCAGCAACAGCATCATCATATAATACCAAGTCACAACTATCGAGCAAAATATGTCCTAAAAATGCATCAAATATCAAACATCTATAAAACAGGACCATTAAATACCAATTTTTGTTATTTGGCAGTCAGCGTGGGCTCAGATCTTTTTCATGGTATGCCAAAAATCTTACATTCTGATTAAGAAAAACACTTCCAAAAACATGAAAATGTTGTTTATTTTCATTCCGTATTCTTTATTTATTGTATAGCTCATATATGGCGGTTTTTACTGTAGCCCTGCTAAAGCGTATTTGGCAAAATGGACAGTGCATTGCTGTAAATCTGCACGTATTATTTTAGTTTCAACATTTTCTTATAACATTAGGTATTGTTATCTGGTTTTGACTGACGGATATTGGTTTTTAATAAATCTAAAAATAGAATATATATTGTTGTATTGATCAATGTAAAACTAAAGAAAGTGTCCTTAAACTCAGCCAACAAACGTCGGATTCAAATTGGGGATCTGTGAATCCGGTTTTACGTCGACATTTTGAAATGTTCTCAGAAATTCGTCCTGTAATTCCTTCCATTATTGTCATTGGCCAATACGTTCTGCTCGCTCAGGCCGTTTCAATGTCCCAAAAAACTATTGTGCCCAGAAAATGTTTGAGTCCATTCCTCGTTAATATGTTGCATATAAATTTGTTTTTCAATGTCTGCTACACATAGTACTTGACCGGCCGCAATAGCTCAGATGGTAGAGCGTCGGCTTGCGGAACGGGAGGTCGTGGGTTCGAACCCCGGCCGGGTCATACCAAAGACTTTAAAGTTGGTAGTAATGGCTTCCCTCCTAACGCTCGGGGCTACGGGGACAGCATTACGCCTGACTCGTCGGTGTCAGTATAATGGACCGGCCGGGTTCAGTCCCTGGGCACCTCATAAGTGCCCCTGTGCTATAATGATAGAAATGTCGCTGCGCAGTATCGGCAAAAATGCCGGCTAATCCCATCCCATAGTACTTGACGAGGTTGTTGTTTTTTTTCTAAACTTCGTGTGCCCCGATCATTCTGCCCTAATACGAACAAGTGATTCTTTGTCGGCCTTGTGGTTGACTCGGTAGACGAGTGGAATAATGAAGCTGTGACATTGTCCAAGGTCTCCTAAGGCATGCAGACATAACACATGATCTCAACAGCTGTGACATTGTCCTTCGTATCCTAAAACTTATTAAACATTAAACTTAGACATTAAACATACTATAAGCTGATTTGCAAAGATCCTCTGACACATTTAGACAATATACATAATTAAACAACATGCTAGTTGATACTAAACTTTGCACATCTAGAACAAAAAACAACATAAAAAACATCAAAAGATAGTGTTCAGCTTGCGAGAAAATACTTTACCAACACTTCATTATTGTGATATAAGGAATGAGACACACCAATAATCGTGTCTACACTTTAAACACCAACTAGCAATATGAGTGAGCCACCTGACAGTTTTAGACATACATGTTAACTTATGGAGTTTGTAGAGGTGATGAATAATAAACATTTAGAAATTACTTTGATATAAATGAAGCTGATACCATTTACTCGCGGTGAGACATACATCAGTGGCAATTTGGAGTGTCCTTTTGTTCTGTCTTCTTTTCGAGGTGTGAGTTCGTAGCCCTTTTTTCCAACAGACAGGTAAAGTATATTGGCCATTATCAAGTGCCGTTTTCTTGTTTGCATCAGTCATTTGAAGAACATATTAATATGTTTCAGGTTATTGCATGTATTTATCATCTAGGTAATATCACTTTGCGAAATTACTTTCAATGTACACCATGTGAATTCAATTGATTCCATTGTTCGTCTTAATCCTATTGTAAGTACTAATAACAGCATACCCGGTACTCGTGATATGCGTTGCTTAAGTCTAAGATCTTATGGATTGAATATTGTAAGATAAGTACAAATATTGGAAAACTGTCTATGTAGACACTTTACATAACTGCCAAAAGAAGACTTTCACAATAGCGAATAATAAATTCGCATCTAGACACGCCATTGCCTATATCAAATTGCAAATTAAATAAACACACAGACCCTGGTCAATGCAAGAACAAATATGGACATCATTTTTATTTGTGAATGAATGCAGAAGGAAATGAATGAATATGAAATAAATCTAACATTGCAAACACTTATAACATAAAAAGAACCCTGGCCAAGTATATTGAATGGTGTTTATATGAGGATTCCACATCAACAGTTAGCTCCCCAGGAACACATAAAGTAGTTAATCCTATATAGTTATGTTTATTGCCTTCTTCACAAAACAAATAATTAAGAACACTAGCCCAAAGAACAGTTGACCATGAATATAACGTTTATATTTGGAAATATATTATATAAAAACTACATGCTACTATATATTATATTATAAACATATATCTTTTATAAAACATTTAAGGTGTATCAACTGCGCACTAGGTGTACTTTTAGCAGCTGTTGAACTATAATTTAATGCTTATGTATGTTCTACAGTTTTGACCTATATTGCTTGCCAAAACTACATATACACCCCTACATGAAATGCATGGATCTTCCAGAACAACTTCATGAAACCATACCCACAGGTTATTAATATGTTAAAGCTTGATTTAATCTAGTGATACAATTAAATAATATGAAATGATTGAAAATTCCAACAATTATAAATACCACACATAACCATTTAATGTAAATACAATAGATATTTAACCATTAAAATATTATGCACAATTTACAGCTAGTCAAGACGACCTTAAAGACATAAGAATTTCCTACAAAGCCTGTTTTACTTTTAAGCATATGTATAAGGACAGTTTTCGATTTATACAAAAGCACCAACTAACGCATTTCAGACTTTAAAAGGAACATACTCAAACCTCAGAATATTATTATTTATTTATCGTTTAATTATTGCAACGTAAAACTGTCTTACAAGTATTGAAGCAAACTTAAGTTAACACGGGAACAGAATTAACAAAGAATGCTTACATCGGTACTATCCTTAGATAAGTACACCATCCGGGTACAGTGATTACAATCTATTAAACTATAAGCACGCAGGAAGGACACACTACACATACGAACTGGATGTACATCTTAACTGTTCCCGGATCGACTTTATCAAAGTTATTCAAAGAAGTACACTCGGATTCAAAGTGTTACGCATGTTTTAAAGGTGGTATTCGACAGTTTGGTATAAACGTGTTTTTTTTTCTTCAAATAACCAAATACGTCCTTAGTACCTGAAAAGATCTTGCAAAATGCTGTTCATTGATGCCAAAGATATGTGAATACAGGCAATGATAAATCCCTAATCGACAGCTATTTTAAACCAAGAAAGCCACGTGACCACTTGCTTTTAAATAGTCATTCGGGTAATCCGCTCTGACGTCGATATCTATATTTAGCAGAGGCCACTATCGCGCTTTTTATAGAGTTGGAATGACTGAACATTTAGAACAATTCGTTTCGTGATTAGTACAGTCATACATCAAAGTTAGAACTAAAATATGGCTTTAATGCAAAAAATATTATCAAATTCCCCTAGGCGGTGGTTAGATATTGGTACGTGTATTTAATATAGGCAAACTGTCTGATACGACCTTTAATGTTGTGAAGTCCCGCAAGCTGTACTGTTCCTATGTTTTTTAATAAACTTGTTCATTCAAATTGCTTGTTATTTTAAAGATATTACCGTCTATTTATTGTTCGATAATAAATCAATGTTATGATGTTATAAGTAATTTGCAATTGGTGGATAGTGTAACCTATAAGACAACTGTTATATGGAACTATTGTGAGTTATTATTAATGTTTAGCAAAATAACTATGAAAATAGAAATTGGCTCAAGTTGATATGATAAAAAGAGATTCCCAGAGGTAAAAACGTAATAAAACTTAATATTTCTAACTGCACTTCGTTACTTTTAGTCTATGCTCTGACTGGACACGTTGAAACGAAATGTGTATTATTTCCTGTAGCGATGATCTGTCATAGATTTGGCGGTACGTGTAATAGCAAGTGGGGAGTAGAAAAAACAAATTTACAATCATTCATTAAATAGTATCAACATGTGCAGGAAATATAATTTACATACATGAGGAACATTCGCCGCAAATCTCTTCCTCGTTTATCTGAGTGGAATAATGTTTTAATTTTATTACTTATTTTTATAAATATTAAGAACAATTCTCTGTAATCCTGTATATGTTTTGGTGCGTAGCTTGACCTTGTTCCTGCAATATTCATGTGTTGTACTTACAATGTTACCGTATTTGCTTGCTAAACATTTACATGACCTCAACGAAAATGTTATGAAGTTAATCAAAAAAGTGCTGTAACAGCCACAAAAAAAGTCGATCGAGCTGACCTGTGGCCGCTCACAAATAGTCACTTTTTGAACCTGGTCTAATATTTAAAATGCTGTTATATAGGCAAAGGCTCCATGGTTTCATTTATTGTAAATGTTCTTTTGTATTAGGAAAGTCATTTCCATAAATAACGCAAAAACGGTGACAAATAGTCACAAATAGTCAAATGACTAAACAGCGTATAGTCGATTTCAGGCTGTTATATAGGCATAGGCTTCATGTTTTCATTTATCATAAATATATTAATTATGAATAAAAAAAATGTTCTGTTGCATTAGAAAATAGCCCTTTGGTTGGTTTGGACCGAAATCTAAACAGAAATGTGCATTAATAACGCAAAAAACGGTGACAAATAGTCAAATGACTAAACAGCGTATAGTTGATTTCAGGCTGTTATATAGGCATAGGCTTCATGTTTTTCATTTATCATAAATATATATATTATAAATGAAAAATGTTCGTTTGCATTAGAAAATGGTCATTTCGTTGGTTTGGACCGAAATCTACACAGAAATGTGCATAAATAACGCAAAAACGGTGACAAATAGTCACGAATAGTCAAATTACAAAAATAGTTTCAATATGTTAATAGGCTAAACTATATCATTTAGGTCAAACATTTTATTTCAATTTTTTTTTTTTAATTTTTATTTTATATTGAACATATCTGATGTATTTTTACAAACTTTTTTTTATTTATACTAGCTTTTAAACACACATGAAAGTATTACCGAAAAGTGGTTCAGCGGGAACAATTATTTACACGCAACACAGACTCTTCAGTACTCAAGGCAAAAAAGTGAAATTAATTGACTTTGTTATTAGAAAAATGTGTTTCATAAAAAAAAACTTTAAATATTTTCGTATTGTCAAACGAATTAACCATGAATTTATCCTATGATTTTCTGGATTATTCCACGTAACATAAAACAAGACAATTTTCTATAAACAAACCGTTTATTGGAACATGTACTGTTGACCAATCACACAAAGAAAACACAGCGTCTGAGACAATACGAGTAATTCAGGTATGTATAGTGTACTATAATTATCATACTTGGTCGCTGTGATGCATTTCTTAAAAATAGAATATTATAATAATTAAAATGATTATGATGTTAATGAGGACGACTAGAGGAGGCACAGGAAAAAATGCAGAATTCGACATACATCCCCAAAAGTGGAAGAAAGACAAATTTATTTTTTTAGAAGGGGTTACAGAAAAATAAATTTAGTTATCTTAAAGTATTAAATACACTGAGGTTGTTGGTAATAAATGCTGATAAATCAGACATGTAGAATCACATGTAAATCGGGAGTGGTTAAAATTGAACATGTGTGTATGTGCGTGTGTGCGCGCGTGTGTGTTTGTGTTTGTGAGTGTGCGTGTGTGTTTGTTTGTATGTGCGTGCGTGCGTGCGTGCAAGTGTTTGTGTGTGTTTTCGTGCGTATGTAGTTGGTGTCAGACGGCGACAATTGTATGAATACACACCAACCAACCGTGGACGTCCCCGGATGTACTGTTGCTGAAATCAGTGCATACAGGCATTTAAAGATAACATATGTGAAATTCGCGGATATCGCTGCATGGACCCAGTTAACCACAATATACCCAACTGATTTGGACATGGTATTACAAAGGCGTCCCATTTATCTTTAGTTCTTCTAAAAGACATACACTTCTAAAAGACATACACACTTTTACCACCACGTCCCCGTTTATGCGCTATATATTAAACAATCACACACAGAAACAACATCTGTGTAGCACTATTAATCCACTGATCAAGCACTGTTGTAATAGAGTTATTGTAATTGCGGTTGTTGATAGCTTTAGAAATACTTCATTACTGTTTAAATTAGGAATGTCAACGGCTAACCGGATAACCGGATATCAATTTCCTCTCCAGTTAACCGCATTAATTGCATATAACTTTGAAAAGAAATATTATCAATTGTACGTCTGTGCTTAATTCAAGTGTTATACAAACAATTGTTGACAGCATTTATGAAATAAATCTATCATAAAATCAAAATTGGATCAACTCAATAAATAAATCAGCTAACTGAGACTATACAAGATAGGAACTATGACATACACCATATTATCTTTAAATAAACAGGAGCAAAATATGGAAACATTTCACTCCTTCTTAAACTCGATAAACCAAAAGCAAACCAAACCTGTTTAAAAATCAACAGGAAGTTATTTCAAAGGGAAGTTTACATCTGTATTTGATAATGATGAACCCGAAACTAAAATTTAACTTGGAGAAGGAAGAAGGAAGTATTTATTTTCCGTAAGGATGAAGAGGGCGCTATTGTTTCGTTCATGACAAGAGATTATATTACAAGGAAACAAAAACGAACCTTTTCAACTTAAGAAGATTTGCATACATGTTCATAGAATACTAGCAATGTTCAAGCGTGTAAAACTGAATGTGCCCAAATCTGTCTTTTCAAAAAGATCATATCTCCAGCCCTGAAGTTTCAACATTTTTAAAAATCAGACTGGATATATATAAACATTTTGTTAAGGTCATGCATAAGAGAATATAAATATATGTTTTTTGTGTATTTGAATTGAGTCTTTGATTTTTAATGATTTTTTGAAAATTTGCATCTTATCAAAATGTTTGTCGAAATCTCCCTTTTTGAATAGATCATATTTCCAACCCTGAGATTTCAACTTTTTAAAAATCAGAATTGATATATATATATGTACATATTTTGAAAGGTCTTTGAACAACGATTAAAAAAACGTTATTTTAATTTTATTAAATTGAAACAATAATTTTTTAGGATTTTTTTTTATAAATTATAATAAATAAGGATATTTCTGCCATATTTGATTATTTACTGATTTATCTGTCTTGTCCATTAAATACATGCAACACCCCTATTTCATGTGATAAGGCACATACTAATAAATAAATAATAACTTCACCAAATATATTTCTTTCTTTTTTTTACTTATTTTTGTTATAAAACAAGCTTCAAATCCCCCCTCTGGTAGTCTTTCATTAAGTCGTAGGTGTAAATTGCTCTGTCCCCTGAATACTTGACACTAAACCAATCAGGAAATCCTGGCACCTGGAAATAATAAGGAAAACAATAAACACTGCAATAAGTTTAATTTATACTATATATTCACTTTGATTATCATGGTATATGAGACAGTCTCTGACAAAATGAAACTTATCACAGTCTTAAAATTGTTGGGCGTTTGGTTCCCACTGCCAAAATTGTCATCAAAAGTATGTTGATATTAATTTGAATAACATCTGTTGAAAATATTGAATAAAATGTTTTAATTAATGAGATGTTTACTTATTCCATACTCAACATATAAAATAAATAAATATGTACTGTAAAAGGGATGTAAAACAACATTGTTTTTATTGTAGCCTAAAGGTCAGAGATTGGCTCCAATATGATTTTAACCGATTTTCAATGAAAGCTTGGGCTATACAAAGACTGATATTCAATTACTTAATAAAATCAGTTGTTACTAAAAGTGTGTACTGTATGTTAAAATGTCAAGATTTATTATCATAGTGTCATTAGATAAAAATGTGTGTAAAGTAAAACAACCTAAATCATATGAATGTAAAGAGATTATATTTAAATCTAAAAAAATGTGAGTAATGCAAAAAAGGTGAAATTAGCATATCAGGAATAACAACATTCTTTCAAATATGCTTGCACAAGTGAATGGCTACATTTTAGAAGCTAATGTTGCACTATGCATGCTAATATGCAGTTAGCAGGAATATTTTTTAGAAGAAAGCAGAAATATTGCTGATATACTTGAGAAATCACTTGGCCGGTGTACCAGGTCAGTTCACCATCAGTATGAAAAGCATGTCTAATCTTCTTCCCTAGAATTACTGGCTGGTGGTCATCATCATTTTCTGTGACCACTTTTTCATAAACATTTCTAACCAGTGTCTGTAGATTTGATGATACTTCCTCCACAGAAAGAGGATTTGTTTTATTCCATTCTCTTCTGCTAAACCAGAAAACAGATTTGTCTTTCAGATTTTGTCGAAGAACCTTTTGCCTGAAATTCAGCTGACACCTTAATGCATTCACCTTGTCTGTTTTGTTCTCGATTCTGCTTAAGCTTGACAATATTTCTTCATCAGTTTGCCAAAGACCCCAAATCTGTATCTCATCTGTCATTTTCTCTTTTTTTTCCACTCTAGCTCTTTCAGCCTGCTGCACTTTTTCTGGTTTCTCAATTAGCATTTGGCGTCTCTCTATTTCAAGCTGCTCATTCCTTGCTTTAAATGCTTGTCTTAGCTTCTTCACATCTACTCCTGCTTGTGAAACCAGCAGTTCCCTGTCTTTTTCAGACTTCTTTTTCAGCCATGATAGTGTCTTATTGTGGACAAACATTATGTTGGCCTCAAATGCAATTTGACTTGTAGTTGGTTTTTCTCTCAATAGACGATCCATATGACAAAAGATAGACTCGCTAAATGTGTTATGTTTTGGAACAACAGCAGTTTTTTCCATAGCAATATCGGAATTATCATACCAAATGCCTTCTGGTAGGAAGTCTTTAATCAAACGTCTACAGAGGAGACACAGAGCTGGAATCAATACCTGAAGGCAACCAACTACTAATGCATCATGTTCCCATTCTGATGTAAGACAGGTAAAGATGGGAGAATTCAGTTTTGTCATGTCTGTGAAACTTAGGAGGTATGTACAATTCATGAAAGATTCACAATTGTCCATGAAATTTTCAAGGTACTGTACTAGCTCATTATACATTGCTGAAGAATCGGCAATATGTATGTTCTCATTTTCAATTACGCACCATAGTGGAACTGTTATTAGCTCACTGATTAAACCCAAAGTCTTACAGCCGGCTACATACTCATTGACACTTAAATCATGTTTGACAGCCGCAAGCATCCTGTTAGAACACTCAACTTCAAGGAATCTGGTCAAATGGTCTTTCAGAAAGAATACGACACCTGCATTTTTAAACAAAATGTTTAATCGGTTACCCCGAGATCTATCAAGAGGAACACTTCTAAACTTGTTTTCTCTCAGTACATCTTGTATAAAGGTGCTAAAGTTTTGAAACTGTCTATTCTTCTCATCGCCCCCTTTTGAGAATGCCTTACAGCAAGTCCGTACCAATCATACAGCCCCAGGTTCATTAAGTTGCCTGAATGATTTATCCAGCACTGGTGGTTCTTTGAAGATTTTATTTTCAATTTCAAGAAGAGTTTTAGAGCTTGTCTCTGCCATATGTACCAAAGCATGTAAAGAACAAAAGAAGTTGCAGAGTAGGCTGACTGCAAGCTGTTCATCCTGTGCCATCTCGTCCCAGTGGTCCCCTAAGTCTTGCTTCAATAAATCAGTCCTGAAGTCTTCCAGCAGCTCATTAAATTTTGTCTGCGTGCTCGCTCTATCTGACATTGTTGAAACAATATTTTTTTTTTTTAATTTGTCTTGAGACGGGGTTTTCTGACATTTCACTGGTGGAATCAATATCGCCTAGGATATTAAGGAGTGTCTGCAAAATATCTTTTCCTGCTTTTGTCGCCATTTCACGAATTCCAAGAACCCAAGATGTACCAGACTTATCAGTTGCATGCATGCCTTCAAATTTTGCTCCAAATTTATTTGTTTCATCGCTTAATAAGCATAAACTTTTCTTTGAAGTCAATTCATCAGCAATATGTTTCTGTGACAATGCTAACCTTTGAATGTTCATATTGTTTACTGTTGTCTTACATGGCAGTCTATTTGGCATACACTTAACAAGTTTAAGAACGCTTTCAATCACTGGCGATACCTTACTGAATGAAACATTGTGATTTTAAAGGTTCAAATACTCAGTTTTGAAGGTCACTTGTATAAATTATTGTTTGGTCAATAAAGCAATATAATGTATCATTGACCATTGCACGCAACCAATTATTTTTGTCTTCCATTTCTCGTAATTGCACTTTAAGATCTTGAATATTAATATGTTATGAGTTTACTTCTTCCTCCTTTTCGTTCTACTTCATCTTTTAACTGATTAACCTCTTCTGGTTTAAGTAACGACTTTTCTTTGTTTTTAGAATTGCATCTCTGTTCATAATTGACTTTCAATCTTTATGCCTTTAGCTCCCTGTTTTTAGATGAGAGACGTAACAATAAACTTGTGTTAGCCACTGCCAAATGACGCACTTGATTTTTTGAGGCTTTTAAATCTTGTTTAAGTTTTTTAAGATTTCCTACCTTTGAAAGTTTCAGTCTACTTGTATTTATAACTTCTGCAAGTTCCTGTTTTAGTACAGTGTTTTCTTCTCTTGAGTTATTTAATTCTAATCTAATTTAGTTCTAGGTCTTCAGCAACATTTTTTAAACTTTCAGCTTTATCTTGCAAGAATATTACATTTTCAGATTTCTCTCTCCGATATTGTCTTGGTGATTCTAGTATTTGAGGAAACTTTACCTGAGCTGAAATAAACTGGTTCAACTGTTCAATTCCACCCTTTTTTACTTTTATTCTTTAGAAGAGACTGATATTTAGTATATACCCTTTTACATAGTGAATCAAATGATTTTTTGTTTTCTGAACAATTGGCATTTGTACATTTACATTGCTCAATTAGCCACTCACTACAAGTTTTAATGGCGTTCTTTTTTACATTTAAAATGATGTCAATATTTGTTATGAAATAGATGAAAAGGGAACTTTGAAAGCCACCGAAAAACGACAACTTTAAAAATATAGCAGGCTGTGCGAAAATATTATATTATATATAGGTAATGATTGTCTGGGTGTAGCTGTCGATTTAATCACCATTATCTCTTATATTGATATAATGTTCTCCGTAAATATATGCATGTCACAAACTGAGGCAAATGGCATAACTTAAGTTGCAGAATCAACTATTTGATTCCCACTTTCGAGTTATATGGTCAACATAAACTGGTCTATAGTCATCAGAGAGGGTGTTTTTAGTAAAGAATGATGCCACCTCTTCCAAATGCTTATGTTTTATACTATTACTGAAGAGTTTTATTTTTTCACTGGTCAGACATGTAATTTCACTGTGTGTTCCTCTGTGCACCTGTTTATGAACAAAGCAGAAATCTACACCATATACTTGTTAACAAACATGCAAATCTTCACAATGAAATCTTCTGCACTTTTTTTAAGAAAGGGAGACCAAAAAATATATTTTTTGAGAGGGTTGGTCGTGTCAGGTAATAAGTTTATCACAGAGACTCCATTGTAAAATTAAGATTAGAATGTTAAGTTGTTAGTGGAGGATTAGACTGTATTTAATTTGATAATGAGTTTAACCTCTTTATGATTAATGGTTATGTTCAACCCATTCTCCTTAGTTTCTTGTATGACATTTATTTTGAAAGGAGAAGACTGGGTGCCCTTATCCACGACCCTTGAAGGTGGTGTCTCCTTTACTGTAGAATGGGGTGGGGGAGTCAGCTCTCCTTTGCCTGGTATAGCCTTGGCAGTCAATGCTTTCCTCACTTCCCCTTCCCCAGTCAAGGCGGCACTGGTGGTGGGCAAGGGCTCTTCCTCCAGACAGGGCTCGACCTCATCGAAGTCTGATCCTGCCTCGGACTCGGAGTCCATGTTGCTGTCCGAGAGTGATGAAATCGATATTGACTCGTCCCCATCAGACAGGTGGACTACATTGTCCTCAACCACCAATTTGGTTTCAATTACACACGCCACCAATGCAACGGGCTGTGCCATCGCAGTTCCGTCGGCTTAGACAGATTGGTTGCCAGGTGGCTTTGCCCCCTGGTTAGACCTCACTGCCACCGAGGAATGTCGAGGGTCCCCCTGGGGCATGGTGCAAATGACACGGAACCTATTTGATCCGTCGCCCACATGCCTCCAGAGTTTCCCTTCGGCATCCCTCACCAGGTAGTTTGATGGCCTCGCAGGGCCCACCACCCTCTCCTGGGGCTGGGGAGGGCTTGGGTTATCCCTGCGTGCCAGGCCCGGTGGCGGAGTACAATAACTTTTTTGTAGGGGAGAGGAAACAGGCGGCACTTGAGAGTTTGCTTTCTGCTACCCTATTTCCTCCCTCATCATTAGCCAAGTGACTTTGGCTTCCCTTATATAAGCAGGGCAACCCTTATAGCTAGTTGTGTGGGTTCCTGTATAATTTGCACACTTATTATAGGACGCAGCACACTCTTTAATGGCGTGCCCCTCCCAGCATTTGGCACATTTCATTTGGCCCTGGCACCTCTGGGATTTGTGCCCGAAACCGTGGCACTTAAATCATTTTAGAGGGGGTGGGGGGCTACATATTCCTGCACGGGGAACACTAATCCCGTCCCCCGCACAGTAACATGTGATGGTAGCTCCCTTCCTGTGAAATTTAATAGCACCGCAGTTGATTCTCTTCCAAATTTGTTTTGGGACGAAATGCTGACGTGATTATTTGGTTTGTGACGTGTGTAGTGAATTGCTCTGTAATGGTGTGTGTGTCTGTATTGAGAGGGTTGTTGTGTATTACCCCCTCACAAGAAGCTCCAGAAGAAAGCTCGACTGCGGTGACCCCAACCCCCGCCAAAGTGAAAGGTTTGAGGTTCAAAGCGCTGCCCGGGTCTCGGCCGACGCCATCTCTAGAAGGAGCCCAGTATGAGCCCAGGTGCTCTTACTAATTAAATGATTCTGGTTAGGCGTACGAGGCCTACCAAGCAAGGGAGAGAGATTTTGTCGGTACCCCCCCCCCCCCTCCCTGCGCTCTAGCGGTGGACTGAAACATTTACAATTAACTCAGTCAATAGCCACAACAAAAGATTTTGTGCTAGTATTTTATTTGAGTGATGTACACTCCTTCCCATGTATTACAATAGTATTAAATAATGTAACTTGATTATCACAAGTATATCACAGTTCCACAAGTATATCACAGTTCCACAAGTATGTCACAGCTGTTTATATAAAATAATGCAATATTCGTCTAAAAGGTATCACAGATAGTATGTATGTAATTGTGTGAGTGTGGTAGTCGAAGGAGATTGCTTTCCTCCGCTAACGGGTGAGACAAGTAGAAACAGACAAATAACAAACTAAGAACCCTCACGCTGTAAATAAATCCAAGTATTTATAATAATAGTAATTCTGTGTTTGCTTGTATGGTTGATTTAATTAAAAAGAACAATTTAGAATTTTGATCAAGCAAACACGATCTGAAAATAAAGCAAAAGGGGTGGGATATTGTCAATGGTAAACACATTAAAATGGCCCTTAAAGATGTCCGTCGACTCAGGAGAGTCTATGTAAACAAACAACTAGTGTGCGCTCGAGTGGTATGGTCGAGTGGTAAGGTCAGCAGGTACTACATTTGCAACCTGTATCAACCACGTCTAGCTTCGGAATGTGGCGACGCGCTATATATGGAATGCTGGAAAATTTTGCACATGCGAGCGGATGTCCTCGGACATTCTCGTTCTAGCTAGAGAATGATCGAGGGAAAATGGACAAGGCGTTCCGCATTCCGGAAGTTCAGCGATTTACACATTCCCAACGTACGGGTCCTAGTTCGGTAAATGATGTTCTTTTAATATATAACTAAAGCGAGTATGCAGTATTATCATATGTAAAGTTGTTCTTTGTATTAATATGTTTATAAATCATATGAAAACTATTGGTTATTAGTTTAAAATTTACTATTTTCTATATTTCTAAAAATAGATCGATAGCGTCGGTAGTGGCACGTTATACAATATATCAATTTTACTCACTCACAGATGACAATCGTGGAATGGCGCAGTGGTTATGGACTTGTTCTGATGTTAACGGTCTACAGAGATCGAATCCCGTCGCAGTCAAAAACAAAATTCTGTGACTTTTTTCTTCTTTGTTTTTACAATAAATATAACAAACGAAGCAAATAAACAGACAAAATATTGATCAACAAATGTTATTTTTATTATCGATTAGGATCATTGATCAGTTATTGGCGACGCTATAAAAATGCACTTGCGAGCGGATCTCCTCGGCCATTCTCGTTCTCGCTAGAGAATAGGCGAGCGAAAATGGCCGAGGTGTGCCGAATTTCGGAAGTTCCGTGATTTACATGTTCTCAGCATACGGGTCCTAATTCGGTAAATGGTGTTCTTTTTATATTTATTTGTATTTATTCTTTGTAACTTCAACGCAAACTAGGTATGTTTTATTTTCTAAATTTCTAAACATTTACGTACATCTGACTGTTACACTTGTTAATGAAGACATGTTCGTCCTTTTTTTAGGATTGTACATATAAGTAGCCCTAAATACCAGAATTAAATTATTCCAGTGATTTTATTGTTTACTTAATAATTTAAATCAGTCATCTCTAAAATTCTAATAAATATTAAATTTTATTGTTGCGTCGCCCTTTGATGCTTCGCATCAATGCTTTTCTTGTACTGTTAATCAAATGACAATTCGTTATCAAGAGCGAGACATTGTTCATAACCAAAGCTTGCCAATGTTTTATTTGTTTTTTAAATGTTTTACTTGTTCATAAATATACTGACGCTTGTCGCCGAGCAGTTAGAGTCGCCATCTTGTAACTGGTAATGGCCTTACCAAGTAGGTTAGAATACTTGTAACTGGTAATGGTCTTCCAATGTAGGTTGGAATACTTGTAACTGGTAATAGCTTTACCATGTAGGTTGGAATACTTGTAATTGGTAATGGCCTTACCATGTATGATGGAATACTTGTAACTGGTAACGGCCTTACCATGTAGGTTGGAATACTTGTCACTGGTAACGGCTTTACCATGTAGGTTGGAATACTTGTAACTGGCAATGGCCTTACCATGTAGGTTGGAATACTTGTAACTGGTAATAGCCTTACCATGTAGGTTGGAATACTTGTAACTGGTAATGGCCTTACCATGTAGGTTGGAATACTTGTAACTGGTAATGGCCTTACCATGTAGGTTTCAATACTTGTAACTGGTAATGACCTTATCATGTAGTTTGGAATACTTGTAACTGGTAATGGCCTTACCATGTAGGTTGGATTACTTGTAACTGGTATTGGCCTTACCATGAAGGTTGGAATAATTGTAACTGGTAATGGCCTTATCATGGAGGTTGGAATACTTGTAACTGGTAATGGCCTCAACATGTAGGTTGGAATACTTGTAACGGGTAATGTCCTTAACATGTAGGTTGGAATACTTGTAACGGGTAATGGCCTTATCATGTAGGTTTGAATACTTGTACCTGGTAACGGCCTTACCACGTAGGTTGGAATACTTGTAATTGGTAATGGCCTTACCATGTAGGTTGGAATACTTGTAACTGGTAACGGCCTTACCATGTAGGTTGGAGTACTTGTAACTGGCAATGGCCTTATCATGTAAGTTGGAATACTTGTAACTGGTAATGACCTTACCATGTAGGTTGGAATACTTGTAACTGGTAATGGCCTTATCATGGAGCTTGGAATACATGTAACTGGTAATGGCCTTACCATGTAGGTTGAAATACTTGTAACTGGTAATGACCTTACCATGTAGGTTGGATTACTTGTAACTGGTAATGGCCTTACCATGTAGGTTGGAATACTTGTAACTGGTAATGGCCTTATCATGTAGGTTGGAATACTTGTAACTGGTAATGGCCTTACCATGTAGGTTGGAATACTTGAAACTGGTATTGGCCTTACCATGTAGGTTGGAATACTTGTAACTGGTAATGGCCTTACCATGTAGGTTGGAATACTTGTAACTGGTATTGGCCTTACCATGTAGGTTGGAATACTTGTAACTGGTAATGACCTTACCATGTAGGTTGGAATACTTGTAACTGGTAATAGCCTTATCATGTAGGTTGGAAAACTTGTAACTGGTAATGGCCTTACCATGTAGGTTGGAATACTTGTAACTGGTAATGACCTTATCATGTAGGTTGGAATACTTGTAACTGGTAATGACCTTACCATGTAGGTTGGAATACTTGTAACTGGTAATGGCCTTACCATGTAGGTTGGATTACTTGTAACTGGTATTGGCCTTACCATGAAGGTTGGAATAATTGTAACTGGTAATGACCTTACCATGTAGGTTGGAATACTTGTAACTGGTAATGGCCTTATCATGGAGGTTGGAATACTTGTAACTGGCAATGGCCTTACCATGTAGGTTGGAATACTTGTAACTGGTAATGGCCTTACCATGTAGGTTGGATTACTTGTAACTGGTAATGGCCTTATCATGTAGGTTGGAATACCTGTAACTGGTAATGACCTTTTTATGTAGGTTGGAATACTTGTAACTGGTAATGGCCTTACCATGTAGGTTGGAATACTTGTAACTGGTAATGGCCTTACCATGAAGGTTGGAATACTTGTAACTGGTAATGACCTTACAATGTAGGATGGAATACTTGTAACTGGTAATGGCCTTACCATGTAGGTTGGAATACTTATTAAAATATTGGCATGCGAATGCCTTCTGGAGGCTGGCCTGTCGTACCTCGTTGGTTATATACAGGACTTTGTTCCGTGTCATATCTTACAAATAACAGATGGACGTTGCCAATATGAACATAATGTTATCGATGCGATGTCTAAAACTACAAAATGTGATATAGTTATTAAAAAGTAATGCAGACTTTGTCAGTTTCAATGTTATTTATCAATCCACTAGATATATCCTACTAAATACTGCGTTTGGGAATGTAATATGTTTACTTCCGAAATGACGTATGCGACCTGTTACCGTAGTAGCCTCTGCGCATGTCTGTCATCTAGTTGGTTTATATAGTACTATGAGGTCATTAAATGCGCAGTTGCTGTATAAAATCCTGTGTGAACAGTTTAACTTTTCATTTGTGTGCGTAACCGTGTTGCGTATTATTTCTGCCATTCAAAACAAGTGACTAAATCTTTAAAATGGCAACATGTGGACAGGCGGAAAGCTGTTCAGATGAATATATTGAATATCCTTGCTCTGTTTGTGAAAAAAGTAAACAACAATCTGATTCGGGACACTATTGTTTAACCTGCAAGGGCTTCTTGTGTGTGAACTGTCTATCAGGTCATAATAAATACACTACTGATCATCAAGTATTGGCGGTGTCGGAAAAGAAATTTCAACATGTGCTCACCGAGCGATGTGTGAACCATCCGGACGAAGTGATCGAACACTATTGCGGAAATCACGACGCGCTTCTGTGTAACAAATGCGAACGGTCTGGTCACAGGTAAGTTACATTACATGTCAAAATTGTCTCACTATCGTATATTGACACTTTATTGCAAATAAAATGGTTTAACGTGAACAGATACAACGTCATATAACAGTTGCACAATGTTTCTGGCATATGCATATATGCAAGTATATTTCGATAAATATTTTAGCCAAATGGAAAACATTGCAGAATGTTTCAGAGTAGACTCTCTATTTGGAGACGTCTATCGATAAATTTCGAAAACCCGTTGTATTAACTATGGCAATTTCACCCTAAAACCTTTCCAGATTTTTATCCGCATAGAGGATATTAAAATAAATTTAAAATTAATTATTACATATGATCCAGTAGCGAAAAGTTTTTACCCGTGTATATTTTATACTATTTTCAGCAATAAATACTACATTGAAAATAGTTATGATTAATTTTTTATATTTTTTTTTTATTAGGAATATCTAATAATATCCACAAGAAAATCGTCGAAGGTATTGGTAGCTTCGGGATAAGTTTTCTATATCCGATTCTGTTATCATTTTGTACATATTTAAATTGCAAGTAAATGTGTTTATGTGTCGTTTTATGACTTACAATGCTTCCATCTGATTGTTGTAAAGAAATAAACAAAACGTATTTTGATGGTTAACAGTTTCTCTTAAAAAGTATTGTGTAGGCTGAAAACAATTTTCAATACAATGAAGACCTTCTTTCGTGTGTAAATCTGATTTCGGAGCAAAAACGTTAATCTTTGTAACAACAATCATCCTTCCGATAGTAGTTATGCGATTCAGCTGTTAAATTAATATATATATTTGGATCTGACTAGCTGGCAAATTAGTTTTCCAAATATTAAAAAGCGAATATTTTTGGAGAAGGTATATAATTTACTTAAAAAAACACTTTATAATCAACTCTCAACGCATGCCTAAATTAAAATGTACGTGATCATCACCGTTTAAATCAATTTTACAACATTAGTGTTAGCTAAAAAGTCAGTGTACAACTCAATTTGCATTCGCTCATCTTTTAGGCCTTTCTACGGACACGTTTTATGTTTAATTATATAAATTTCAGTTTCCGGGCAAACGCGTTTTTTATTGAAATGAACTATTAAATAATATAAACAAAACTCGTAAATTCTATAACATCGTTAAAAGAAGACACAAAACAAATAAGACATTAATGCGACCTTGTCAACAGCAGCAACAATATTTCCTGCTTCTGCGACCTTTTAACTGAATGACAGTCACATCATCATTACACAAATAAATGAAACATGCCCGCCATTGTGAACCTGTACGCACATGCTGATGGGATGGGATCTGCCGGCATATTTGCCGATACTGTGCAGCGACATTTCTATCATTATAGCACAGGGGCACTTATGAGGTGCCCAGGGACTTAACCCGGCCGGTCCATTATACTGACACCTACGAGTCAGGCGTAATGCTGTCCCCTCAGCCCCGAGCATTAGGAGGGAAGCCACTACTTCCAACTTTAAAGTCCTTGGTTTGACCCAGACGGGGTTTGAACCCGAGACCTCCCGATCCGCAAGCCGGTCGCACATACTGATTAATGTTATAATTATGTAAGAAGACTTATTACATGGTTCTTTAATTTTGATTTTTTTTTCGACCCAAAACAACCGCGAAGACATATATATCATTCGATAAATTGAACTGCATATATTTCCACTTTGACTTAAGCTGTATGTTGGCTAACATATAATATTATATATTTTTCTTACACAATTTTTTAACAAAGACAACAACAAACAAAGTAAAAAAAACATGAGTGTAATGTGTGTCAATCAAAATTGTTTAGATTCGGAATTTTACCTGAGACAATAATGTATAACCACACTAAATTATAAAGTGTAATCAAACATGTTTTTTTATATTTTGTGAAACGATATATTATGGAAAACAACACAGTATCCTTTTACCATTCAATACTTTTCCTTCTATTTATTAATTCAAAATTAAATATCCCTCGCTATTTTAACAGTAATATTTAAATTTGGAAATAAATCAATGTGTACCATTGCATGTTGTCATTAATTCTGTTTTGTCGACTGAAGTTACATTTCTTTGGGTACGTTGATTGCCTATGGGCATGTTTAAAGCATACATCTACAGATCCACCTGCTATTTATATGCATAACATGCATGATAACTAGAACAAAAGGAGGAAGTTAAACAATTCCGTACATTAACTGATGTTCATGAAATGTGCCTGTAGATGCCGATACATGTCTAATTATGTAGTTCTTTAGTAGTATTATAATTTTCTGAAAAGCCTACAACATTTCTTAATTTAGAATATCTCAAGTCCAAAATAAAAAAAAAATAATTAAATTATAACAATCAAACAAGGAAATGTTGAGATACTAAAGTTAACACCAGAAAATAATCGTCAACGGTCGTTTTGTGAACTGGTAAAACTGATGTTATACGAATATCAGGATTTAAATGCTTTTTGCCAATATTTCTTTAAATACACAATCCCATCATCCTCACATACAGGGTTTATTATATACAAATCAGATAACATTGATCTTAAGAAACTATCAAACCAGTTATACAACTATTGCTTGTTATATTATTTTCTTAAACGTAAAAAATTAAGTAAAATCTATTAGATTGTTGATCTAAGTTTCTGATATAATTTCTAAGAAATTGGAAATTTCTTTTGTCGATTTTTAAAACGAATTAAGGGAAACACAAGCCCTTTTCATTGAAACACTACGAAACATTTAATAATAACATAAGAAAGTTCTATCAATCTTACTTGAGATCTATCAATATCAACTGACATTTAATGTATTTCGAATTATTTTATTATTCGATTTAATTTTGATTTTAGAGTATTTAAATTTAGTGGGTTTCCTCGAGTCATCTAAACCCGCCCCTGGCTACATTCTTAAGAAAGATTTGTGAACTTAAGCTAAACAAACCATTGTTACATGAATTGGCTTCACTTTTTACGGTAAATACCATGCAGGCGATATTGTATTATTGTTTACGTAAGGGAACAGCTATGTAGAGCTAAAAGCATGATGTTTACTGTAAGTGTCGTGTTTCAAATAGACTTATCCATTTTGTGATACATATATATAATGTAAGATTTCTTTCTAATCGTCAACACACACACACAACATAATAAACTGGAGCTTCTAGACGATTAGTTAATCATCAGCTTGACCATATGTATTTATGACTTCATTCTTCACGCCCAAATAGTGGCAGAAATATATTGTGATCACTTTTTACATACTTGTGCATATATAATCATATGGTCATTATAAACATGGATTCTAGGTATTTTCGCTGAATAATATCTCCGATCAACGGTACATAATACTTTTCCCAAAATTAAAAAAAATGATTCCCAATTAACGAGCCTAATGTTTTAGCACTAGTCTGAATTTAAAAACACTGGTTTTGTAATTAAGCGTAACAAACTGTTTTTTATTCTAACTGATAAAGATACATACTTAGCTTTGTGCTCTTTCTAGGATGAATCTTAATAATGGAAACCATAGCATTAGCAACCTAGTATTACTAACTGAGCATATGGGAATACACATAATTAGTATGCATCAGTCCAGAACAATAGACTGTCTTCATGATGGTTCAATCGTAAGAAAATATAAAACAGGGATCGTGTGTTCTATGTATCATGTACATACACTGAAGTAAAACCGAAAAGCGACATTTTAAACTTGCTTGCCTCTATTGTTATGCTAGAACTTTCGAGAAATTTAATGTTATTGTACACTGGTGCTTAAATATCAAACAAAAAAATGCGAAAATAAAGAAAAACCATATGTGTTTCATAATCCAATGCTTTAAAATCGTGTTTGATATATTTCTGAATGTATAGGTTCTATTTGTATTTAAAATGTACTTTTCATTATTTAAGGCTATGCAAGGACGTAAAGCAAATCAACGAGGCAGCTGATGAACTCAATGCCGATCTAAAATTTCAAGTAGTACCTGACAAGTTACAGTCTACTTTTAACCGTGTTAATCAGGTCATGACTACTATAGATGCTTACGTGGACAAAGTACAGAAGAAAGGACATACATACCTAAGAGACCTGGACGACCACGAGCAAAAACTTATTGCCAGAATAAGAGAACTGACGGAAATGGGAAGGAAACGTATAAAAAATGCCCAAAACCGACTTATTGCCGCAGCAAATGAGCGTCGCAAGGAGTGTGTAAAAACTAGAGTATCTGTGAGCAAATGTATAGAAGACGTAAAACGGTCACAAAAGCGCAAGGCTCATTTAATTGTTCTTAAGAAGAATGGACATGGGCTTGTAAACGGAGCGAATGATATGTGCATCAAGACTGAGGATTTTATTAGAAACAGGTCGTTCGTCTTTAGGCCAAATACTCAGATAGACGATTCTTTAAAAGCATATAGTTCTTTGGTTACTGAAGTAAAATTGTACAAAAGCAGACTATCTAATGACATTGACCTGAAGATACCAATGGATAAAAAGAACAGTAATATCTTTAGCAGTTGTCGCCTTGACGACGGGACCTTAGTCCTTAGTGATTATGCCAACACAAGGTTAAAGCGTGTGGACCCAACCACCAACAGGGTCACTGGCTACTTGGACTTGAGAAGTAGTCCATGTGGTGTATGCAGAATTGGTCCACAAGAGTTGGCAGTAAGTACTAAACCATGTATTAATGGATATGTTAGAGAGAAGTAATTTAGATAATTAACTGACTCATAAAAGCACGTTAGTAACACACAGTACTTTTAAAATGACACTTATGACTATAAGTTATAAAAAGAAACTTAAGTTATTTTCGTCCAGCTTTTACTGGCTAGGGTTGCAATTAAGGTTTTAAATAAATACAAGAGTAGAGCATCAAAGTCGCCGGAAATAATACATTGCAAAGATAATACAATTTAGTATAGCAGCACTTAGTACTTTTTACACAGTAGTCTTTTTTTATTAAAAAAAAACAGTTTACAAAAAACATAGTGCAGTTTATTGTTAAATTTGTAAGTGTAAACGACACTTTTTTAATTCCAGAGGCAACACCCAATGAACAAATGTTGTACAGAGTCTTAATAAAAATCGCGTTAAATTCTACCGCTCCCATCCTTCTAGTTTACCTATGAAACCTTTTTATCACTTAAATCATCTAAAACAGTCCTTTCAGAATATTCACGATAAATTTGTACTTGTACCTGCAGACAAAGCTTAAAACAACATAAATTTTGTCTGACGACTATATTACATAAATGTACTGAGTGCTGAGTTATCCACTACCAGTTCTTACTCTTGAAGCAACCTTGACTTTCAGACAGTCATTGACAAACATAAACAGATATTTCATAATTTCAATATCAAAATAGAATCAAAGCAGGAAAAACTTCCTTCCTTGTACTCGATTCCTAAGCTTCACAAAACACCATACAGGTCACGATTCATAGCTAATGCCAGCTCTAGCACCACCACTCACATATCTAAACTACTTACGTCTTGCCTTACAGCCTTTCGCAATCACATTGTTAAAAATTTGTGAAAAAGTGTATGAAAATTCAGGAATGTACATTTTTTGGTCTATTAAAAATTCTTCAGAAGTCTAAGACAAGTTTCGTACTTTAAACTTTCATTGCTCTGCAGTTAATACTTACGATTTCTCTACGCTGTACACTTCTTTACCTCATGAATTAATTAAGACCAAATTGATTGCTCTTATTGAGAAAACATTTGCTCGAGTTCAACGTCTATATATTGCATGTCATGAAAGTAATGCATTTTTTACCAACACTTTCTTAGAAAAGTTTACTATGTGGACTTGTACGGATGTTTGTGAAGCTTTACGTTTTCTATTAGACAATATTTATATAAAATGCGTAATTAGTATCCCTATAGGAAACTGTGCACCATTAACTGCAGATTTGTTTTATACTGCTTTGAACGTGATTTCATGTTAACGTTATCCCCTTCAAACCAAAGCCACATTATAGAAGCTTTCAATTTAACGTCACGCTATCTTGACGATATTCTAACTATAGATAATCCTTCCTTTCTCAAATGGTCCATCTGATTTATCCTCCAGTACTTACCCTTAATAAAGCAAATAACTGGCATTTAAATGTAGCATTTCTATACATTGAGATCAATATTTCTAATGACAACGTCTCTACTAAAATCTATGACAAGAGAGGTTAATTCAACTTTAGTATTGTTAATTATCCATACCTTGATGGTGATTCACCCCATGCTACCTCCTATGGTATGTACATAGCACAACTTACAAGGTTTGCACGAGTTTGTACTAAAGTAGAAGACTTCATTGCTAGAAACCGATTTATTTCTTCTAAACTGTTACAGCAAGGCTTTCGTTTTCATAAATTAAGAAAGTCGTTTTCAAAATTCTTTCACCGCAATGGTTTTATTGCTTCTAAGTATAATAGCAGTACGAAAACATTCTGCATTTTATGGAAATGTTTTATACAAGTTAAAGAAGATCAAGGGTCTCAATAACTTTTCTGACCACTTTACAAAACTTATCAGAAAATGTATTGCAGACGGTTACAACCCGGGAATCCTTCGATGTACTGCATTGCTTGCAATTGACCCTTTTACAGTCAAGAACTTGCATTGATTTTAAATTACACGATGACCGGACAGGTCGTTGAGACTTTATGAAAACAGTGACTTAAAGCCATAATTGGACAGTCACTGTTGGATTTCTTGTCTCTTCATCTCTCCAGTCGTGACCTATATAGGTAAGACAACTTGAGCAGTCTCCATACCCTTTACGTGGGATTGCACAGTAGGTATAACATCGGGATTTTTGTACCTTTATCATATCTAATATGTCAACTGCGGATAAATCCTCGGCGTTTATGATATATTTACTTGAATAAACCATATATATATATATATATATATATATATATATATATATATATATATATATATATATATATATATATATATATATATATATATATATATATATATATATATGTATATATATATTCTAGCTGACGTACGGTGTGTTGGTGGTTCTACCCAGATATATGTCTGGGGTCTTCTTCCAACAAAAAGCTGGACGTTGCTATAATGATCATAAATGGTCGCTGCAATGTATTTCGAAAACAAAATAAAACAAACACAAAACAATCAATTAGCAATAAAAATGAATTTTAAACTGTGCAAAAATAATTCACCAGTTATTCTGAAAGGTTAACCGGTTAAATTTGTGAAACCATCAGCACCACTAGTTTCTATGCAATATTGCTTATGTTAAGCTGTAGTTTTTGTGAACATGTACAATCTACAGACTGATATTTAAATAGGAGAGGGCACTTCATAATAATCCGGTGTACAGATTAAATCCCCCCCCCCGGACAGAATCCCCCTATTCATTTTTACATAGGTGGACGAAATCTCCCTGAACCCCTTAATTTTCATACGTGAACGAAATCCCCCCACACCCCCCCATGTTGTTTCTAGGTCGACGAGACCCCTCCCCTCTTCCAATTTCCCTAGGTGGATGAAATCACCCCACACCAATGAATTTTCATAGGTGGGCGAAATCACGACCAATCCGCCACACCCCCCCCCTCCCCACCCCCAATGATGGGGCTAGGTGAACGAAATCCCAAAATTCATGATGTTCCTAGGTGGACAAAATCACAGCCACGAAATCCCACCCCTTTGTAAGTCCCAATGAGCTGAAGTTGTTAACATGTCAGACCCAATAATTTGGTGTTGTTAACATATAAGACCCAATGAATTGCTGTTAACATAAAAGGCCAAACAAGTTGCTAGTGGTAATATATTATCCCCAATAAAGTGATGGTGGTAATATATAAGACGCAATGAGTTGCTGTCGGTAAAATATAACAACACCCAATGAGTTGATGTCGGTAACATATAACGCCCAATGGGTTGATGTCTGTAAATTTTAAGGCCCAATGAGTTGATGTCGGTAACATATAAGGCCCAATGAGTTGATGTCGGTAACATATAAGGCCTAATGTGTTGATGTCAGTTACATTTAAGACCCAATAAGTTAATGTCGGTAACATATAAGGCCCAATGAGTTGATGTCTGTAACATAAGGCCCAATGAGTTGATGTCGGTAACATATAAGGCCCAATGAGTTGATGTCGGTAACATATAAGGCCAAATGTGTTGATGTCAGTTACATTTAAGACCCAATAAGTTAATGTCGGTAACATACAAGGCCCAATGAGTTGATGGCTGTAACACATTAGAACCAATAAGTTGATGTCGGTAACATATAAGACCCAATGTGTAAATGTCAGTACCATTAAAGACCCAATAAGTTGATGTCGGTAACATATAAGGCCCAATGAGTTGATGTCAGTAACATTTAAGACCAAATGAGTTAAAGTCTGTAACATATTAGACCCAATGAGTTGATGTCGGTAACTTATAAGGCCCAATGTGTTGCTGTTGGTAACATATAAGGCCCAATGAGTTGATGTCGGTAACATATAAGACCAAATGAGTTGATGTTGGTAACAAATTAGACCCAATGAGTTTATGTCGGTAACATATAAGGCCCAATGTGTTGATGTTGGTAACATATAAGGCCCAATGAGTTGATTTCGGTAACATGTATGACCCAATGAGTTGATGTCGGTAACATATAAGACCCAAGGACTTGATGTTCGTAACATACAAGGCCCAATGATGTCGATAGGCGTATCAGCAGATGTTTATGGGGTTATCAGACTGTATGTGTTGATGTTATTAAATTCACAACAATACATGTTGGTGGACTTATCAGACTGCATTTTCTGATGTTCTTGAAGCATCTTGCCTTATGCGTGCATTGGGCTTCTCAGGCTGTGTGTGTTGATGTTATTAAACATCGAACCCTATGTATGGATGGGTTTGAGAACCCCAGTCGGTCCATATTGCTAATTTACCGTTCTAAGGGGGTAACTGTCGGTATTTTTGTTAAATAACTCCATCACAGATTTGTTTGTACTTTTACATTTGGCTTGCTTATGAATACCTTTGTCCTGCCGTCGGCTTGCGGATCGGGAGGTCGTGGGTTCGAACCCCGGCCGGGTCAAAGCAAAGACTTTAAAGTTGGTAGTAGTGGCTTCCCTCCTAACGCTCGGGGCTGAGTGGACAGCATTACGCCTGACTCGTCGGTGTCAGTATAATGAACCGGCCGGGTTCAGTCCCCAGGCACCTCATAAGTGTCCCTGTGCTATAATGACAGAAATGTCGCCAGGGATCGAACCCACGACCTCCCGATCCGCAAGCCGACTCCCTACCACCTGAGCTACTGCGGCCGGTTAATGCCAGATTGTATAATATGGCATAGATTTATAGGCTTTGTAACAGGTAAACACAGAAAAATGAAAGTAATAGAACTAGAAGGTAACAAAAAAGATACAAACAACAAATTAAATGCAGAAAAATCACAACAGTATAGTGCGATGTCCCCAGTTAATTCAGCGGATTATGACGATTTACAAATGTATTTAGGTTGGTTGTACCTCCACTATACTTACATTCGCATAAAAAAGTCGACAAAATGTGACACCTGCAACAATTTTATTTGTTGATCCAACATCCTTTAACCAGAAGTGGTCCACCATATATATATATATATATATATATATATATATATATATATATATATATATATATATATATATATATATATATATATATATATACATATATATGCTAAAATGTTGTCGCCTTGTTTAAAACGTGTTTCTGCCACAGATGACTTGACACAGTTTAAAATTTCAAGCGTTATTTATGAATTGTTTTTAACAAAGTAGCTCTATTCATATAGCAACAATAACCGACTTAAGAATATAGATGTCATCTTCATAATTTTAATCACTTTGGATCGTTTTATACGTTTGTTTACAATTCAATTGTGTCAGAACGCCGCTAGTGAAAGCGTGATGCAAGTTTCCTTCAACAAGACGAGAGCAACAACGAACATTAGCCACATATAAACACATCAACATGTATATTGTTCATCTGTTGTTCATGTTTATGTTACAGGTAGCTGACGGGTCAAATATTATCCACATTCTATCCACCGTGAAGGGTCTGACACCGAGCAGGACGGTTGACATGGGCCAGAAGACATTCACACTTGCCTGTCATGGTGGAGAGTTGTTTGCTGGGACCTGGAATAGCCTGAGGATCCACGACATGTCCGGTAAGATAATTACGGACATCAGCCGGAACGCCGACGGTCAGTCAATTTTCTCTAGGATCACCGCCATCGCCGTGAACCAGGCCGGTGATCGTGTGTTTGTCAGTGACTTGGACAATGGTTTGGTGTGTATGTCCCGGGACAGTCGGGTCGTGTTCCGTCTCTCCGATGACGACATGGGTCTGAATAAAGCCTGTGGTGTGACCACTGACAACCAGGGTTGTGTGATAGTGGCCCGACTGAGGTCACACAACGTGGTCCAGGTGACTGATCAGGGGCAGGTTGTGGGAGAGATATTGGCCGAGGAAGATGGGATCTGTGTACCACAATGTTTATATTACCACGTCGACGGAAGGAAACTCTACGTTGGAGGGTTGACGTCACGGCTGCTGGGATTCGAGTTGTTGTGAAGAATCGACGTTAAGCAGCCATACAACAATGGATTATTTAGGTATGTTGATTAGTTATATTTATTGAAACATATTAGATTATTTATACACAGAATGATAGATTTAATAGTGTTGTATTTTATTTCATTTTAATGCGTTAGGAAATATTTATTTACATTTTTTGTAATGTATCACAACGCGACATTTGGAGTTCCAAAGTTGAAAACTCAATTTCATCACAAACATTATTATAAATCCATTTATCTACCTTGTAGTAGATATTTAGAACTAATGAAACATATACACTAAAAGTTGTCAGACTTTTCTGGACACCGCTATTTGTCATTTTTCGTTATTTTTGGTTAAAGTTGGCGTTGTGTAACCGTGAACTGGTACGAGTTACTTCCCTTCGTAGTTTTTTGTTTTGTAACAAAAATGTCAGTATACTGTGGTGGAAATAAAACAAACATGGATGGATTTAACCGTGATTAATTAAATGTAAGTGTGATTTTTTACAGAGATTGTTTATTTAATTAAGTCGATAAATTCCACAATATGTAGATGGAATATTTGGTGTAAAGTAAACAAATTACTTAACCGGAAATCCAAATGTTTTGCAATAAGCCTAGAGTTCGGAGTTGTATATATTTCGGATATTTAAGCAATGGACACTTCTGTTGATAGTGAAATTGTGATGAATCTAGTAGTGATAGAGAATATATCGGAAAAATGACAAACAAGACAACAATAAATCAACAAAGTCCTCAATATATAATGAGACTGTGTTCATATCTTCTACTTGCTACATTAAACGGTTATATACAATACATAATAACAAAATTCATTCATTTCTGTATACAATCAGAAAATATTTAAAAGTTTTAAAGTTACAGCATTTATAAGAAGGTCATGTTTATTATTATTATATCACCTGATAGTGTCACACTTAATACTGAATTTGTCATACTTTATTGGTCTTCATTTGGCTTTGTAACACACTTTCGGTTCACCAAGTCAATTGTCAATGTAATCTTATATTACACTTTGACCTGATAATATGATATTAGTTTGTCGTGTTCCGTAAATAACTTCAAATTTGTCAAAACAGTATTTTAAATTAAATCAACACAGCTATGTACAGCATATATGGATCACATCACAACTAGGGCTGTCGTGGTATACCGCTATATTGCGATACAGGGTAATGGCAATACAGTACCAAAATATTTTTTATACTTTGGATGTCGCTACTATTTTGCGCATCCAGAGTCAAAGATATTCCTATTTATGAAAAATAATCGCTGATAACTAACTAAAATGTTTTCTGAAGTCGAATTCATGTCAGTGGAATTCATTCTGAACAGCCGGGGAGATTTGCGTTTGTGATATTCCTTACAATACAATTTTTATAAGGCATTGACTTTTAATTTGAAATTTAATTTCTACATTCAAGAAAACAATTTTGCATAGAAACACTATCCTTTTGGGCATAAAATTCACTAGAATTAGCCTCTTGTTATGAGATAGTTTGTTGCAGAGTACTTTTAACATAATAATTCCCTATTGTTTGGCAACATAATCAAACACTACCGTTGTAAATTGTAAACAATATGGCCGAGCTGATTGGCTTTTTAGAAATATCGCCGAATTGAATGTGTCCTTTTTTAATTTCACCAAATGTAATAACAACAAAGGCGTGTGGAGTCCCTTCTGGGTAAAAGAGGACAGATCAACAGAGAAAATTGTTAAGGGCTCCGTATTTTGATGACATGTTGATGCTCTTATTAGATACAATGTAGGTACAAACAGTCTAAAAAAAACACTGTAAATAGTCATACCTCTGATACAGTTGAAACGTGTCATTACACAATAATGAATTTTGCGGATGATTTTTTTTTTTTTTTTATTGTTTGTGCTTTGCGACCTTCTATTCTTATTACTTTCTTGTTCCTGTGTTTACATCTTATAAAGCTATGTCATATTTTGTTGAGGCATTTGTTGTTAATGCTGCTCATTTCATTGAGTGATATAGCTCCTTATAGTAGTTTGATCAAATATGGCAATATATTGTAGTACGTATTGCAACACGCTCGATACGTATCGCAATATATCATGGTACGCTGCAAGCGTATCGTGACAGCTCTAATTACAACACTGTAAATTGAATGGCTTATATGTGTGTTTAATCGGTTGACATAAATGTGTAAAATACATGCCTATTACCTGTCTAAGTGAAGTTAAACTATTGAATAATAAATTGATCTGTTAAGTCAAATTATGTCAATAAAATAATATAATGTAAAAAACACACGTTTTTATACATTTTTGATTATTGTCCCTCCAAAGCCTGGTAACTAGCATAGTAGCCACATGGTATTGGAACAGTTAAAAGTGCATTCTATCTTACTACTTAGTATGCTGGTGTGAATCACTCTTTCAATGACTCATTGATCAACAGTATTAATTTTACAGTAACATGTAATTGGCACATTATGTTATGACCATCTGTTTTTATCAGTGGAAATACAAATAAAGCCCGGCCCGGTCAATCGTGCTATTCTTTAAATTAAGTTGTTTCATTCTATTATACTCAACATTATTATAACAATATATTTTTTAAGCGTTGTGCAGCTGGCATCTCTACAATTAAATTTTGATATAAATATTGAATATGGAAGGCTTTACAACATGTTTAACTTCAACAAAAAATAAAGCTCTGGTTGTTATGTTTTGGCACACTTCAACAACAAAAGACACAAACAATGTTTCAACAAGTGAAATGAAGATTGTGTTAAAGTTCTGTGAAATGAATGAACATGTGTTGTGTGACCTTAGCAACTGATCTGTCACTCCAATTATCAGCCACAACAGTGACCACACATGCTGTCTCAAGTGAGTTTGTTTTGACCAACTTACAAACAATAACATAGGCTTTCTATTAAAAATGTTTTAATTTAAATGTCACACAAAGTCATAATATATTATAAAGTTTGTTTATATATGTTTGTACAACTTTGGCAAATAGTACAGATCCAAATCAGCTAGTTTTGGATGGGTCAGTCCCATCAGTATATGTACGTATTTATGCAACCAGGGCAAATAGTTTAGACCCAAATCAGCCAGCTTTTTGTTGGGGCGGTCCCATCAGGATATACCCGTATTTATACAACACTGGCAAATAGTATAGACCCAAATCAGCCAGATTTTCGCTGGGGTAGTCCCATCAGGATATGCCCTTATTTATATAACCACGGCAAATAGTATAGACCCAAATCAGCCAGCTTTTGGTTGGGACAGTCCCATCAGAATATGCCTTTATTTATACAACCACGGCAAATAGTATAGACCCAAATCAGCCAGCTTTTAGTTCGGTCAGTTCTATCAGAATATGCCCTTATTCATACAACCAAGGCAAATAGTATAGACCCAAATCAGTCAGTTTTTGGTCCGGACAGTCCCATCAGGATATGCCCGTATTTATATAACCAAGGCAAATAGTATAGACCCAAGTCAGCCAGCTTTTCGTTCGGACAGTCCCATCAGGATATGCTCTTATTTATACAACCATGACGAATAATATAGCCCAAATCAGCCAGATTTTGGTTCGGCAGTCCCATAAGGATATGCCTGTTTTTATACAACACTGGCAAATAGTATAGACCCAAATCAGCCAGCTTTTCGTTGAGTCAATCCCATCAGGATATGCCGTATTTTTATACAACCATGGCAAAAATTCTAGACCCAAATCAGCCAGCTTTTGGTTCAGACTTTCCCATCAGGATATGCCCGTATTTATATAACCAAGGCAGATAGTATAGACCCAAATCAGGCAACTGTTGGTTGGTTCAATCCCATCAGAATATGCCCTTATTTATATAACCACGGCAAATAGTATAGACACAAACCAGCCAGCTTTTGGTTGGGTCAGTCCCATCATAATATGCCCTTATTTGTACAACCACGACTAATAATAGAGATCCAAATCAGCCAGCTCTTGGTTGGGGCAGGCCCATCAGGATATGCCCTTATTCATACAACCAGGGCAAACAGTATAGATCCAAATCAGCCAGCTATTGCTTCGGACAGTTCATCAGGATATTTCCGTATTTATTTTACCAAGGCAAATAGTATAGACCCAAATCAGCCAGCTTTTGGTTCGGACAGTCCCATCAGGATATGCCCGTATGTATACAACACTGGCAAATAGTATAGACCCAAATCAGCCAGCTTTTGGTTCAGACAGTCCCATCAGGATAATATGCCTGTATTTATACAACACTGGCAAATAGTATCAGGATATGCCCGTAATTATACAACCATAGCAAATAGTCTAGACCCAAATCAGTCAGCTTTTGGTTGGGTCATTCTCATCAGAATATGCCTTTATTTATATAACCACGGCAAATAGTATAGACCCAAATCAGCCAGCTTTTGGTTGAGTCAGTCCTATCAGGATATGCCTGTATTTATACAACCATGGCAAATAGTATAAACCCAAATCAGCCAGCTTTTGGTTGGGTCAGTACCATCAGATTATGCCCTTATTTATACAACCACGACAGATAGTATAGACCCAAATCAGGGAGATTTGGTTGGGGCAGTCCCATCAGGATATGGCGTATTTAGACAAACACGGCGAATTATCGAGACCCTAATCAGCCAGCTTTTGGTTAGGTCAGTCCCATTAGGATATGCAGTATTTAAACAACGATGGCAAATAGTCTAGACCCAAACCAGCCAGGATTTGGTTGGGTCAGTCCCATCAGAATATGCCCTTTTTATACAACCACGGCAGATAGTATAGGCCCAAATCAGCTAGCTTTTGGTTGGGGCAATCCCATAAGGATATGCCGTATTTTTACAACCATGTCAAATATTCTCGACCAAAATCAGCCAGCTTTTGATTGGGTCAGTCCCATCAGAATATGCCCTTATTTATATCACCATCGCAGATAGTATAGACCTAAATCAGCCAGCTTTTGGTTGGGTCAGTCCCCTCAGAATATGCCTTTATTTATAAAACCATGGCAAATTGTATAGACCCAAATTAGCCAGCTTTGGTTAGGACTGTCCCATCAGGATATGCCCGTATTTATATAACCAAGGCAAATAGTATAGACCCAAATCAGGCAACTTTGGTTGGTTAAATCCCATCAGGATATGCCCTTATTTATATAACCACGGCAAATAGTATAGACCCAAATCAGCCAGCTTTTGGTTGGGTCAGTCCCATCAGAATATGCCATTATTTATACAACCATGACAAATAATAGAGACCCAAATCAGCCAGCATTTAGTTGGGTCAGTCCCATCAGAATATGCCCTTATTCATACAACCACGGCAAAAAGTATAGACCCAAATCAGCCAGCTTTTGGTTCGGACAGTCCCATGAGGATATGCCCGTATTTGTATACCCAAGGGGAATAGTATAGACCCAAATCAGCCAGCTTTTGCTTTGGACAGTCCCATTAGGATATGCCCGTATTTATATAACCAAGGCAAATAGTATAGACCCAAATCAGCCAGCTTTTGGTTCGGACAGTCCCATCAGGATATGCCCGTATTTATACGTCCATGCCAAATAATATAGCCCGAAACAGCCAGCCTTTGCTTCGGCAGTCCCATCAAGATATGCCTGTATTTATACAACACTGGCAAATAGTATCAGAATATGCCCGTATTTATACAACCATAGCAAATAGTCTAGACCCAAATCAGTCAGCTTTTGCTTGAGTCAGTCCCATCAGAATATGCCCTTATTTATACAACCACGGCAAATAGTATAGACACAAATCAGCCAGCTTTTGGTTCGGACAGTCCCATTAGGATATGACGTATTTATACAACCATGGCAAATAGTATAGACGCAAATCACCCAGCTTTTGGTTGAGTCAGTCACATCAGGATATGCAGTATCTACACAACCATGGCAAATGGTATAGACCCAAAACAGCCAGCTATAGGTTAGATCAGTCCCATCAGGAAATGTCGTATTTATACAACCATGGCTAATAGTCTAAACCCAAATCAGTCAGCTTTTGGTTGGGTCAGTCCCATCAGAATATGCCCTTATTTATACAACTACGGCAAATAGTACAGACACAAATCAGCCAGCTTTTGGTTCGGACAGTCCCATTAGGATATGCCCGTATTTATACAACAATGGCAAATAGTATAGACGCAAATCACCCAGCTTTTGGTTGAGTCAGTCACATCAGTATATGCAGTATTTATACAACCATGGCAAATAGTATAGACTCAAATCAGCCAGCTTTTGATTGGATCAAGACCTTCAGAATATGCCCTTATTTATATTACCACGGCAGATAGTATAGACTCAAATCAGTCTGGCTTTGGTTAGGGAAGTCCTATCAGGATATGCACGTACTTATACAACCATGGAAAATAGTACAGATCAAAATCACCCATCTCTTGCTTGGGGCAGTCCCATCAGGATATGCACGTATTTATACAACCACGGCAAATAGTATAGATCCAAATCACCATTTTTTGATTGGGCAGTCCTATCAGGATATGCACGTATTTATACAACCATGGCAAATAGTAAAGATCCAAATCACCCAGCTCTTGATTCGGGCAGTCCCATCAGGATATGTACGTATTTATATAACTTCGTCAAATAACATAGATCCAAATCAGCCAGCTATTTGTAGGGGCATTCCCATCAGGATATGTACGTATTTATACAACTTGGCAAATAGTTTAGGTCCAAATCAACCAGCTTCTGACTGTGTTCAATTTGATCATGATCTTGATGTATTGATACAGCTTAATCAAATAGTATAAATCCAAATCAGCCAGCTTCTGGCTAAAACAGTCTGATCATTATCTGCATGTATTTATACAACATTGGCAAATAGTTTAGATCCAAATTAGTCATCCCATGGCTTTGGGCAGTCTGATCATTATCTACATATATTTATACAACTGTGGCACATGGTATAGATCCAAATCAGCCAGGTCTGATCAGGATCTACATGTATTCATACAGCTGTGGCACATAGTATAGACCCAAATCAACCAGCTCCTGACTGGGACAGTCTGATCATGATCTACATGTATTCATACAACATTGGCACATAGTATAGACCCAAATCAACCAGCTCCTGACTGGGACAGTCTGATCATGATCTACATGTATTTATACAACAGTGGCACATAGTATGGACCCAAATCAACAAGCTCCTGGCTGGGGCAGTCTGATCATGATCTACATGTATTTATACAACAGTGGCACATAGTATAGACCCAAATCAACCAGCTCCTGACTGGGACAGTCTGATCAGGATCTACATGTATTCATACAACAGTGGCACATAGTATAGACCCAAATCAACCAGCTCCTGACTGGGACAGTCTGATCATGATCTACATGTATTCATACAACATTGGCACATAGTATAGACCCAAATCAACCAGCTCCTGACTGGGACAGTCTGATCATGATCTACATGTATTTATACAACAGTGGCATATAGTATGACCCAAATCAACAAGCTCCTGGCTGGGCAGTCTGATCATGATCTACATGTATTCATACAACAGTGGCACATAGTATGGGCCCAAATCAACCAGCTCCTGACGGGACAGTCTGATCAGGATCTACATGTATTCATCAACAGTGGCACATAGTATAGACCCAAATCAACCAGCTCCTGACTGGGACAGTCTGATCAGGATCTACATGTATTCATACAACAGTGACACATAGTATAGACCCAAATCAACCAGCTCCTGACTGGGACAGTCTGATCATGATCTACATGTATTCATACAACAGTGGCACATAGTATGGACCCAAATCAACAAGCTCCTGACTGGGACAGTCTGATCATGATCTACATGTATTCATACAACAGTGGCACATAGTATAGACCCAAATCAACCAGCTCCTGACTGGGACAGTCTGATCAGGATCTACATGTATTCATACAACAGTGACACATAGTATAGACCCAAATCAACCAGCTCCTGACTGGGACAGTCTGATCATGATCTACATGTATTCATACAACAGTGACATAGTAGATAGGGCATCTGATCATGATCTACATGTATTCATACAACTGTGATAAAATTGTATAGACCCAAATCAACAAGCTCCTGGCTGGGGCAGCCTGATCACGATCTACATGTTTTTATACAACTTTGGCACATAGTATAGATTCAAATCTGCCAGCTCCTGGCTGTGAACATTCTAATCATGATCTACAAGTATTTATAAAACATTGGCAAATAGTATAGACCCAAATCAACCAGCAACTGGCTGGGGCAGTCTGATCCTTATCTGCACATATTTATACAACATTGGCAAATAGTACAGATCCAAAAAGCCACCAACTGGCTGTGGGCAGTCTGATCATGATCAACATATATTTATTCAACTGTGGCACTTGGTATAGTCCCAAATCATCCAGGTCTGATCACGATCTACACTTACTGTTTGCTGATATTTTAGCATTAAATCTAGGCTCGTTACATACCTATGTAAGAATATGTGAAGAAAAAAGTATGTTATTGATACATGTAACAAGCTAAGGGTTAATTTAGTTTTTGTTATTGTTATTGTTTTATTGTTGTTGTTGTTGTTGTTTATATCACAGCAAATCCTGATGACACAGAAAAATAGCATGTATATGTAGCTAGTTAGCTCTAACTAGGTTGTTTACATAATACCAGAAGTAGAACCCGTGACATGAAGCTTATTTGATATTTTAAAGTAGTTACTTTTCTCTGTGACTGTATTTTAAACTGATGACAATTTAAGGTTAATTTGCATCAGTGTAGTCACTCCAGATTTTAGGAAAATTTAAATTCTACACTCCTATGCTTATTAATGGACTGATTCCACCTTGGCTAGAACTGCTTATGTAACATTAGTACGGAGAAAATCATTTAGCCAGTACTCGAACACTGGACCCTTAGCTGAACAGTCCCCAGGAGAATGCTAGATACCGACTAAATTAATGGGGCCGCTTACACCTTATCTCCCAATCACCTGGTTACATAGACCCCATACATGTGACACAGTGTTTAAAAAATGTGCAGGAAGTTCTCGAAACTGAAATCTTCTCTTCCTTGTTGACTAATACCTAATGATCTAATGCGACCAATTACAAATTATCTCCTTATCCATCCGCAACACTTATGTTATAATCTGTAGTTTCACTTTGCAACTATTACAGATAATATTGTTAATTTGTATACATTTTCTTTCAGATAGACATTTCTGATGGATTATTCGCAATTATTTCTCTGTTATGAATATTAATTGGATCTTTTATCATAAGTTTATTGTAACATTGTCTACTTCTTTTGTTACTGACCATGTTGATTAATGAACTAATTCATTGATTGTTGCATATCATTTAACACTTGTTTCATTTGTTAATAACCATGTTTCATTATTCAGACATCTTCTTACATTGGCATGCAAAGGTGCATAACCACTTCAGCAGCAAATAGTGCAGATCCTGATTAAACAGCTTCCATCAGGGATCTTGGCAGATCTGGATGGATACTATTTGCCCAAGTCATATAAATATGTGTTTACTATTAGCAAGCTCATGGTTAAAGGTTGTATTCTTTAAATAGTTTAGTGATGTGTTTTTTTTTTTCTCCCATCAGAACTTATAGTAATATATATCCTCGTTGGTCTACTCAGGCATTGGTCTGTGGTCTTCCTCCACCAAATAGCTGTACATCGCTACGTTGATCACAATTGGTCACTGCAATGTATTTCCAAAAACAAACAAATAAAACACCAGCAAAAACAACAATTTTTTTCTTAGGATGGGGTTATTCCTCGATTTATAATAGAAGGTTCTTGTCCACAATGCCATGTAATGGTTATTGTCCACATGTGCACATTTTTCTAGTTGGTGGTGGTGTATTCATCCAAGAAGGATGTATCGACATCCATCCTTAAAGTGTTGGGGTAGTCTATATGCACATTTTACCTGGTGGTATGTGGGGGTATCCATAAGGATGGTATATGTCCATCCAGCTATGTGTTGGGGTAGTTCTCTGTGTATGCACATTTTACCTGGCGGTAGGTGGGAGTATCCATAAGGATTTTATATGTCCACCCAGCATTATGTGTTAGGGTACTCCTCTGTATATGCACATTTTACCTTGAGGGAGGTGGGGGTATGAGTAAGGACTTTATATGTCCACCAAGCCATATGTATTGTGGTAGTCCTCTGTATTTGCACATTTTACCGGGTGGTAGGTCGGAGTATCCATAAGGATTTTATATGTCCACCTAGTTATTTGTGACAGGGTAGTACTCTGTATATGCACATTTTACCTTGAGGGAGGTGGGGTATTCATAAGGACAGTATATGTCCACCCATATGTGTTAGGGTAGTCCTCTGTATATGCACCTTTTACCTGGTGGTAGGTGGGGGTATCCATAAGGATTTTATATGTCCACCCAGCTATGTGTTGTGGTAGTCCTCTGTATATGAACATTTTACCTGGTGGGAGGTTGGGGTATTAATAAGGACGGTATATGTCCACCCAGCTATATGTGTTGTGGTAGTCCTCTGTATATGAACATTTTACCTGGTGGGACGTTGGGGTATCCATAAGGACAATATTTTTCCACCCAGCCATATATGTTGGGGTAGTCCTCTGTATATGAACATTTTACCTGGCGGGAGGCTGGGGTATGCATAAGGACTTTATATGTCCACAGAGCCATATGTGTTAGGGATAATTGTACACATATGCACAATTTACTGTTTTTGTTAGCTCACCTGGGCACAACGTGCTTAAGGTGATCTAATCTGATAGTCCTTCCTCTGCCTTCTGTCATGCAGCATTTGCTGAACATACTGCTGGCTCGAGTTTTTTTCAGATCTTATCAAAATTAGTCAGTATATTTGTCTGCAAGAAAACGTGGATGAATTAATAATTGGGAAATGTGGGGTCAAAAGCTAGGACATGGGTAAAATTAAAAAAAAATAAAAAATAAATTGAAAACAAGCTACAGACCACATTTATGACCCTAGTCTGTGTTGCCTCAAGTCAAACACATTGTAGGTAATATTTTCAATTTAAAATAGAGTTGTACAAAGATGTCATGCAAACGTGAGGTAAACACAGCCTTAAAGAGATAGAAAAGAAATGTTGCCAAACTCACTTCATTTACAGTGCGTATTTGGTAATTATCGTGTTTTGAATAGGAATACGGTTATATCTTACAGGTTAGCCACCAGTTCATCATCTCTTGATACAGAAACAGCGATAAGGAAACTAAACCAGCCGATACACTTAAGAAATCAACTTGCCAACTCATCATGTCTGAACAACTGCCATAATCATAATGAGCAACATAATCTACTTCATTACTAGTATCCTGACTCCATCAGTGTCTTCCCAAAAAGCGGACATGCTCAACATCATTCACCATTTTATGTTCTGACATCCGGCTTCAAGCCGTCTTAGCCTATTAGGTGGATTGACAGATCATGATCAACTTTATTCTCTTCTCCATATCTTACCTTCCTGCCTGCCCTTGGTATCCTGCGTGGAAGACTGACATAGTATGACCAATTGCATTATCGACTCAATAACAGTATTGTATCAACTACCAGCCTTCTGCAGGATGAACTGGCGAATCATGGTGAACATCTACGTTTACTTGAAAATCAGCAGCCAGTTCAAGACCAACACACTCTACTCTTCATATTAACACCCTGTCTACATATGGTTTACCCTGCAAGGCGGATTTAAATATGACCAGAATCATTTTGCATTCTCCATCTTCACACCGTGCCTTCATTATGACTGTGCTACTGGTGGAAGGCTAGACTTAAGGTTGATGTCATACTCCTGACATCATGTGCTGCTTCACCTCGACCATACCCCAAATCCATGTTATGATGCAAGGCGAACGAAGATGAACAAACTCTCCCAGTACCAAATTTTGTCATATGAAGAGACCTATACATTCATATGGTATGTCTCCTTGACCCTCCTGTCAGTACGCGGTCGCCGACTTTGAAACCTGCAAGTCTTGGGACTACAAATGCCCTGTCTAAGCCTAATATAACAAGACCATTTTCAGTGAAACTCAAGATGTCAGTCTTCACTATATCTCTCTTGGACCGGTTTAACCTAGGGTTACTATCCAAAACGTCCCGAAGATTCAGGGAAAATAGTCTCCGAGCCTCCAATTTACTAACATCCAGCTTCAGTTTTCGACACCATATACTATCCATGCATGAATATGGATGACCCCGTGCTACACTGTACATAAGACAGCATTGTAATGCAGTAACATCATCAAACTGCACGTTATCTACTGGCACCCAGCTGTAATCTGCGTATCCTCCGTCCTGTTCAGAGTCTGTCGTTATGTCAACAGCAAACCTCAATCCGTGTTCTGCTTCAGTTCATCAGTTTCAGCGTACAACAGCCTTTCTAGAAAAGCTATACACGTAAGTCATGTTTTTAAAATAAATCGAAGCAACCAGTTAAGATCATCACAAGGACAGACAGTTAGTTATAGTGAAGGAAGAACCATGACAATAATACAGGTAGAACCACCGGCACAGTCTTTTATTACCTTTTGTTTCACTTGAAAGTGTGTATCGAACTGGTTGTTGTTGTTGTTGTTTTGTAAGACATGGCAATATTTCTAAATGTGCTTCTTTAAATATATTCGAAGAACATTTGTAAATATAATACAGTCGTGCTTTATGTTTCTACTTCAGGCTGAAGACAGCATCTGAGATAAGACAAACCAGGAAAGAGTCATTTGCTAAAAAGGTAAAACATGCCTAGTTACTTAACAATTAAGCGCAATAATATTGTTAAAGCTTAAAATTAAAAAAAATGCATGTATTTATACAACTGTGGTTAATAGTATAGGTCCAAATCAGCTATGTCCTGGCTGGGGCAGTCTGGTCATGATCTGCAAGTATTTATACAACTAAGGCAAGAATATAGATCCAAGTCAGCCAGTTCCTGGCTAGGGCAGTCTGGTCATGATCTGCATGTATTTATACAACTGTGGCAAACATATAGATCCAAATCAGCCATCACCTAGCCAGGGCAGTCTGATCATTATATGCATGTATTTATACAACTGAGGCAGAAAATGTAGATCAAAATTAGCCAGCTCCTGGCTGTGGACAGTCTGATCATGATCTGCAAGTATTGAAAAATCATTGGAAAATAGAACAGATCCAAATCAGCCAGCTCCTTGCTATGGGCAGTCTGATCATGATCTGCAAGTATTAATACAACATTGGCAAATAGTATAGATCGTAATTAGCCAGCCCTTGACTGTGGTTAGTCTGATCATGATCAGCATGTATTTATACAACTTAGGCAAATAGTATAGATCCAAATCAGCCAGCTTTTTGCTGGATCAGTCTGAAAATTATATCCATGTATTTATACAGTATAGGCAAAAAGTATAGATCTAAATTTCACCAAGCTTCTAGCTGTAACAGTCTGATCATGATCTGCACATATTTATACAAAATTGGCAAATAGTACAGATCCAAATTAGCCATCACCTGGCTGTGTGCAGTATGATCATGATCTACATGTACAACTGTGGTACATAGTATAGACCCTAATCAACCAGCTCCTGGCTCGAGTAGTCGGATCATGATCTGCACTTACTGTTTGCTGAATTTTTAGCATTTAATCTAGGCTCGTTACATACCTATGTACGAATATGAAAAGAAAAAAGTCTGTTTTTAATACATGTAACAAGCTAAGGGTTAATTTTGTTGTTGTTCTTTTTGTTGTGTTGTGTTGTTGTTGTTGTTGTTGTTTATATCAAGGCGGATTTAAGTATGACCAGTATCATTTTGCATTCTCCATCTTCACACCGTGCCTTCATCATGTCTGTGCTACAAAGGAAGGCAGATTTAAGTTGATGTCATACTCCACCCATCATGTGCTGCTTCACCTCGACCAGACCCCAAATTCATGTTATGATGCGAGGCAAACGAGGATGAACATACTCTCCAAGTCCCCGAACATACTCTTCCAGTACCCGCCCTAACTTTATCATATAATAGGACTAGGAATTCATACGACATGTCTCCATGTCCCTCCTATCAATACCCGGTCGCCGACTTTGAAACCTGCAAGGCTTAGGACTACAACTGCAGGGCCCGTCGAAGCCGCATATAACAATACCAGCCCGTAGTCCTTTTCACCGTGCAAGTCAAACTTAAGATTCAGCGATGTCAATCTTCAGTATGTGTCTCTTGGACCCCTCTAACCTAGGATTACTATTCAAAACGTCCCGAAGATTCAGGGAAAACACGAGTCTCAAATCTACTAACGTCCAGCTTCAGTCTTCGACATCCTATACTATCCATGCATGAATATGGATACCTAAGACAGCAATGACATGCAGTAACAACATCAGCCTGCACTTTAACTACTGGCATCCAGCTGTAATTTGTGTATACTCCGTCCTGTTTAGAGTCTCTCGTTTTGTCAACAACAAAACTCACTGCGTGTTTTGCTCCAATTCACCAGTATCAACGTACAGCAGCCTTCCTAGAATAGCAATACACGTAAGTCATGTTTTAAAATAAATCGAAGCAACCAATTAACACGGACGTGCAGTTAATAAAAGTGGAGGAAGAATCCTAACAAATACACAGGTAGAACCACCGGCACTGTCTTTTATTACCTTTGTTTCACTTGAAACTGTGTATCGAACTGGTTGTTGTTGTTGTTGTTTTGTAACAAATAACAATATGTACGAATGTGTTTATGTTCAAATATATTCGAAGAATATTTGTAAATATAATACATTCATGCTTTAACTTACTTCTTCAGACAGAATTGAAGACAACCACTGAGATCAGACAAACCAGGAAAGAGTCATTTGCTAAAAAAGGTAAAATATGCCTAGTTACTTAACAATTCAAAGCAAAGAAATATTGTTTGAAATCAAAAACGCTACAGAAACGTAATGTTTGTTGTCATTTATTCATGTACGATCCAGTTCTGATATGCTTGTTTGAGAATGATTTATTGATCAACGGCAAGAAGGTTGGTCAAGAGGGCAAAATACAGTTTTCTTTGTATGTAGGTTTATTTATGTAGGCAATTTGTAGTCTTTAATGTATCTGTGTCGATGTTAAGACAAGTGTATTATTTTATGTTAATTATGTGTCATATGGTTTAAAGGTGGTATCGGACAGTTTGTCCATATCATATACATAGTACCACTGCTTTGGGGACTTTGGGAATACATTTTTGTACAAAATTTATACTTTAGTCTTAATAAATACCATTTTGAACATTAATTGAATTGTTAGACGGAACTAAAAGTACCCTGCATGTGTATTCCTTCCAACTGTATAAAAATCAATAGCGGTCTCTGCTAAAAATAGATATCTTAGTCAGAGGCGACTACCCGGATGACGTGATCGCAAAAATTCGTGGTCATGTGGCTTTCTGAGTTTTAAAATAGATATCTGCAACTTGCCTCAGATAGGAAATACCTGTTTGCAATGACAGCTGATGATTTATGCTTCACGGTTCACACAGATCTAGGATATCATTAAACAGTATTTTGCAATTTTCAGGTAACAATGACATATTTGGTTATTTGAGAAAACCAGCCTACATGTAGTATACTAGAACAAAATCACTTTCTTTAAGCTCTTTAAGCCAGTGTCTATAGGAACTTAATTATGTTTTTCTCACAACAACACCAGATTCAGTCGCCGGCCTGCATGTGTCAACCTAAATCATATCCAGATCCAGGCAGCGGCCTAGACAACATCTCCAGATTCAGTCAATTATTCTGACAAGTTCAATGAATCCACCCTTTACTGTGATCTGATGATGGACTGTTTGAACGATTTAAAATTATAAAGCGATGTATTATGATTGATCACCGGTTAATTAGTATGTACTTACAATTGATGATGGGGAACTAACGCCCATAAGTAACCAAGTTAATCACATTTAAACGATACAGTGCTTAAGATAATTTGAACACATGTTATAGACATCTCGACATTCGTCATTTGTGACAGTAGCATTGATTTCTGCCAGTTCGTATTCAGTGGCACTAAAAGTCGAGCGGTAAAATTGCAGACGTGTAACTCCTCTGATTTCTCTGCTTCCCAGCTCGTGGGTTTGAGTCCCGGCCAGACACAGGACCTAAGGAAATAAGGTCCCAGCTGACCTGCTGTGCGCCGTTGGTTCTACCCAAACATGTATCTGGGTTTTACTTCAACCAAAATTGCATTGATTCGCCCATAATTACGTCACAGCTGTTTATTTCGAAGACAAATCGTACTCATATTTAAGAAAGCTGACAGATG